>JAOWBP010002052.1:63874199-63886790 GCA_028571105.1 Tragopan temminckii
AGGAGGTGCAACTCAGGAGATGGGTTCACCTCACTCAGAACTCATTGAGTGGGACGAGGCACAAACCCAGCTAAAGAATCTATTCACTTCTTTCTAATAACCCCCCTCCACAGAGAGAGAGTTTATAGTAAGCAAAACTCTCCAGAGTTTTGTGCATTATAAAACCATGGCTTCACTGAGAATTTTTTTTATTTATTTTTTCCTTTCCCTGGCATTTAGTGACACTCTCTGATTATAGAGTATTGGTATTTATCTTTGATGATTTTTCTTCATTTATTGCTGATATTTACTTGAAAAACAATATAAATTCCTACTATTTATACATTAAAAGACAGGTTTTCTATTTTTTTTAAGTCATCCTGCCTTTCTTTCCTTTTATTTCAATTCAATTCATCTTTGTGCCTACAGAGAACTAGTTGCATATAGAATTTCAGATGAGTTCTTAGTGATTCTGTTTACAAAAAATAATAATTCTCGATTTCTAATAAAGTATCCTTCTTGCAGGATTCTATCTATATGATTGGCATTCATCAACAAGTACATCCACATCTTTTTCTTTCTTAATTACTTCCAATTTATAAGTACAAAAGTGTATAGCATTTTTAATAGAACTCTAATATTGTTATTTTTTATTTCTTATAATTGATTTTTATCTTGATTCTCAACTTGCTCCTCCTCTGTGATATCCTTTTTCTCTGTTGATAACGTGTCTCAGCTTTGTGCTACTGCCAGATTTCTTTACTAGCTAATCTGTGTGCTGTGGTGACTAATTTGAATATTAACAAAAACTAAATGAATTATTCTACTTATTTTCAGTTTTCTTATTTCAAACTGATACTTTAATGTATCATGTTACTTACTAAGCCATCCTTCTTCTAAGGATCTTGGTCTCTGTTTGTATCATTGATTATCTTCCACAAATTTCTGTAGCAGATGCCCTCACAAGCATTTAGACAGGAATGTTCCAAAAATACTCCTATTATCAACAAAAATAATTTTTCTCTTTTTTTGTCCTGCTTGTCTCAAGGTTGTCTTTTAAAATCTGAGTTTAAACTATATATATTCTTTCACAAGATTTATAATTTGGTGTTGTCAAAATCATATTTCCTGTCTTTTGAAATACATTTACTGTTCTACATTAACAGGTGATTAATCAGACTTATCAATTATCAAACAGATTTCTAGCAGAAAAATAAATAATTCAGAAGTTCTGAATAGTGATTGTCCACAACGTCTTTATGTTCTTTTATATTTCTTTTCAACTGAGAAACAATATATTTTTTTTTAATTTTGGAAACATTCTTAATGTATTCTTTATCTGATCTTCTCATTCCCCATTCTACTCTACTAAATGCATTCCTTAATTACATCGCTTAATAATCTTTTCTTTATTAAGTTTTAAATATTCAATATTTGAAATTCTGACTTTATATTCCTTCTGGACCTCTCAGACATAGCTTTCTTTACTGAAAGATATCATTTTCCCCTCTGTATAAACTCTTACTTACTCCTAGCTTTTTTTTTTTTTTCCCAGTATTTATTTATTTAGTTACAATAAGTACACACTGTTCAGTTATTTTTCCTATTTATTTGGACAGCAGATACTAGACAGATATTTTGACTAGATGAAATTCTAGGCTTCTCTTCATATTCAAGTGCTCCCAGATTGTCATTTTAATCATAAATGGAAGGCATTCTGAGAAATAGAGATGGATCTAAGCAAATACTATGTGATCAGATAAATCTGAGGAGAAGAGTGTTCTGAAAATAAGCAAAGACGAAAGCTACAGAGATAAAATACTTCTGCTCAGGCTTCAACACTACTGGATAACAGGTAAACAAGGCAAAAAGATCAGGAATAACAGAAGAACTTCTGGAGATAAGTTTTATTTTTTCTTTTGTCACTAATGTAAAGTGCATTAATCTGCCTTATGCAGGTTTTGAAATAAAATATATTCTGATAAAATATACTGAAACTAGGTTTGTTTGTTTGTTTTGCATGATTTGTTTAGTTTCATCACAGGTTACATTTAGTAATTTCCCCTGAAAAACAAACAAACAAGCAAACCAAAAAATACCCCAATATGTTTGATGTGAAGAAATTGATATGGAAGAGAGTGCATCTTAGCCTTACAATGTCACTTGATTGTGAGCAACACAGTAAATGCAAGCATGGAAGGAATGTTAAAAGGGAATAGCAATTTTGACATGACAGCAATATACAGTTTTTTTATGTTGCTTAACAGTTTTATAAGTGGTTAGCATGTAATACTAATTTTGTTTTGATATTGGGTCCAGAGGAGGGACACGAAGGTGGTCAGAGTGATGAAAGGCTAATGGAGCTGGGCTTGTTCAGACTGGAGAAGACTTAGGGGAGACCTCATTGCAGCTTTCTAGTACTTAAAGATGACTTATGAAAAAGAGGATGATCGACTTTTTACACTGTCTGATAGTGCTAAGAAAAGGATTTTAAACAAAAAGAAGGGAGATTTGGATTAGATGTAAAAAGAAAATTTTTCACTGGGAGGGTGGTGAAGTGCTGGAACAGACTGCTCAGACAGATTGTGGATGCCCCATCCCTGGAGGTGTTCAAGGTCAGGTTGAATAGAATGTGTAGTTTGTCAGCATTAGAGAAGTTATCAGTTAAATGGGAAATCCAGGGTCCTATTTTTGCCCTGATGCAAATGAAACAGCCATACCCAATTCCAAAATTTTCAGCATACTTGTCCAATCTCCTATAAGAAAAGACAATCCAACTTCAATGAAAATTCAAAATTATAAGCAATCATTTTAAATGGATGCTATCAGGTTCAATATTCTGAATCTTAGAAAATAATTACTTGTTTTGCTGAGAAGACAGTTGGAGGCAATGCAAAATTTCAGTGTTAGCAGATATTTTCTTTCACTGACTCTAAAAATGTATCAGATAATTTTTTTTGCTCTGTAGTAGATAATATTCAATTTTACATAATAACTTCTTGAATCAAATAATAACATGGTATCAAATATCAATGAAACTGGCATGTACAGCATCATCACACTGCTTAGAGATCATGCATGGTCCCATTAATTAATTGATACTAGGAAAATATAATTATATAATTATAATTATATTATATAATATTATTAAATATATAATATACATACAAACAGATTGCTAGATTCCTATGTAGACTCGCTATAATACATTATGTTTACAAGAGCATAAAGCAGATCAGAGAATCTTATATATTTATCACCGAATATTATCATCTAGACTGTTATCAATATAGAATTTTTTATTATTAATGTAGTAGCCTATGATCATGATTCCTATATAGATTAATAAAAGTTATTCTGAAATTTGTTAAACTACCTAAAGCCAAAGTAATTTGAATAAAATTGCTAAAACAGACAGTAAATTGTGCATTATTAAATGCAAAACAAGTTACAGGAAGAAAATAAAAGTAATAGACCTCAAGGTTTTTTGTTACAGGTAATCATTTATTGTCCTTGCTTAATAAAAAGGTGACAGAATAAGTACTATCTTAATTTGCGTCATGATCATAACAAGATCAGTAATTCTAGACGATAGTGTATAATCTAACAATGCAACAACTCTTGGCACAGATTCTATTGATTGCTACAAAACTCTTGCTCTCCTTGCTCCCAAAATCATTTTCATAATGCTTTTTTTTTTTTTTTTTCTTTTTTTTTTAGTTAGATTTCTGGTATTGCTTACAGAGTTTTTATATAAGATTACTGTACTTTTAATAATTTGATTATGCTGGATAACTCTGGCACTCCAAATGAAACAGTTTCTTTAACAAAAACTGTCATAACTGTGTAGTAATCTGTAATGATACAGTGGCAGGTTACAGTCAGAATTGCAGAATAGGGACTAATTGACTAGGTAGTAAGTTGCTGCCCAGCAATAGTGATGTATAATTAAAGTTATTAGACTAAATACTTGTCAGTTAAAAACTCATTATCGACTTTATTTAGAAGTTTTATGAATCATTAGTTTTTATTGTTTCCACTGAATAATATCAAGAATAAATGTATATACATATTAATCAAAATATCAATCAAAAATCAATCAATCAAAAGACTCTTATAATGTTTTTTGTTTGTTTGTTTTTCAGCTTACAAGGGGTTAACTGTGACGATGTTCTCTTAAAAGCTGTGATTCTCTGGTACTGTGATTCCTTCCAGAAACTGAATAAGATTGACATTAAAGCATTCCAAATATGTTGACGTGTAAATCACTGAGTTAGAATTGAGAAGGGAGGGCAAGATTGATTATGGGTCACAAAAGAGATAAATACTACAGACAATGAGATAATTTCTTTTTTGAAATAACAATAATAATACAAGATTGGAGGAAATCCTTATGTTCTGAGGTACACTCTCCACATTAAACTATCAGCAATCAAGTACTATATAAGCACTGTTTTTAAAACTTAAGAACAGATTAAGGTTTTTCAGAGATTTGTTAATTGAGTAGAAATTATAGGCACAGTACAAAACTTGAACATCTTTTTTTACAGAAATCTTGCTCAGAATGTAAATTTCACATGCCAGTAGGCTAAAATACATATAAGATTTTTGTCTGACTTTTCAACTACCTTCAACTTGTGAAATTGCCTGCAAAATTTCAATTTGCATAGTGAAGTTGCCCATGAAACACCATTGCTCAGTCTCTTTTGTGGATCATCAACACACTCAACATCAGTTTCCTGAAATTATATAATTCTAGTTATTCTACACACAAGAGCTGTAACTTAGAATTATGCAAAAGATTATGAAGGATCTTCTCAATGGAGAAGAGAACAAGGCAAAGGCAGTACAGTCTTTTCATATATGTTTGGCAGTCTGTTTTACTACTCAGGGTCCTGGAGGAAGTGAATCATTTGAAGGAGGCACTGATCTCTCTGATCTTAAGTTGGTTAACAAAAGGACATAACAAAATGTTGTGAACATTAACAGTCAGAAGGGAAACAGTTTCATGTAAACATCAGCTCAATTTTCAGTAGCGATCAATAAAGGAAATGAAAGTTATTTCCAAAGGAATAGAGAATATCAGTATTATAAATGTATAGTTCAAATAACAATGAACGCATTCTGCATCGCTGGAGAAAGTTAGTGGAAGACTAGCATCAACAGCATCATAGTTCATGCTGGTTTGAGCAAGAGGCCAAACTAAATATTTTCTGAATGAACTGTCTTATGAACAGTTGGAATCTTTCAGAAATCACCTGCAAGACAGGCAGCAGTATTCAGCAGATGTAAACAGGCATATAACACAAGTGTGCAAATCTATTATCTGCATAATTTACTTTTCTTTTTTTTGTGAGCTGCAATCTTTAAGACAATTTTATAATAAATAACATGTAATAATAGAACTCTCTGCAGAAAAGTAAGACAGGACAAAATGTAGACAATGAAATCAAGTGGCCAAGGTCCTGGTAAACAACAGCAAAGAAATAAAAACAAAATAAATTACCTCTGAATGCGCAAGAGAGGTATTAATTTTTAAATGCATGTTTTATGAGACCAAAGATAAAGATGTATCACTTGGGGAAGCCTGGATGAATCACTGTTAATGAGAAACTAATAAGGCCACACAGACTAGGGCCTGCAGGGAAATATTTTGTCTATTAAGATGTTTATGGTCAAATGTATAGTTCAGACTTCAGAAATTGATTGCAGGTCACAGACACTGTAATTTAATAGATGTGTTCCATGCTAGATGATGACTATGAAGTGAGTGTTGTTAAATTATGTGTTTAGACTTTCCATCTTGGGCAATAAGATTTAGAGAAGAACAGAGTCTGAAGGGAATAATAGAACCACTGCAATTATTGTCAGTGAAAAGCACAGTGAAGTGATGGCTTTTTAGGGAGCTTGAGACTTACGATATGGCTACAGAAGAAAAAAGTAAAATCAACAAGAAGTTCCACAGCCCACTAACATCCGCATATTTGTCTAATAAAAGGGCACTAAGGTTAAACCATCTCGGAGCTGTCTCTTCAATTACTTTAAAAGGCTAAAAGGATGATGACGTTTTAGTAAGGCCTTGTTACACTGGATAGTCCCTGCAGGTGAAAAAAGATAATCAGACTGACAAAATTCAGTGAATAAACAGTTAGTGCTCTATACTACATAAGCCAAGAGCCTGGGGACAAAGGAGGAATGTCAAATCCCAGTTTATTATTGCTTCAGTGGTCTTGTTAACTGTTGATTTTTTTCAGTTTCATAACATTGATGATATTTTAGATGTCACTTGAATCTATTACTGCATGCTCAAATCCTCTTTAATGCTAAATTAATTAATTTATTAATTTATTACATTTTTTATGACTCAGGTATAATTGTGCTGTTGCCGCTTTAGGAAATAATGAAGCACTTCACATGCAGTCTTTTAATCCAGTTTAAAATTGTTTACAGCTTTTCCAATACTGCCCAAGAGAAGAGATTGTGGGTCATCTGCATTTCTTCTAGATAAAAACCAGAACATTTTCAAATCCAGCAATTCATGATAATTTTTTAGGTTACAGTCACTGGATCATATCTCTGAGTGCCTGCTTTCTTATCTTTCACTCATTACTGTACTATTTGTTCATCCTCATTGAAAATAACAGCAAATGTCTTTTCAAACTCTAGCAGGTGCTTCAAAAAACTTTAGCAATATGCATTCCACAGTACATATTAAAAGAAAAAGATAATTTATATAATTTATATAATTCTGATTTTGATGTATAAAGTAATTTTTTAAGGAGGAGAAAAACACAACAGGAGTAACATTGGCAAGCCTCACCAGTCAACAAGGAGTGCTGATAGATGATGGAAAGCGGCTTGGCTATCACCTCCACCAGTTCCCTCAGCACTCTCAGGTGAATCTCATCCAGCCCCATGGACTTGTGACAGTCCAGTTGGAGTGGTAAGTCTCTGATTGTTACCTCCGGAATCATGGAGGGTTTATTCTGCTCCCCAGCTGGGACTACCAGGTCAGAGAGTGGAGTACCCTGAGGATAACTGGTCTGACCTTTAAAGACAGACATAAAGAAGGTATTCAGAATCTCTGTCTTCCTTATCCTCAGTGGTCCTCCTCAGTCCTCCTCTTACTGTTAATGTATTTGTAAAAGAGTTTCTTGTTCCTTTTTACTCCAGTGGCCAGGTTGAGTTCAAGCTGGGCTCTTGCCTTTCTGATTTTCTCTCTGCACATCTTAATTTTTTTGTATTCTTTCTGAGTTGCCCGTCCCTTCTTCCACAGAAGGTAGATTCTCTTTTTCTCCCAGAGCCTCAAGAATAGCTCCCTATTCATCCATGCCAGTCTTCTTCCCTGTCGGCTCATTTTGCAGCTCAGGGGGACAGCCTGCTCCTGCGCCTTTCAGACTTCCTTCTTGAAGAGTGACCAGCCGTCTTGGACCCCTTTACTTTCTAAGACTGTGTCCCAGGGGACTCCCCCTACTAGTCTTCCGAACAATTTAAAGTCTGCCCTCCGGATGTCCAAGCTAGCAGTTTTGTTGTTCTCCCTCCTGGCTCCACCAAGAATTGAGAACTCTGCCATTTCATGGTCACTCTGTCCAAGACAGCCCCCAACCTCCATGCCTCCCACCAGACATTCTCTGTTTGTGAAGAGCATGTCTAGTGGGGCAGCTCCTCTTGTGGGCTCTCTCACCAGCTGCATCAGAAAATTATCCTCCATATACTCCAGAAACCTCCTAGACTGCTTCTTCTGTCCTGTGCTGTATTCCCAGCATGTGTTGGGGAAGTTGAAGTCCCCCATGAGGACAAGGGCTGGCGATGGCACAGTTTCTGCCAGCTGCTCGTAGAACAGCTCATTTGTCTCTTCATCCTGGTTTGGTGGTCTGTAACAGACACCCACTAGGATGTCTGCCTTGTCAGCCCTTCCCCTGATCTTTACCCACAGGGATTCAACCTTATCATCCCCAGCCACAAGCTCAGTAACATCAAAGCACTCTCTAATATAGAGAGTCATGCTGCCACCCCTCCTTCCTTGCCTATCCTTCCTGAAGAGTTTGTAGCCAGCCACTGCAGCACTCCGGTCATGGGAGCGGTCCCACCATGTTTCTGTAATGGCATCTAGGTCATAGCTTGCCTGTCGCACAGTGGATTCCAACTCTCCTTTTTTGTTGCCCGTGCTGTGTGCATTGGTGTAGATGCACTTCTGCTGACCCCCTCGCTTCACACCTAATCCCATTACTGCTCCCCCAGGCTCATCTCTAGCAGGCCTGGTTTTATCCCCTTCCCCCTTCATATCTAGTTTAAAGCCCTCTCTACAGATCCTGCAAGATCCTGGGCAAGAATCCATTTCCCCCTTCAAGACAGGTGATACCCATCAGCAGACCTCAGGCCAGGTGCCGAGTATACCACCCCATGGTCAAAGAACCCAAAATTCTTGTGTTTGCACCGGCCTCTAAGCCATGTGTTTATAAGACGGGTATTCCTGCTCCTCTCAGTGTCCTTCCCTGCCACTGTAGGAATAGAGGCAAATACTACTTGTATGCCTGCTCCATCAATTAACCTCCCCAGTCCCCTAAAATAATTTTTTATAGTCCTCAGGCTTCTGTCAGTGACCTCGTCTCTGTCAGCCTGAACTATCAATAAAGGATAATAATCAGAGGGGTGGATCAGACTGGGAAGTTTTCTAGAAATATCCCTGACCCAGGCCCCAGGGAGGCAGCGCACCTCTCTACAGGTAGGGACAGGCCGACATATTGGGCCCTCTGTTCCTCTTAGAAGGGAGTCACCTATGACTATCACCCTCCTTTCTTTACTGGAAGAGGCAGTCTTTAAGCATGGAGCTGGCCACCTCTCCTTAGAAAAGCTTGGAGGCAGTCTTTCCACCTCATCCTCAGTCACCTCAACCTCCAGTTTCAGGGCTTCAAACCTATTACATAGAGGCACATGGGGAACTAAGGTAAGTCGGGATGGGGGTTGCCTGCATCACCTAGCTGAGCCCTGCTGCCATTCCTCCTCTTTTCTCAAGTTGGCTCTCTCGGTTTGACTACGGCAAGGGAGAGGGTCCACTACAGTTTGGGGGGGTGCAATCTATGTGTCTTTCTCACAGAGTCACTCCACCAGTCGATCTCCTGCTTACACTCTCTGATGGTTCTTAATCTCTCTACCTTCTCCCTAAGCTCCACCACCAGGCTGAAGCTGGTCCTGCCAGCAAGGATGCTGAGAGGGCACAAGTAGCTGGGAAAAGCCTATAAAACTGAGAGTTGTCCAGGGGGACAATCGCTGCTCAGTGGCTGGCTGAGCATTCGTTGGCGGGCAGTGAGCAATTACTTTGTGCATCACTTGTTTTGTACATGTATATTTATTATTATCATAATTACTTGTATTTCTCTCTCCCCTTTCCGTCTTAGTAAATAGTTTTTATTTAAACTATGAGTTCTTCTTTTTTTTTGTCTTTCCTATTCTTTCCCCCATCCCACTATGAGAGGAATGAGAGTGAGCAGAAGATTGTTTGATGTTCAGCTGCTTGCTGTTTTAAACCACGACAGTACTTCTGGTGCCCAACATGGCACCATCTTCAAAATGTTGAGATGATGAGTGATCTGACCAGAACATATTAAAATAAAATTGTTATAAACATAGCTTAATGCCTGCTGGTTTTAATGCTGGTCTTTTCATTTGCAGTGTGATATTACTTGCTTTCAAGGTTGTTTTTCTTAACTCCAGCCAAGTTGTTTTAGGCTGGCCTAGATTTCTTTAGTGATTTGCTAGTTTGTATATGGCATGTCTTTAGCAGGAGGTTTGGATTTGACAATTTCCTGACGTCCCTTCAAACCCCTACTATTCTGTAATTCTGATGTGCTTATGCTATAAATCAGTGTGGCTGTCGATTTAACTTGGCACTTGTACTCAGTATGCCATCATTCTCAGACTTCAAGAACTTTACATGGAAACTCTTAACTGATATACTCTCTACTCCAGGAAAGCTAAAAGAGTTGTTGAAAACTTTGAATATAACTGCATGAGATCTTATTGCTATGTCTTCTTCATGCGTTTCTGATTTTATTTCTGGTTAAGAAACTATTCAAAAATACCATCCTCAGAGATCTACCCCAAAGCAGGATGACTGTGGGTGGCAAGGTGTGTGTGGGAATATGGATAGGCAAGTATCATGATTATCACCTCTGAGGGATCTGGAACTCACCCCACATCAAGTGTGGAATCCTAAAAAGCTGACAGAATGTTTTAGAAAGATATGCCCTGATCCCAGCAGTGACAAAGATTTATAGCTCACTGCTCTGTGCTTGGTTCCAACCTGCACCTATCAAGCACTATTCAAGCACTATTCAGCATTCTCAAAAGGAAGATCTAGATCTAACCTAACTCCTGCAACAGATCCTCTACCTGAACCAGACAACCAACTTGGACCAGTATCTGTCGCCTCTGTCCACAAGCAGAAAATATGGATGGGAAAGTCAGCTCATTTAGTAAGAAAGGATGAAGATGATATTGAAGGCCATTCCTTGCAACAGCCATCACTAGAATGGGAGGAAGAGACAGAGGTTATAAATGACTCAACAGCCACTTGAAGTCTGTCCGTAGGTGAGCTGTGAGATATGTGGAAAGATTTCAGCTGGCATCTGGGAGAGCATATTGTCACTTGGCTGCTCCAATGCCGGGATAACAGGGCTCCTAGCCTGTTTTTAGTGGACATGGAAGCCAGGCAGCTAAGATTTCACTCTAGGGAAGGAGATATTGACAAAGAGATTGCAAAAAAAATGAAAATGCTCTCCCCCTCTGGACACAGCTTCAGTCAGCCATGAAGGAAGAGTATCCCCTCAGGGATGATATTACATGTCAGCAAGACAAGCAGACCGTCATGGAAAGAGGTATCCTGTATATAAAGGAAATGGAGGTACTGGAGGTGGTTTGTAATGTTCACCTGAATAAAAGGTTTTATCAACATTTATCCCAAAATCCAAGTAGTGTCAAATGCACACAATCCATACGGTGAAAGTTTGTACAGAGTTCAGCATAATCATATGCCGCCTCATGAGCAGTAATGACGTGGAAAGATGGGGAGGAATAAATAGTGGATGAATTAGCTGACCAACTCTGACAATATGAAGAAAATATGCTGGCCTGAGTTTTAGCCATGGGGAAATTTTCCTAAGAGACCCAACAACTCTAAGGAAATATGTCTTCCTCTCCTCTTGCGTGGACCAGCATCTCATCTACCAGAAGTAATTGATTTTCAGTTCAAGAGAGAAGGTACGGTGAATACATACCACATGTCATCCCATGGTTTTACCTGTGTGACCAAGGAGAGGATATGAGAAAGTGGGATGGAAAACTCACTTTGACCTTACAGGCATGACTATGTGAGTTGCAAGGGAAAACAGTCACAAAAGAAGCTTCTTTCATGAAAAAGTGGCTTCTAATGGACAATTCTCTAAGACAGAGGAGATGGTCTTATCTTACCTCTGAGTTTGAAATGAAGCATTTTGAAGCACATTCACAAGAAGTGAGTAATGAATAGAATAACTGGGACTAGAGGGGCCTACCTCTAGCCAGGTGGAGGAAAGGGACAATTGGATTCTATGGACTGTGTGGAATTTGATGGCCTGACACATTAAAATCACAAGACTATAAGGTTCTTGTCGACACCGGTTTACAGCATACCCTGATGCCATCATGTTATAAACAGAAAGAAACCATCTAGCATTTCAAGAGTGACAGGGGGATCCCAGTATTTAATTGTATTGGAGGCCGAAGTGAGCCTAGCAGGGGATAAGTGGCTAAAGTATCCCATTGTGACTGGCCCAGAGGCTCCATGCATGGTTGTTATAGATTACCTCAGGAAAAGATACTTCAAGGACCCAAAAAGGTACCAGCAGGCTTTTGGTATATCTGACTTGTAGATGGAGGACATTAAGCATTTGTCTACTTTACCTGGTTTCTCAGAGGACTCTGTTGAGGGGTTGCTAAGAATAAAAGAACAACAGATGTCAATAGCTACTACAGTAGTGTGCTAGTGACAATATCTCACCAACATGGACTCTCTGATTCCCCTCCATCAGCTGATTAGTCAGCTGGAGTAACAAGGGGTAATCAGCAAGACTCACTCACTCTTTAACAGCCCAATATGGAAAGTGAAGAAGTCCAGTGAAGAGTGGAGGCTTATAGTTGACTACTGAGGCCTGTATGAAGTCACACCACCCCTGACTGCTGTTGTACCAGACATACAAGAACTTCAATACAAACTGAAGTCAAAGGCAGCCAAATGATATGCCACAACTGATATAGCTAATCCGTTTGTCTGAGTACTTTAGTTAGCAGAGTGCAAGCCACAATTTGCTTTCATTTGGAGGGACATTCAGTACACCTGGAAACCACTGCCCCAGGGGGTGGAAACACAGCCCTACCAATTGCCATGGATTTTAACCAGACGACACTGGAACACTGGGAAGCTCCTGAATACCTGCAATACACTGATCATTGCCAAGGAAGTTTTTGAGAAAGGAAGGCGGCATTTCAGGGATCCCAAGGGATACCAATGGGCTTTTGGAATAGCTGCTGTAGATACAGACAACATTAAGCAGCTGTCTGTCTTGTCTGGCCTGT
>JAOWBP010002052.1:63889166-63901455 GCA_028571105.1 Tragopan temminckii
AAAAATTGGCTGTTTATTTCTGCTCCTGTAATTCTCTGTCTTCTAATCATGAGAGAACATTTGGTATTTGCCACTTATGTCCTGATGTTTTTAAGAGGTTTTGACAGCTGACTTTGCTAAAATCTTTCAGGAATACTAGGTATAATGTAGAGTTCTAATTCATACTTGCTTCAAGGAGTTCACTTGTGAGGCAAAACATGCCTTTGCAAAAGTGAGTTGACTCTGCCCACAAAATACTCGGGTGCTCTAGTTACATGTCTTCTTCTGTAATCATTACTTGGTTTCAAGTGGAAATTACTGATCTGTAACTTCCGAGAAAACATTAGAAGGCATTTATGAATAATCATTTTATTTGCCAGTTAAATATGTAAAGTTAAACAAAGCTTAAGCAAACTTGGTTACAGCTATTTAGCTATTAGGAAAATGCTGATAAATAAGTGAAAATATAGTTATGAAAAGTCAAGATAAGTTCACAGAAAATAAGCATAATAGGCCTGATCTTGACACCTATAGTATTAGCTCAATACGAAGTCTATGGTCTTTTATTACGAATTCTGAGCTTTAATGAGTGCAGAGCTAATACATCTTTGAAAGGTAGTGCTCCTTCTGTCTCTCAAATGTTTCTATCAGAATTGAGTTTTATTTTTGCCCGATCTCAAGTGTGAACATGCAAATAAAGCGTAAGGAAAGCAAGCTGCACTTGGACTGCTTCTTGTAAAGCTGTAAGAAGACATCATGGAGCAGCTAAGGGAAGAATCGACTCTCAGGATAAATTTACTCGAAATGATTCAGGGCCTAAAGAGGTATTAGAACACTGAGAACTCAAGTTGAAGCATCTTTTAAAAAGTAAATTGAAACAAAAGCAAAATAAAAATAATCCCAACAAACAAACAAAAAATTCTGAAGGAAACCAGTTCTCATGAAGATTTAATGAACTAAATGACATCCTAAAACAATCTGTTCATCAGTCAGTTTTTAGCAGAAGAAGAAGGAATTTTGGGCATGGGTCCTTGCATTTCACATAAGATTTCTTAAATTAAAGGATGGCAGTTTTGGGTCTGAAAAATAGAGTATATCAAATGCAAATCACAGAAAACATAATGCAATCAGTATTTTCATGCATGTTATTTCAGATTTAAATTTGTCCTTTTCATATCTGTATCATGTTAACAGTTCATGTTTGTATTGTGATTAAATAATATAGTCATATATTTATTTTTATACTGTTTTCCAGTATTTCAGCTTTGTCTAAGAAATTCTTACTAGTCTGTAGAAGTAAAAGCCTTATACTGTACATGATTATGTTTATTTTATCTGTTCTCAAGGTCACATCTTTTCTAAATCCACTATTTGTCTTGATATTTTTTTTATATTGAATATATTATTTGTGCAAGATCATGTATAGAAATATTAAATTAAACCAGCCTCTCTAAAATTCTGGAGGGATATCACCTTCTCCCTTGTTACAGATCTTGAAGGAATGCAATTGGACAGCAAGAGAGGCAATTAATATATACTTATTAATATGTACTTATTGTAATATACTTGTTATATATACTCACAGAATTATTAATATATTTTATATACTTACTAGCATATGTTTATATATACATATTAATTTGTGAAATTTCAATTACCTAAGAGTTCAGTTGCTAAGGTACTTCTGCATCAAAAGTTATAATCAAGGAAGAAATCTGTCATTTTTAATTTTCTCTTATGCCAGAAAAAGCTAAAAAAAATACAAAAATATCATGTGGTTTGTGATTCTGACTTGAAGCATGTCATTCTATAAATTAAGGGTAGCAGACCAATAAAAAACACTTTGTCTGTGATATGCCTCAAAATTTTTTCAAACACTTACAAGATAAGATCATTGCCATGACAACAGGGTAACTCCTGCAAATGTGGTCAGAGGAGGGAGCCCTGTGGAGACAAGGTGGCCTTGCACTATTCAAAATTCCCCTCTTCCAGCTGATTTGTTTACTGTAGACTTTTGACTGAGTTGTTGGTGGTGGTGAATTTGTTGACAACAAACCTGTTAATGGCAAACTCTGCAAATACAGCAGGCATAAAAGGATGCCTGAGAAAAACTAGGAGAGACTTTGAGACTTTAATGGTTTGGAACTTTGGGACATCTGGATGAGCACTGTCACATACCAAGGACACCTCCATTGGCTGGACCAATGCTGGAACCTGAACAAGTGATCTTCTCTCTGTTCATCTTTTTCGCTATCCCATCTCCCCTTCTTTTTTTTTACCATTGTTAAATAATGCCAGACTTACTTCAGACTTCTTTTGATTTCTTATGAAGTTGCACAGTTTCGACACACAGCTTAGATAGGTATGAGTGTCAGTATTTCTAGGATAATTTTAGTGCAGAGATTCTCATTGGAATTGGTGATTTGTGTTTGCACCTTAGTTTGCACTTTGAGTTTGCAGCTTGCTTCACTTTAATCTAATTGAGGGGATTTACATATTCTGGTCACCACTCCCTCCCTTCATAGGCAGGATGTGATCAAGCTCCTAATATGCAAAAATGGTCAGAAAACAAACAAACAAACAAAAAGATCTCTGCACTAAATTAATTTTTCCTGAGGGTAAAGTTCCTTCCCTGAAATATTTATCTGAAGAGAAACAGAAAACATCTACATTGTTATTATTATCATTAATTATTGTTATTATCATTATTATTATTGTAGAAATTAATCATACATTCAATTCACAAATTACAATATTACTTTTTTGTAGGTGGGAAATCAAAATCTTTCTCTACTGTTACAGAAGATAAATTGAAGATGTGAGGGTTAACAGATAAAAAACCACTATAAAAAAAAAAAACAAAAAAACAGTCACTCCAGACACTCCAGCCCAGCACCACGCTTGCGCAGTCATTGGGATCTAGCCCAGTACCTGGGGACTCAGGATCTCTGCCCATGCTGGAGGACACACCTGCACTCTGCTGGCTCAACCAGTAGAGAAACTGAGCACATATCCCAGAGAAACGCAGGCACACATGATGGTGACGTGGGCAGTCACACAGACAACTGCAGGCAAGGCATTGCCTTCAACGGTACTTACACACAGGACTCACGTAAAACAGGCTTAGATAGCCAAGGCCTTATTCTCTATGGTTTGCAGAGACAGCAAGTCATAGTGAAGGCACACACAATATTCTCTAAGTTCTCAAGTACTAACGCATTAACTGATACTTTGAGTACACTTCTGCCTACCCAGAACCTTTGTCTGGATCCCAGGCCTCTTACCTGATTCACAGATCAACTACTTATGAGCTAATCCAACCTGAAATTCACAGCACGAACACACACATTCACACAAACATTCCTCAGGCACGTCACATTTTCCTGTCACTCTAAGGTGTACAAATACCTCACTCACTACATTAATTGAAGCCAAAACCTGACAAGCTACAACAGCTGGCATCACAGGCTGAGGGCATCTGTACCTCTGGTCTGACTTCAGGAGTTGGCACCAATTCCACTCACATCTGTCTCCCAGTAGCTAGCACTCCAGGCTCAATGTCTGTAGGACCCTTCTAAGATCCAGCGAGAATCATCCAAATACTGATGCTAGAACCCTCATTTGCTCTAATAGGTGGCATCACAGGCTGGCCTAACTCCAGTAATTCCAACAGTTTCCATTCACAGACACAGAAGTCTCACCAGTATTTGGCATTTAGTCCACGAAGTCTAAACACACACACAAGAGGACAGAACGGACTGCAGTCATCAAGAGCAACGCTCAGTCAGCCAACAAAGATTGGCCCTATCTTACAAATGACTGGCCTTTTTATACGCTTTTCTACCTATCACCCTTTGTTCCTCACTCAACATCCTCCCATTATGTCCGCAGAACTCTATGATTACTGCTCCCTTCCCAGTCCAAGGTCCGCCTGGTTGACAGTCTCATCAGTCACAAAGTGCTGATTGTTCTTCCTTGGTATGGTGCCTGTAGTTTGATAACTGATCAATTAGCGTGACTGGGATTTTTTTCTTTTGTTGTAGTCTCATTGTCTCCATGTTTGTTTTAGCATTATTATTTTTTTTAAATCAGGTCTATGTCTGAACATATTTTGGTGGGGTTTATTTCATTCTTTTTTTTTTTTGTTTGTTTACGTTCCCAGCTGACAAGGCCCCCCAGTCAGATTAACCTCGCTGTAATAAACATTCTCACACTCTCAAATGCCTTCATGTGAGAGTTACCATGTTTGATTCCCATCACTGGTTTCTTTTCATTTTGTCAGTCAGTCTTATTCACCTGTATGCTCCAGTTTATGGCTCCCTGCATTTCTTATTATCTCTTGTGGCAATGAAAAAGATCCTTGACTCTTACAGGAGCAGACAACCCTTTTCCATACATAACTACAAACTTCTCATTACATCTATGGTCCTTACAGATGGACTGCATCTTAAATGCTGCAGTAATACATTGTGATGTAAGAGATAATGTCTTGGCCAACATCATGTAATACCCAGAACTCATTCTGATGGACTGTTTCAAAAACAGCAATGTTATTTGTGTCACTGGCACTTATTACAAGAGGGCATAGATGTTATAAAGCAATTATATTTACATTTCATGAGGCTTGAAAGACAATAAAAGCAGTAAGCACTGAATTTTTATTGGATTAAGTACTATGGGAATAAGCAAGTCTTCTTTAATATACCAAGAAATTATGATGTCAGCTATAGCTATATTCTCAGCTGAAAATGTGAGGTTGATCCTCAATCTTGAAATATTTTCATGTTGTAGGATTGTGCCAGGGCTCCTGCTCTGTATTCAGTAAACTATTTCACCATCTCTTTAAACATGGAATTTGTCTTCAACTTCATGCCAGACATGGAAAAGTACAAAGATAATTTTAATCAGTCCCATTCATAGAATATTGCCATATATTTATCTTCATCGCTATCTTTTTGAGTTGGCTTTAGGCTAGTATAGACACTTACAGTATGGGTCTCTTCTAGATGTAAAAATTCAAGACTGGAGAGAAAGAAAAAATAAAAAGATTGAATGATGTTTTTGATTATTATATATTCAGTCAATTGACAATATTTTTTAGGTTCTGATTTTCAGGAAGTGTTTTAGAAAGCCATGTGAAAATTCATCCTCTTACAGGGGTCTCAAATTGATCATGGTAATTACCTTTATGTGACTGAAAGTTTCTTTAACTGGGAGTCAAGCTTTCTGCATTAGCTGTATTCTCATTTTTTCACATACAGTTAAAGAGCTTTGTTTTCTTTTGTTTTATTATTTTCTCCTACTTGAATTTAAGACTGGCTACATAACTTACATTGTCACCAAGCAGAGAACGTCTCCTTTCATTTCTATCAAAAAATATAAACGTGTCTATTCATGTTTGAAACTATAGGGCATGGTACCCTACATTTATACGCTCAGTGTTTATCGCTCTTTGTCTAGTACTTTGCCTCTTCAGGCAAGTGCACTGCTTGTTTTATGGACTATGTCAACTCCGGTTTATTTCATAGCACTTATGTCTGTCACAGGTTGCTTCCTAATAGGCTGCCTTAGGAATGTGTACTCATGTCACATGCATTTAAATATTATAAATGGTCTTCCTGCTGTAATAATACTTGCTGAGGGGCATCTATAAGTGACCAACAAATTTATGTCTTCTCTTTTCTTACTGTCAAATATCCTTTGTTTGTAAATATAAATGATAAAATGTCTGTTTGCTATTTATCTTAACTGAATATGTTCCTATGTACAGTGAAAGCACTGTAACAATGCTAATAGTATTTATCTCTTACATATATCATAGGAAAAAAAACATGCCTAAGTGTTCTCAGAAATAATAATTATAGTATATATTTGGGATTTTGTTATACAAAGAAAAATTTGCTAAGGCTGAACATTTGTTATATATAATTTGCATTCATTATATTTTGCAATATTTGTTCTAAGACTAATTTTTTAAAAAGTGTTTAATGACCGTCTTCTCAGTCTTCAGCAAAGTTTAGCATATGGCAGCGAACATCTACCAGCAGCTAGTTGTAGTAATACAACACTTTACTAAGTTATTGAAAAAAGAAGCTACTTAATGGACTTAGGTTGGTCTTAGTCAGTATTGTTTTCAACATTTCATTAATTATATTTAAGTTGTATAAATTCAAACCGATACATGAAAACAAACCAAGTAGTAAAATGCCTTTTTGTCTTTTTATTTTCTTTCTTAGTGGCAATTCCCTTATCCCTTGTAATTACTGGTTGATAGGATTTTTTGTTTTTTTGTTTGTTTGATTGATTGATTCTGTTTCAGGGGAATTAGACTGAGCACTTGTTATTTTTCTAACCCTTGTAGCTTTGCTTTTAATTTGTATAACTGAAAGTTTAGACAGATTTAAGGAGATTTAAAAACATATGTGACAGATGCCAATAACTATAATGGTAGCGCCAAGAAAAAGCTTCCTGTCATGACAATAGAACTGTGGTCTGTCACTTGATTGAGAATTTTATTTTAGGTGAATCCAAGTGATATATTTGGTTGTGGTTTTTTTTTGTTGTTGTTGTTTGTTTGTTTTTTTTTTTTTACTTCTTGCTAAAATTAATGTTTCTAGGTGGGTTTTATTTTGTAGGAGATATGGCATCTTTGAACTATTTCAAGTGTTAGAAATGACAAGGAAATAATACATCTTGAGAGTTTTGTTTATATATATTTTCACAGTGTGAACTGCTTTGTTTTCAGTAATGTTTGCACTTTGATATTTTCTGTACCACAAACTCTTGTCAGCAGTTGCTGATTGGGTTTTGTTTGTTGTTTTTGCTGTTTACTTTGTAGGATTTTTTTATTCTTCTTCTTGAGGTGCTTTGCTTTGTGTTGTCTTTTTTTTTTTTCCCAAGGTTGTTGAAGACAATCATGTTTATATTTGTGTAGCAACTTTTTTTTTTTTTTTCTAACCATTTTTTTGTCTTTCAAGCAGGAATAAAAAGTGACACCTGTGGCTTCCTTTCATCAAAGCCACTCAAAGAAAAAGTAATCTGTGGGAATAATCATTACACTGAGAAAAATAGCTGGACAAACCAAATTAACGACTGATTGAAATATAAAATCCTAAAAGCAAGAGATTAGATCTTTATCCTTTAGTGTTCCACACTTGCCACTTTGGATGTTTATCTCATCCTTAGCTAGTTCTACAACTCCTGCAAAGGGAAGAAGCTCTTACATATAAATAACCATCTATAATGGGAAGGTAAACATTCCACCAGGATGTTAGACTGTACTAAGATTTGAACATTTGTTTTAATTCTGAACTTTGTGCTCATAGACATGATGTATTCTCACCTCTATTGGATGTTGAAGGTACTTGTAGTGAACTGAAAGAGAAGCCGTAACAGTATGCAGAGTAACTGATAGGGAGACTGGAGTCTAGATTTGAGCTGGAAAAGTAAATGATTTGCCAGTGCAAATGCTTTCCTAGTTAGTTGAAAGCACAGCATAGAAAAGGCAAAATTAACTTATCTTCTTCTAGAAAATTGTTGGTTTTAGCAAGAAACTTCTGCATGCTAAACCAGAAACATTCCCTCAGATTACCAGGCTCCAATGTGATAACCAGAAGGATAGAACTATGTCATAAAATTGTGCTGTCGCACAGATTAAAGGGATTGTGTATGGTCCAATAATGTCTTATGTAAAGCAAGTAAATCTGGAATTTTGTGCATGATAGTTATGAAGAAAGTAACTTGTTAAGGAGCATCAAAGAATTGGAAGAATTATCAGTGTATTCACAGGTAAAACTGATCTCTTCCTTCCATGGGAATAAAAACAAACAAACAAACATATCAACTATATTTGTTAGATTTGTCCTTGTCGTGAATATAGCTGTATGAGGCACATTCACAAGCACAGAGAATTCAGTCTGTATGAAAACAGAAGATTTCATAACCTTCCCTGTCTCCATATGTTTTTGAATTAAGCACAAACTATACACTAGATACAGTCACTCATAGTACTAGAGAAAAATATGACAGTGTGAAAACTGAAAGTCTCATAATCCTTCCTGGTTGCCAGGGAGCATGTCTTTGATTTTTTACTAGAACAAAAAGCGACACTATATTGGTGTATACTTTGTGTATTGTAACTACTGTTTAATCCCATGCATATATCATCTTCATAGAGATTTCAATAAATAGAACTGCACTCAGCAGTAATGATGACTTGTACTTCTACAATAACTTCAGCACCTTGATGTACATAATCATTACTGAAGTCACACAGCATAATTTCATTGTAACAACCATTATTCTCTATATTACAAATAGGCTAGGTACGTCTCAGAAAATTTCTGTTTGAAACTAATAAAAAAAGCAGTTCATCATAAGCATGTTCCACTAAATACAGTATGAGAAAATGAGTTACTAAATGCTGATTTTTTTTTTAATTTTCTTTTTATAGACAGATAATGACACCTAGCTCTCATGCCATTGCTCTCTGATGTCTATCTTCATGATTTATACATTATCGACTATACGCAGCTAACAACAGGCTATGTTTTAACAACAAGGCTACTGAAGAAATAAAGAAATAAATCCCGAATTTCTCCATCTCTGATATTTTCAATAATAATTATGTATGAAAAAATGAAATATATTCTGCTTTGGCAAATAGCAGAAAAAAAAGCACAAGCTGACATGGTATTGTGCTCTACATCCTTGTGTTTATAACATCTCTTGTAAACTGCTGAAAGAATCATAGAATCAGAATCCTTAGAGTTGGAAGGGACCTCTGACAGCTATCCAGTCCAACTTTCCTGCAATGAACAAGGACATCCACAGCTAGATTGGGTTGCCCAGAGCCACATCCATCCTCATCTTGAAATTCTCTAGGGAGGGGCATCAATTACATAACTGGGCAACATATTCCAGTGCCTAACCAGCCTAACTGCATCACACAGAATGGCCTTGTGCATTTTTTTCTTGCTCTTCAGTTTGACCAGCAGGTCCCAGTTCAGCCATGCCAGTCTCTTGCCTTAAATAACACAGGAAGACAAGAATATTTGTACTCAGTGCCCTCTCTGTCTAGAGGACTCAAATCCTTATTTCAGTTTCTCATAAGATTTATCTGACCTCTCAGCAATGGATTTACGATTCTTCAAATATAGTTAAAAGAAATATGACCATGTACCCTCATGGATGCTCTGCTTTTGCTACAACTGCTTATGCCTGCAATTCCACAGACATGGCAGACATGGAACCTGTGAGATATTCTAATATTAGTTACATCTACAGGATATAAAATCTTGACGAAAAGTTACTGCAGTAAAGCAGATTATGTTATTTACATCTTAATTGTTCAACTTTTTTTTTTTTTTCTGGGCTTAAAAAAGTTGGAAATTCTCGATGTATTCATATATGATACTTTGATTAGGTAAAATGAATAGAGAATGTCCATCTCAGGCAAGAAGAAGCTATAGCAAGTTTTTAGTCCACTTACAGAAAGGAGTAGAAAGTACAATAAGAATTATGTTAAAAACATGAAGGGTTATCTTTACCACTTAATTGTCTCTGAAGAGACACAGCATGACATGCATGTGTTCCTTGTGTATGAAATATTTTTCTAGTCCTCTGGCAATAAAGAAGGATATTAAATAACATCTGCTAGGAGAAAGCATTTTGAAATAAGCAGACCTGGATTGCTTGAAGCTGTGTGTCCTAAAAGCAACTTAAGAGATCTGACATACATCTTGATGCAGAACAACACACATCTAAACACAACAAAAACAGTAAATATATTATTTTTAGAGTATTTTTTATGCAGTATAGCTGAATTTCAAGCGTGTCCAGGAACTATAGGTCAGATCCAAAGCTTATTGATTTATGTGTCAGATTTTCCATCAGCTTCAATTCTCTGTGTATCACACTGCAATTTCTCAAGAAGATACTAAAGAAATCTAATAGATTAAAAATTTAAAACAATTAAAAATTAAAATAGTTTATAAATTTATGCCTGTCAAATCCATATTCAGATTTGACTGATATCCAGTACAGATCAAACTCCACAGGGAAGCAGCAAGCTAGGATTTGTTTCACCTATCCTTTTTCTGATACTAAAATGAAAGTCTGAAGGAACACCTATAGTTTACTTTAAAGCATCTGATAAAATCAGCTTCCTTCTTTAAAAAAAAAAATTAGTTAATACAAATAGTAAGACTTTTAAAAATATGACGATCTTCTAGAAAGCATAGTAAAAAATGTTACCCAGTGTCATAGCAAGCACCAGTCTTCACACAAGTGCTCTTTAACTTTTCATCTAATTTTCTGAAACTAGTGTTTTCTTAAATTATTAATATTCTACTTCCCCATTTGGAGTCAACTTGAAAGGAACATTTTCTGGATCTGCAATAATGTGTACTAAACATATGCCTTAAAAGTAAAATCTGGAAATCCCAAATTACTAGAGGATTTAGAAAGGCTACACCTAAAGGCTGATTATATGCCTTAGCTCAGCGCGTTACTTTTCCTCGATTCTATGTCAGATCAGTCTAATTGATATTGACAGATTCTTCTTCACAAGCCTGGTTTTCTTAAAACACAGTATCTTTTAACTTTTTTTTTTTTCTTAATATGCAGAGTTGTGAATCGAGCCTTAGTCTTATCATTTGTGGCTTTAGCAATCTTTATCAAAAAATTAGCCAGATTCTTGTAGTAACATTATCTGGGAAGCCATTCTGACAACTGTGAATTCTTTTATTTTTCTTTAATTTCTTATTTGATTATATATCAGCATTTCTATTAATATATCTAAATAATGATATTATATTAATTAATCCTATCATAAATTTGATCATCTGTGAGAGGTATTCGAAGATTTTTTTTTCCCTTGGCTCAAAGCTTGTTTTGTGAGGTCTTTTTGGTGATGAGACTCTGAGTGACAGCTGCGAGTTATCTAGGGGGTGAGTGGTGGGGATTCACCCTGCCACTAAACATCTGCTTATGATTGTAAAGATAAACAGAAGCTGGACAAGCAGCTTTCTCCCTGGCTTTCTCCCATTCCCTGTAGCGATCAGACGAGTGCCTCAGACCAGCAGGCATGCTACGAACAATGCTGGATCCATGGTGGTGACTATCTCTCTCTTGCTTCCTACAAAGACTCCTTCCTTCTATTTCTTATCTCCTTTCTATCGCCCATCTTTCCTTTTTCATCTCTGTAGATTTAAATGACAGATTCTCCTGGATGACATGGTAGATCACATGAGGAATGAGCGTGTGATCCGAGACAGCCAGCATGGCTTCACTAGGTGAAGGTCATGCCTAACCAATCTGGTGGCCTTCTATGCTAAGGTGATGGCATTGGTGGACAAAGGAAAGGCGACTGATGTCATTTACCTGGACTTCTGCAAGACTTTTGACATGGTCCCCCACCACATCCTCATCTCCATATTGAAGAGATGTGTATTTGACAGGTGGACCACCCAGTGGATAAGGAATTGGTTGAGAGGCTGAAGACAAAGGGTGGTGATCAATGGTTCCATGTCCATGTGGAGGCTGATAATGAGTGGTGACCCTCAGGGTCTGTCCTGGGACCGGTGCTCTTTAACATCTTTATCAGTGACATCGATGATGGAATCAAGTGCACACTCAGCAAGTTTGCTGATGACACCAAGCTGAGTAGTGCGGTTGACACAATGGAAGGGAGGGTTGCCATTCAGAGGGACCTCAACAGGCTTGAAAGGTGGACCCAGGTGAATCTAATGAGGCTCAACAACTCAAAGTGCAAGGTTTTGCACTTGGGCTGGAGGAATTCCAGGCATATATAGACTGGGAAGAACCTGGAGAATATCCCTGCACAGAAGGGCCTGGGGGTCCTGGTGGATGAAAAACTTAACATGAGCCAGCAGTGTGTTCCTGCAGCTCAAAAAAAAAATGGTATCCTGAGCTCCATCAGGAGAGGGGTAGCCAGCAGGGAGGTGATTATCCCTCTCTACTCTGCTCTTGTGAGGCCCCATCTGGAGTACTGCAACCAGGCCTGGGGCCCCTGATATAAGTAGGACAGAGAGCTGTTAGAGAGGGTCCAGAGGAGAGCCACGAAGATGATCGGGGGCTGGAGCACCTCCCCTACAAAGACAGGCTGAGGGAGCTGGGCTTGTTCAGCCCGGAGAAGAGAAGGCTGCGGAGTGACCTCATTGCAGCCTTCCAGAACCTAAAGGGAGCCTATAAACAGGAGTGTAGTCAATTCCTTACAAGGGTAGATAACAGCAGGACAAGGGAAAATGGTTTTAAGTTGAGGGAGGGAAGATTTAGGTTGGATGTCAGG
>JAOWBP010002052.1:63901555-63914871 GCA_028571105.1 Tragopan temminckii
GGAGAGGAGAGGAGAGGAGAGGAGAGGAGAGGAGAGGAGAGGAGAGGAGAGGAGAGGAGAGGAGATGGTAATCTGTCACGTCAACATGTTGTGATAAGCTTGTCATTTTGATGGCTAAATGTGGCTTGTGAAGAAAATGATCATTTCTAAAGCTATTGGCTTATCTACAGGGAAAACAAAACTGTCCATCTTATGTCTTTTAATCAGATATTACTTAGAGAATTTTGCTGAGGGAACTATTTGGAATCCCACATTCTCTTCTAATTAAAAATGGTATCCCCATGAGTTCAGTGGAAGTCTTGTTAAGATTAAATTTTCAATGGTTGTCTGTTTCTGTTGCTGACTGTGTTTTAAAGAGTGTCAGAATGCTTACTATCCTGGAGCAGCTATTTGTAGACAAATTTACAGGGAACAGATGTAGGTGGCAATCAATCATACTTGGTTCAGTGACAGAATTTAATTAGCTGACAACAAAATGAAATACTTTATAAAATGAATGCATTTTTATTCATATACAAATATATTTCATTTTCAGATCTTTATTTAACATGTAAGAGACAAGCAAAAGACCATCATAAAATTATGATCCATAACTGCCTCCAAAATCATAGTTAAAGTATCACCCCTCCCTTCTGCCTCCTGCTAGGATATTTTGCTTGTAATTACTAATATTCAGTTTATTTCACTGCCAAACTATTTCTATTTCTTTCTTCTCAGCTTTTTGTCTGATGCCTTTGCCTTTTTTTTTTAATTATTAATCAACTGATTGTAGATATATTAATTTTGGACAAAAGTGTGCTGTCTCCACATGAGTGCAGAGTGATGTCAGGTTGGAACAGGGATTCATGAAAGGCAATTAAAATTGTGAAATATCTCTTTCCTTGATATTTTCTTATCCAGTTGTATTTACACTGCATCTAGGCACTTTAGATGTATTAGACGTTGAAAAACTTAATATAGAGTAAGAGATTCCTAGAAATTAATACTTTTCAGAAAATGGCTATGGTGGGAAAAAAGTATGGTTTATAATAATCTTTTGGGAAGGATGAAAAAAGGGAAGAGAAAACTATTTTCTGCTTGACAGTCACAGTTGTGCATCTATCCTGGAGAAAGGCATCAGCAAGATGAGTTAGACTTCTTGAGATTGTCATGACAGAGTTGGAAGCAGGGAAAAAATAAGAATCTTTAGTTATGTCTGATGCTGAAGTTTTAACTTGAACTGAGATTTGAGAAACTGTATGTAGGCTTTTCCTCTGTGCATCTTAGAACAGTATTATAATTGTGTTGTGTTATAGAGAGCTTTTAATGTGAGTTTTCTGAATAACTCTTTGTGAAGTTAATACACTCCATAGAATAATAAGAAATTAAATGTTACTTGAAGAATTGTATGACTTACCCCACAGATATTTAAACTCTCTGGCACAATGAATTATGTCATGATACCACCAAGACTTGAAAGGCATGAGAGAAACATTAAATGGTTGAGCTACATTGCAATTTTGGTAATTCTTTGTCTTACCGGCTGACTAGAAGAACTATATGTCTGTCTGGAGGTCCCTTGCCAAAAATATATGTACTTTGTCATTCTTCCCAAGTGTACAAGCTCATTCCTCATATCCAGTAGATTTCTCGTCTCACCTGTCTAATACACGATAGCTCTGATCATGTACAGATGGTCCAGAAATGACCAGAGAACACATTCTCTAAGAACAGCTAGGAACCCCAGAGGTATGAAAGGTAATTAAAGGTCCAACACAGATCTCAGAAAACATACAGAATTTAATCATATTAATTCCTGCAATTAGATTTTTTTTCTGGGAGGAGGACATAAATTATTATGCACAATATCCAAATATTCTCAATATCTCATATTTTCTTCCAATTTATGTTGGATTAATTGCCTCGAATTTACAATATCTCATTTCATGGAGTAGCATAAAGATGGAACATAGTTATCATCTAACTCACTCCCTCAGCATTCTAGTCAGAAAAACAGTAGCATATTATGATTGCATTTATCTTATGCTGTTACCAAATAATTTTTATGCTTTCTAATTACTTCTTCTGCAGTCCAGCATTAGAATAGAATCATAGAATTGCTCAGTTAGGAAAAAGAAGGAAGAGCCCACAGATTGTTTAATGACAGAAATGTCCTGTTCAGAGCAGAAGGCAATGCAAAGGTGAGCTGAAAGTCCTGTTTTCACATTCCTTTAGACTTGTCTGCATTGATCTAACAAATTGCTGATACATACTATTCGAAGAGCTAAGCATCTGTAGATTTTGTAGAGATTTGATTTTGTAGAGAAGCACCATTTGGCTGCAGTAACTCTTCCTTTCTTAAGAATATAAAAATACTTTTATATAATATATGTTAAACATGAAATATATTATCCTGAGATATCCTGGATGAACTCTTCTGTAGCTCTTCTCTTGCTTCTTTCTCTTCTGCTAATCTGTAATGCATTATTGAAAACAGAATTTTTTTACTTGTTTGAACTATGCCATGGGAAACATCAGTGAACTGATGGTGTGCTTTTAGCAGTGAAGACACAAGAAAATATTAATTATGCAAGTCAAATGTTCATGTTTTTGTTTATCAGAGACATCAATAATAAAAATGATTCAGACATAATACATTTATGTAGAACTTCCTTTACAAGCATGAGTAGAAATATATTCTGAAGTAAAATGTGAAGGGAAATTATAAATGGAATACCTTTTATTTAGATTTTTCCACCATATAGTTAAGTAGAAAAGTTTTAAAGAGTAGTTACATAAATTACTATTCAGGTAGTTGGAGCAGAGATGAATTCCTCATTTTACTGTTGTTTGGCTGCTGATCTTATGACAGTTCTGATTCCACTCTTTTCCTTGTGGAACTGAAGGGCAAAATTTTTAGCCTGTACTTACAGAACTATGAGGAAAATATACCTCAGCTATTTTAACTTTGGCAGGCAAGTAACTGATCAAACGATCACACTGCTCCTACAATCCAAAGATAATCGAGAATTAACTGTACATTAAACATCTGCATTTTAAATATATTAGACATGCAATTGTATACCTACTTTGCAAAATCAGTTTTCTTGATTGCACATGCCAATCAGGTACCTGCAGGATTAAATGTTTATTTATATGCAAGAACAATTTATCCAATCTACATAGATAGTTACAGATAAAGCATATGCAAACCAAGCTCACAATTATGACTGGAAAAAGCACAAGTTTTTTTGTACTCTCTATATTAAAATTTAAGAATTTGGGATAAAAATACTTCAGTTTGACTTGTGCTTTATTTTCTAAAAAATAAGAAAAACAACAGAAAGCTTAATGACTTTTAACAACAATGAATTTAAGAATGTCCTTTTTTTTTTAGCATGAATATCTGAATATGTTGCTTTAAATTGTTTTCAATTAGCTACATTAAATCTGATTTATTTCTGGAATTAAATCTTCTTTGAAGAATGTATAAACATTAACTTGCATAAAAAGTTTAAGTAGCAGAGAAGACAACATTGAATTGATAAAATGGTATGCACTGAAATGAGAATATACCACTTTGAACTACAGTATATCAGGCTTGTCCAACCTACAGTATATGGGCCACATGCAGACCAGCACAGAAAGTAATCACCTCAACCCCCTGCCCCGTGTCTTCATGGCTTTGCCCCACTGAGCAACCCATGCCAGTCCTGGGTGCACGCCCATCATTCAGCAACAACCAAATCATCAGTGTGTGATTTGCACCGTCTGAGCTGAAAGTGAGACATAAGGAGAGCACAGTGCATTGTCAACTCAAGTTATGAAAATTTTACCGATCTTGATACATGGGCTAAACACTGTCCTGTGAACAGCAAAAAGAGTTGCAGACTTGATTTCCATTTTGAATAAGGAGAAAGAGAATAGATATCAAGACTGTCGAAAAATCATCATTTTTTGATATTTATGATTCCACTTTCAGTTGACATAGATACATTACCTGCAGATTTTCACACTGAATGGAAAGAGTTGCAATCAGATATTCAACAAAAAAATATACATATCATGTCTGTCCACTAGACTTCTGCAAGAGCTATCTTATCAGAGAAAAATAATTCTTCACTTCACAATCACTCCTTATTCATGTCATCGCTTGTTGGCAGTATGCACATTTGTAAACAAATCTTTACTAGGATGAAGTACAGGAAGTATAAAATTTCATCAAAAATCTCTGACGACCACTTTGAGAATGGACTAAAAATTGCAACCACTTTCATCAAAACATCCTGATAGTTCAGTTTCAAAAAATAAGGTCAAATATTTCACTAGTTCTATGATTTTCTTAATACCTATTTTATGTTTTAGTAAAAAACAAAATGAAAAAAGTTTTGCTGTTTATATATGATAAATTTATAAATGCACTGCAAATGTTATGTGCAGCCCAATACAATTCCTCTTCACTTAGTGCAGCCCAGGGGAGTCAAAAGTTTGTACAATCGTGCAGTATAGCACCCATGAATCTCACACTTTCCTGATGGAAGTTATGATGTAACAAGCATACTCACTGGCTCAATTTTAGATGTGACTGGCCTTTTTATATCCTTTTCTCCATCTTCCCCCTTTGTTCCCTCTGTTCTCTTTCTCTGCTGTACACTTCCCTTGTGATTGACCAGATCTGGTTCCCATCACTACCTCCCTTTCTTATTATCCCTTGTTGAGTTGGGAAAAGTTGCCTTTACTAGATGTCATTACAGAAGCAGATGCTCTCCTTCTCCATACCTTTACACTAAGTTTCGTCATTAAGAATAAAATAGATTTGCCCTCCATTTTTGGAATAAAATGGTCAAGCTTTACCATCAAGGGACAAAAAGCATCTGGTTCCCTAGCTAACCAAGACTAAAATTCTCTTCCATTTCAGCAGCTGGATAGAGCTCATGGTCAAATCTTTCTCCCTGTGTTCACTTTTCATTAAGGGTCCTTGGTGGTCTATCCTTGAAGATTAAGCCACATAATATAATTGAATGAGTGTTAGAGTTGCTAGGTAAATTTTGTAGCTCTGCAGTGTGACCAAAAAGGATCAAGAGATCCGACCACGTTCATGCGAATCAGCAGAGAGCAGATAATTTTGACTAAATTACTTGGAGATTGCCACCACCCATCAGCTCTCTGGCTGGCAACCTACAGGTCCAAGAAGAACACAGTTTGAAAGATTGATTTGGAGTCTAAGGTCAGGCACAGTGGTGACATATGTCTTGCAGTCAGTGTTGCCTGGTTAAGGAATCCCAACTGAGGAACCATTGGCTCAGTCTGCTCATTGCACAGGGTCAGTGCACTGGAAATGAAAATGGAGCATAGCTTGTATCTGATTATTTATTCCTTGGGTAACAGTGCTAAAAAAGTAAAATTAATAAATGTTGGTATACACTGTCTCTAAAAAATGGGAGACAAGTATTTTAGGATTGTGAGAGTCAGAGGAAATGGGAGTGCTGCTTAGGTGTTGACTCAGAAAAGAAACTTAACCAATATTCCTTGAATTACTGCTTACACAGATCTGTATTTTTAATTTATTGCCTTCTAAACTGAGAATCTGATAGTATGACTATTCCAAAATACCAATACAAGTAAGGTAATAGATGCTCTCCTATCAGTCCTAATTGAGGAATGGATCAGAAATGAAGTCATTTTATTCTCTATATAACTTGAAAGCTAACAAAGTTAGGAAGAGAAAATATCATTTTTCAATACTTCAGTGTTCTGCACTTTGTAACTCAGCAGATTCCCTATTGGCCTGCTGAAAAGAAACTGAAAAAAAACCATGTGGTTGAATTTGGCAGTTAAGCTGTGTATCTGACATGATGCCTCTCTTGCAGTTTTCTGCTTGGATGGAACAATTAGTTCATTATTGCTTAACAGCTTGCTTTCAACAGAAGCGCTATTTGACAAATTTTTAAAACTCTCCCTCAAGCTGCTTCAAGACAGTTTTGTTTTACAAAAGGTCTCAGTATTTAATAGTTTGCAACCTCAGTCCTATAAGAAATCAAGATGCTGAAAGACTGTTAGAAAATTAAGTACTATATGAAAGAAAAAAAACCTAAAAACAAACAAACAAAATTTAAAAAAAGCAAGCAAAATAAACAAGCAAACAAACATACCTTCATTATTAAATTAAATTTCAAGAGATGAGATTTCACAAGGAGATGGTAATGTGTCTTACACTATCCTTTCTGAGTTAATTATGTTTTGAATTATTGCATTCACTTATGAGTCTGCATTTAACAAATTCCGGGAAAAAAGCATTTTTAAAAGATTTTCAGGAGGAACAAATCCATTTTTAATTTGTTTAAGAGTAATGTAACTCAGAATTCTGGTCTATGTGCTGACATTTGTTTACATTTAAGTGAAAAGCCCTCTGGTGTCCAAAACTACATAACTTCAGTATTTCTGGTGCAGCCAGAAACCTTGTCTGTATTTAGACTGCATGAACTATATATTTCTTCAATAAATATTTTATTTTCATTCCTATTGATTAACCTGAAAGTTTTTTTACTAGCAAGAGTAGCAAGTCTTTACTATCAGGACTGTCCTTCTGGATCCCCAAATCTCAGAAGCCAGGCTGAATCAGTGAAGAAAGGATCATCTAGTTAAACCCCCCTGCTTAAGCAGGTTCCCTGAAGAAAGATGTACTATTGGTGGAAATTGACTGTATATGAGAATATTTAATCAAACTGAACATTATCCGTGGGCCTTGACATGATGCACCCATGAGTGCTAAAGTAGCCAACAGATGTGATTATGAGGTCATTATCGATAATCTTTTCTTGATCATGGCAACCAGAAATGCCTAAAGATAGGAGGAAAGTAAATATCACTTCTATTTGCAAAAAGGGCAAGAAGGAGGACCCAGGGAACTACAGGCTGGTCAGCTTCAACTTGATCCCTACAAGGTGATGGAACAGCTAGCTATTCCTGGAATCCATTTTCATGTGTGTAAAGGAAGACAAAATCATCAGGAGTAACCCACATGGATTCACTACAGGTTCCATGGGACTCTGTTTTAGGGCCAGTTCTCTTAACTGTTTTCATAAATCAACTGAAGACAGGACAGGAAGGTACAATAAATAAGGCTGCAGATGACACTAAACTGGAAAGAGGTGTTGGCTCCATTGAGGGTAGAGATGTCTTGCAGACAGATCTTGATAAATTAGAGGGCTGGACAATCATTAGCCTCATGAAGCTGAACAACAGCAAGTGTTGGATTCTGCACCTGAGATGGAGCAACCCTGGATATTTGTTCAGTCTAGGGGATGAGAGGCTGGAGAGCAGCGCAGATGAAAGGGATCTCGGGAGTTCTGCTTGATGGCAAATTGAATATGAGTCAGCAGTGCTCTCTGGTAGCCAAAAGAGTCAGCTGTACCCTAGGGTACATCAGAAACAACATTGCTAGCCTGTTGACTGAAGAGAATGTTCCATTCTGCTCTTTGTTGGTACAGCCTCACATTGAGTTTTGGGTACAACAATATAAGAAAGATAAAACTATTAATTTTCAAAGGAGAGCTACAAAGGTGGTGAAGGGTTTAGAGGGCAAGACAAAAGAAGAGCAGGTAGAGTCACTCTGTTCAGCCCAGAGATGAGGAGGCTGAGGGGAGGATTCAGGACAGCCTGCAGCCTCTTCAGAAGGAGAACAGAGGTGCAGGTGCCGATTTCTCTCTAGTGACAGCAACAAGACCTTAGAGAATGGCATGGAGCTCATCAGTTCAGATTAAATATTAGTAAAAGTTTCTTCAGCAAGAGAGTAGTCAGGAACAAGAACAGGGCACCAAATCTGCCAGAGTTCAGGAAGCATCTGAACAACTATTTCAGAAATATAGTTTGAATTTTGTGTGGTTCTGTGCAGAGCAAGGATTTGAATTTGATAATCATTGTGGATCTCTTCCAACTATGGATAATTTATGTTCCTATTATTTATTAATACCATATTATTATTGCTTTGAAAAGAAAGAAAGGGACAGAAAACAATGAATTTTTATCAAATTAATCTTGAAAATTTGCATCACATAATGAAAAAAAAAGACTACAAAAAATGATCTACAATTCTACATCAAACAGATCAGTAGTAACAATCAATATTCTTTCAGTTTACCTCATTTAAAGTGAAAACTATAACATCTAATTTAAAGTGAAAACTATAAAATCAAACAGAATAAAACTGTCTATAAAATGTAATGGACAGTATCAAATGCTGCAATTCAGTATTTTAAGTGACTGTTTGTGAGGCACAGAAATTATGGATTAGATATTATTATACAGCTTGAATATCATTGTTGATTCAGAGAATGAAGAGAGCCATGATGAAAAGTTTGTTTTGCACATAAAATTAGTTGTTAATTGCATATCACTCATTTGAGACAAGGGAAAAATGACTTTTGTCTCACACAGAATCACAGAATCATAGAATTGCTCAGGTTGGAACAGACCTTAAAGATCATCAAGTCCAACCACGACCTAACCATACTGTCCTAACTCTGCTAAATCATGTCCCTGAGCACCAAATAAACAGTTTTTCAACACGTTCAGGGATGGTGAATCGACCACCTCCCTGGGGAGCCCATGCCAGTGCTTAACAACCCTTTCAGTAAACCAGTTTTTCCTGATATCCAACCTAAACTTACCCTGGCACAACTTGAAGCCATTTCCCCTCATCCTGTCATCTGTCACCAGTGAGAAGAGGCCAACCCCGCTCTTCAGATATTGGAAGAGAGCAATAAGGTCTCCCCTTAGCCTCCTTTTCCCCACGGAAAGGGAAAGGGAAAAGGAAGGATAAAAAAGAGGAAAGAAAAAGGAGAAAAGAAAAGAAAATGGAGAAAAGGAGACAAGAAAAAGAAAAGCACACTTCATAGAATATCTGTACAACTTACCTCTTTGCTTTTTTTTCACTACTGCAAGATCACAGAATCATAGAATTGTAGGGGTTGAAAGGGACCTCAAGAGGATATTTGGTTTCAAGTTACTAAGCAATGAGAGAACTTCTGTACATTAAGTGATTACAAATATTAAAAACGTTGCTTTGTCCTAATGTACACTGCTTTGTCTGTATTGCTCTTCTGTCTTTCTGGTAGCCCTTAAGGCAAGATCATGTTTCTCTCTCACTTCCAGTATATTTCTACAAATTACTTGGCAGCTTGTGATCACATAGCTGTGAAGTAATATTCTACCAACATGGTACTCTGTCAGATATATGTTCTACATATTGTTCTCAACTGGAGAAGCTTTAGGCGATCAGTTAGGGACAGTGCATTTTGAGCTAGAGCATTTCCATTTAATATTACTTCTATTTATTGCTCCAGGTTATCTTGCATGTTTATCACATTGGTTAAGGTCCGTGTCACAAATTTTTTATTATAGCTATTCTGTTGTGCTGCTTATGGCAATCTAACGTGCTTAACAGAGTGGACAAAGCTGCCTGATGCATCTTAAAGTTCTGTTACGTTTTATAAATGTGTGTTAGGAAAAAAAAGCTTGAGATCACTCTCTAGTGTGTGCAGTTCATTTTGTAAATCGGTATCTATGTATTTTAATAAAGCTCAATAAAAATTAATCTAATGCTAACAAACATGGTCCAAGAACATGATCCAAGGGATGAAACACCTCTAAGAGGATAGGCTGAGAGAACTGGGGCTGTTCAGACTGAAGAAGAGGAGGCTATGGAGACACAGTAGTGGCCTTTGAGTATTGAAAGTGGGACTGGGCTACAAGAAGGAAGGGAGAAGACTCTTTAGCAGGGTCCTTTGTGATAGGAAAAGGGAGAGGGGGCTTCAAACTAAAAGAGAGAGGGAGATTTGGATTGAAAGTTTTTTACAATAAGGGTGGTGAGGCACTGGCACAGGTTGCCCAGAAAAGTGGCAAATGCCGTGTCCCTGGAGACATTCAAGGTCAGGCTGGACTAGGCTCTGAGCAACATGATCTAGCTGCAGATGTCCCTGTTTGTTGCACAGGAGTTGGACTAGATGATCTTCAATGGTTCCTTCCAGCTCAAAAGATTCTATGATTAGAACACTGAACAGGTTTGTTTACTTCATGTTTTCCTGCAGGGAGTTAAGAAGGAACTATAAAAGGAAGGAGGTAAACATAAAGCAAAATCATTACAAGTATAAGCCAGTGTACTTTGGAAACAGAATGGCACTCTTGGTTGCCAAATTGGAGAAAAGTGGATTTGGTGGATGGACCACACACTGGATTAGGAACTGGCTGTATGCTCGTGCTCAGAAAGTAGTAGTCAAAGCTTCAGTGTCCAAGTGGAGACTGGTGATGAATTATGTTCCTCAAGGATAGGTGCTGGGACTGGTGTTATTTAACATCTTTGTAGGTGACATGGACAGAAGGATAGAGTGCACCCTCAGCAAGTTTGCAGATGACACCAAGCTGAGTGGCACAGTTGATGCGCTAGAGGGAGAGGATGTTATCCAGAAGGACCTGGACAGGTTTGAGAGGTGGGCCCGTGCCAACCTCATGAAGGTCAACAAGGCCAAGTGCCTTCCAAACCAATACATTCTATGATTCTATGATTCTATGAAGTCTACTTTTCCTTGCAATCTTGGAAGCTGTTTTCAAGGTGAGGCTGGATCAAGCCCTAGCAACCTGATTAAGCTGTGCATGTCTCTGTTTTCATTGCAGGGGAGTTGGACGAGGTGACTATTAAAGGTCCCTTCCAACTCTAAGGATTCTATGATTCTGTATTTTCTTTTGCTGATCATAGATCTGCATGTACCCAATGTATGAAAATGCATACAATTATTTGCCATGACTTTAGTTTGAGCTGCCCTGCATACTGGTTTCAGCTCAGACAGAGGTAATTGCACACCAATGGTTTGGTTGTTGCTAAATGGTGAGTGTGTGCCCACAACCAGGATGTGTCACACAGTGAGGAAGAGATGTTGCCATGATGGCTTGGGACAGGGCCACAGTACAGGCTGTGCCAAGCTGCATTTGGCCTGTGGGCCATGGGTTGGACATGTCTGCTGTAAATGATGCCTTCGGTATCATTGGTAGTATCATACCTAGTGCCTATACATAGTGATTAGTTTAATCACTAATTAGTTCAGTTCAGTGGATTCATACAAAATTTTAACTGAAGTTCAAAGATAAATAAAATCCAGAGCAAGGAATTAAATCTAATGTGGTGATATACAGAATTCAGCTACTAGACAAAAGAAGGTTGCTGCCACTGGCTTTGATGAAAGTTACTTTTCTTGTTCATAAGCATTTTTAGAAGGCTGATTTTAGAGGCAAGAAAAGAAGGCAAACATCATATGTACTTATTTTATTCAGATTTTAAAGGCTATGCAGTCTGAAAGTAGAAGAATTAATCAGCACAAAATTCCATTCAAGAATGAAGGAAGCAGTAGTGAGAGCATTTGCATTGTAAGCCTAATTGTTTGAACTATACAGCTATCTCCAAAAGAGGTATTCACATTCTGGTGAAGCAAATCATATATTAGACCACAGATTATGGCTGAAATAAATAAAATGAGATATAATTCTGGAGAGAAGCTTCTAAGGTGGTTTCAGGACAACATTTATTGGAGTAAGATAGCCACAGGATGTTCTAGACAGAACTGCACTGGATACTTTCTGATGAAGTTTCTCCATTTTGCAATGCTTTCTTAATGGCGACAAGGAGAAAAATGATTATGCAGCCTCATTTTAGAATTGGACCTTACACTTGCAAGACGTTGCAACCTTTCTTCTCCTATGAAGAGAAGACAGGATTTGAATTGGATATTGTTTATCTTGGAGAAGAGAAGGCTCTGGGGAGACCTAATTGTGGCCTTCCAATATTTGAAAGGAGCGTATAAACAGGAGGGGTTACATCTGTTTATGAGGGTGGATAGTAATAGGACAAGCAGGAATGGTTTTAAACAAAGACAGGAGAGGTTTACGTTAGATATTAGGAGGAAGTTTTTCACTCAGAGGGTGGTGGTGATGCGCTGCAACATGTTGCCCAAGGAGGTTGTGGATGGTCTTCCTGATAACTTTAGTTACTATATTTTATTAGCTATTCTTTACTACAGTATCTTAGTTTTCAGGAAAAATAAGCTGATTCTGTTTTTAAAATTCTGTGTAAATACGAAAGTCGTATAGCCTTGCAGAAAATTACCAACATGGCTTCTAAAAACAGACTTTCTTCTTTAGCAGTTATTTCTGTGAGAAAGTAAACATTTCATAATTTGACATATCTGTTATCCTTTTAAGTAAAGAAGCAAAACTGAAATCATGAGACACTTCCTGCTTCAGAGTCTACTTATTTTCAAGTCAGATCTACACTTATACTGTTAAATGCATTAAATAAATCTATTTCTATTATCTGTCAGGATTATTTCACAAGGTAGAATACTTTGCTGCTGCAGTCTTGCTACTCATTTTCATACTGTTACAGCCCATCAGCACCTCATATTATTATGTTACTACGGTGTTGGTTTTTTTTTTTGTAATAATTCAGAAAGTCGTAATGGAAAAAGTAATTATAGCCATGAGAGCTATTTTATGCCACTTTTTCTAGTACAGACATCTTCTGCTATGTGCACAGCTGTAGTAATTAGTTTTGGTTTGTTTTTTCCCTCATATGGGAGTTAGCAGGTATTTGGTCACAACTAATAAGTGTGTGATTAGTTCAGAACCTTTTAATTCAAACACTCCGTTCTACAGACATCCTTAATAATATTTCTAGAAGCTCCACTGGGATTCTGAGTGGTGTAATCATTTTAACACAATCACAAATTACATTCTAGTAATCCTGCATTTTTAAAGACAATTCCCACTGAAAGAATAAATGCAACTATTTTCATCATTTGCAGATTTCAAGGAAAATAAGTTACCTGCTTGAGGTCTTTAAGTATGTCCATTGGCTCATTACTATTTTCATACAAATGTAAGATTTCATTGAATCATATAATCATGGAATCTAGTCCAACTCACCTGCAATTAGTAGGGACACTTACAACCAGATCAGTTTGCTCAAAGCCTGGTCCAGCTTGACCTTGAATGTCTCTAGGGACACGGCATGCACCACTTCTCTGGGCACTGTGCCAGTGCCTCACCACCTTATTGTAAAAAACACTTTTCTTATGTCCAAACTAAGTCTCTCCTTTTTTCAGTTTGAAACCTTTTCCTATCACAAAGGACCCTGTTAAAGAGTCTATTCCCTTCTGTATGGGAACTGCTGAATCATGGCCTGAACCTCTGATTGATCACCTGGGGAGAACTGGTGAAGGCAATTCACCTGTGCTGCCGGAAGGGGTGGAGCCTGACTCCACCTCTCCTAGACCCATTTAAGAGCTGAC
>JAOWBP010002052.1:63915585-63932968 GCA_028571105.1 Tragopan temminckii
CCTCTTCTTGATGTCCAAATGCAGGCCCCTGACAGGCAGCTAACTACTCTAGAGAGATTATCTGGGCTGCAAATACATGTCTCTGTGCCTCTCAGTGAGGAGTCCCCTATTATTAACATCCTTTGCCTTTTTCTCATGGCACTGATTCTGACTACAGTCCTCAGTTTGTCCAATGTAGTTATTCCTTCCCAGATCTGAACCATTACCTACACCACTCCTCTTTCCATCCCCAAAATTTCATACCTGTTGCTTAGGGGCACTTTGAGGGCAATGGGGACACTCTTCCTGCCCCAAACAGAGATGAGAGTCCAGTCTACCTTATCCAGCATGTTTTTGCCATGTGTCTCCTCAAGGTGGAAAGCTAGCTTAGCTTTTTCCCCTTGCAAGGACTTAAGGCAGGGATGTTAGGCTGCCTGTTTCAGTGCATGATCCTACGAGGACCTGAGGGAGTGGCGTTAAGCTCCTTTAAGGGAAGCTCAGATTGTATATTAGGAAAATTTTCTTCATGGTGAGGATAACAAAATCCGCCTGGATGGGTTCCTGTGTGACCTAATCTAGCTGTTCCTGCTGCAGCAGGGGGATTGGACTAAATGATATTTCGAGGTCCCTTCCAATCCTTAACATTCTGTGATTCTGTGATTCTGTGATTCTGTGATTTTTCTGATTCATGTATAGTGTGCTGCTTGGTGATTTCTTCACACAACCTGAGCACCTGCTTGAAAAGTTCAATGTGCTGGGCGCACTTGCACCCATGACACACCCCTTTGCTCTCAGGCCTTTGAGGGACTTTGAGGTTATGGCTTTCTCTGCAACTGAAGGTCTGGAAATCTCTGTCACTCCCTGAGAGGTCAGTTTTGCATGCAGCAGCCTGGAAAGGTCGTGACCTCTTTATCTTGGTTTCCACCTCTGTCTCACTTCTGTAGCAGGCGGTTATCACATTTGTTTCAATAGAGTGCAGTTCCTAGATACTCTCAGAAGAGAGAGAAGGCTGCCTTCCATGATACTATGTGAACTGCCATGCAAACTCCACTCTGTGTCCTACTGATGTGTCATGTCCTGGTCATTCTGCTCCTGGTTGCTCGTGCTACCAAGGGGCTGCCTATGTATATGTGGGTCTGGTACACCACTGCTCCTGGTCCTATCTTTGCCGCCCCAGTTGCTCCCATGAAGACTGGAGGCTCCTATCGCTCTGAGTTGCTCTCTTCACCCTGGGATCTCCTTGATTTCAGGACCTCCCTCACAAAGTGCAATACCCCATTCCACTGCAGAATGCACCTGCACTGGAGCTGATTGCCTTGGAAAAAAACTGCTCTAGTTAAATGGTAATAGCAGCTTCAGTCAATAGTTACAGCTAGACTCTTAGATTTTAGGGAGCTCAGTATTTAATATACCTTTCTAAGGGCAATAAACATTCTCTCCGATATCTTCTAAAAATACATAGAGACTGTATCTTTGTAAATTAAAATAATGATGCAAATTACTGAATTACAGTGTTAATAAGAACAGAGTAGCAGCACGACATCATTGGGATCAGCTTTTCTGTTGTAATCAGTAAAAAACTGAAGTAGGAATGATTAACCACAATAAATGCAAAGGAAGGTGTATCACTAGCAATCTTAAAAAACAACAAATAAAGTAAGTCAAACGACTTTTTGGCTCCTAAATCTATACATTCATCAGAATTTCTTAAATATGTATAAAAAAGTCCTTTGAACAAAAAATTCTCAGAGATTTTACATAAGTCACTCTGAAGTAAAGCCTCCTATTTATTTCCATGGAAACTACAGCAGATACAAAGAGCACAGTAATACTATTTGATAGTGTTTGATTGTCCGCAAGGGTTGAATAGTGCTTATTATCATATATTAATATAAATATTATATGGAATAAAAACCATTATTTATATATATGTATTTACATGTATAAAGATTGATAATTGAAGATCCCTTTCGACTCAAGATATTCTGAGTCTATTGTCTGTCATTCCAGTATGATATACGACAGTCTATGACTCCTTTTAAAGTCTTGTTCCAGTACAATAACAGAATAATATTGGATGTAGTGGGTTTTTTATTATTTTTATATATTTTTTTTATGATTAGATTAGATCTGAAACATTTTCTAGTTTTGACTTGGTTTCTGGAGCTCATATTCCATTGAAGTAGTGCATTCTAGAGTTTTTGTTCATTTGTTTTTCCAAAGTGTAAACAAAATAGTAATTTAATACATTTTTATATACTCCTAAAAAGTTTTGAAGTAGGAAAGCAATCATTAAAAGAAAGCAATCAATCAGTGGAATAAAAAATTGTAAGGGGGCAAGAATCTTGACATTTCTATCTGAGAAGGCTAGCTAATGCTCGCTGGATCATGAAACATAAATATTTTTAGAGTACTGGATAATTATTTTCTTTACAAAACAAGCATATTGTATCCATGGGACAAGGTAAAGTAAAAGGAGATCCCAAGACAGCTCATGAAGATTTGTTTAGAATTAATTATCTCAATGCCATTGTTTCCCAATTTGTGTCTGAAGAAGGTCTTTGAAAAAGCTTCTTTCTTGATTAGCACTTCATTCCATGGATTTATTACTTCTGAGTACAAAATTCCATTGAAATAGTGCAAGCATAACTACTTATGTCATTTGCCTGCACTGTGTCAAGTAAAACTGTTTATACTCCAGGGACCTTATCGAATACCAGTCTTGATTTGTTTATAGTCAGGAGAACATGTTAGACCAATGAATTGAAAAGAGGGAAGTAAATGATGCTTCTAAAAAGGTCTCACAGGAGCAGAGCAGGGGAAGGGGATCACCTCTTTCAACCAACTAGCTACATTTCTTTTGATGCAGTACATGGAGTACTTCACTTCTCCATCTCTCTGACCACGGAGAGACCATAATCAAATCTTCTAAATTTCCCTTCACAAATGTGCAAAATCACCCAGGTACAGGTATTTGAGGATCTGTTGTCTGCCACACTCTATGCTCTACTTTTTTTAATACTTTGATAGTAGAATACTTCTTACACCCATCTACTGAAATAAGAACTGCAAATGATACTACTACTTGACTCATTGTCCCAGGTAGCCTGCCTACTCTGTAGTACTTACCTCTTCTTTCCTTTTTGGATAAACAGGTATATAGTTATATGCATGCATCCTGGCCTACCAACATGAAATGGTGAGGTAATACCTCTCTTCTGAATGCAGTAGCTGTTGTCCCTGATCATTTTCAATTGTGTGGGTCTTTGGGGTACTTCTTATAAAGAGCCTGAATGATCTCTTCTCACGGAAGTGATGAGGAATTGGCCTTTGATCTTGTGGAATATTCTGATTTATTGCTACCATAAAAATGGTTTTGACTATAAATGAAGGACTCGTACTTGGCACAGGCTTGAAAACGACAAATATGAATGTCCTCAATTGAAAAAAAATAAGACAAATGGTCTTCCCACAAGAAGAAGAAAAACACTGTCAGTGAGATCATTCTCAGTTAAATAGTTACAGTAACACATAAAGACAAAAAACCAAATTTAACTGTTTTGGACACTTATTTCTACATAAACTTTAAAATCAGTATAAATAGGCTCTACTTTGTACCACTGGCTTTGTAGTTATAAGATGCTAACTTACTGCATGGTAAGATTTGGTAAAGACAGAACAATAGAATTAATTTTCTTCTGATAAAAAAAAAAAAAAAATGGAGAGACAAAAGGGTCATTTTATCTGTCATGGTTTTATGATTTTTTGTTATTCCACATCATAACATCCTGCAGTGCACTGGGAGTTAAAGAGTTAATGAGAAGAAGAACTACATACTACTTATCCTAGAGGACTTTGCATTGTTCTGTTTCTGTTTTCCATTCAGAGGGAAAGATAAAACTGCATATCACCAGACTTTCTCTCTTCTCCCTCCTGCTCAGCCTGGCTAGACACCTTGCCTCAGCAGTAGAGTAAGGCCTTTGGTTTTTCAGACACTCTTATTTTCTTTGATTTATTAACTTCAATTGTCTTATTTTGTATTATTGTATTATAGTGTGTATTATAGTTGCATTCTGCTGTCTTTTTAGTAAATTAGCTTTCCTCCTCAGATTGTTGCTGCTGTTTTGTCTTTAGGCCCATCTCCTTACCCTTTCCCCCTTTTCTTTTTCCCTTTACCGGGATTGGGTCCGTGGGTCCCCCCACCCCATTAGTCACAGAACCAGGCTGAACCAGACTGTAAACTGTTGACATTTTCTTGAGAATAAAGACTTAGTTACATGATTACTAGGTTTTCTGTTCACACCTGCTTATCATCAAGGTAGATCAGATTTTCTGGGGAAGAAAACTTGATTTTCTCCACAACCACCAACAAACATATGTTAGGAAACAGGAAGAAGAAAGAACTTTGTTCTTTCTTCAGCATTTAATATTCACTTTTCTAAATATGCCATGTTTTTCAAACCAAGTATTCTGGTTTCAGCTGAGAAAGTTGATTTTTTCAGAGTTAATTTTGTTGTACTTCAGTTTTTGAGTTGAAGAGAAAGAAGGAAAAAACAAGAAAAAGGTTAGTCATCTTAGTCATTTGAATGGCCACATATTTACATTAGATTCACTAATTTGAGTGAAACCCCTATATTCTATTTTTTGCCCCATTTTCTGTCTAATTTGGGTTAAGACCTGGCTCACATTGAATCATAACAATAGACTCATAGAATATCTTGAATCAAAAGGGATCTTCAAGATCACCTCATTTAAACCCTTCTCCCTTGGGCTGAAATGCCCAAGTTTATCATGTTCTCCAAGATCTCATCCAACATGGCCTTGAACACTGCTGCGAAAGGGTCATCCACAATTTCTCTGGGCTACACCATTCTTCAAGTAAAGAATTTCTCCTCAACATCTATTCAAAATCTCCCCCATCTCAGAATCTCATTCTCTATCACAAGGTCTCTTTCAATTTCAAGGAAAAAGTATGATCTTTGATATGCTCTTGTTCCAAGAGTGTTGCTTTTCCATCTGTAAGTAATAATTAAAGACAACAGGTAGTGTAAGGAAAGCAGGTGGATATGCCAAACAAATCTGCCATCTGAAGAAATGTTCATTAGGGACAAGTACTGCCTCTTCAGAAATTCTGACTCATTAAGGGATAATCAAGAATGCATCAATAAAGTGACATAACTGATTACTTGTACATCTGTCTCAATAATTTTTGTGCTGCTTAGATCTGCCAGCAATAGCAAGAGGGAACTAATTGACATATCACTGTAATGTTAGACTGACATTAGTGGAGTTACAATTGATGATTTAAATGGCAAGATCTTATAAATTTTATTTAAGCAGATACAGTTGAACTTGATGCATAGATGATTGCTGCTGACACAAAAATATCTATAAAGGTCATTAACAGCCTAAAATTTGAATTATATTGAAGAACATCATTATAATTTGCATGATTAATATTAAGGGATGGCTGTTGTATAAGCAGAAGTTTCTAAAAACAGCATCTACTCAATGTTGCTTAGCAATACTTACATATAGTTAAATGAAAGGATACATGTTGGGACAAAATGAAAAGCTATAATTCATAAAAATAAATAAAAATTCAGAATTGCTGAACTTCATTTTAATCATGACATTTTTTAAAACTGAAAAAAAAAAATGACATTTGGGGTTGACTGTGTGTGAGATATTGGTTTCATGTTCTGTGTAAGTGAAAGGAAAGAGAAGAAAATGTTTAAGAGCCTACTTTCTTCAAATAATATATGAGTACAAGGATATATTTGGTTTACACGGCAAGGTTTAGTTAACAGAGTGAGACTACAGGAATAGACTGTGAGAATCTACTCCATGTCAGATCAGAAGCAGTTCCAACTAACTCTTAAATGCTTATGCAGTTGGCCAGATCTGAGCCACTGAGCAACACTCATTGTATCTCGGAGATGGTATATTTAAAAAGGGGAAAAATTACTGGGCAACAGTAACTGGGAGAGAGGAGTGAAAGAATGTAGAGAAACAGCCCTGCAGACACCAGCAGGATGTGCTCCAGACACTTAGTATAAGCTCCTTACAGCCTGAGGACAGGGTCACAGTGGAGCACTGTACCCCTGAAATCCATGGAGTGGTACTATGTGGAGCAAATCTCCACGTGCAGCCCAGGAAGAGCCCATAGTGCAGTAGTAGACAAAAGCTGAAGGTGGCTGCAGGTCATGGAAAGCCCCCACAGTACCAGGTCTCAGGCCAGAGCTACAGCCATAGAGAGGAGACTGCAGTGAAGAAGGAGGTCTGTGGGAGCTGCTGCCAGTGGAGATCTGTGCTGGAGGAGTCTACTCCTAAAGGACTACACCTCGTGGTACGGACATATATTGGAGTAGTTCCTGAGCCAGTGCAGTCTGTGGGTAGTCCGTGTAGGATTAATTCAGCAAGAACTGCATCTTGTGGTGATTAGCAGCCTATCATGATGAAACCATCACAAAGGGAGAATGTGGAAAAATCTCCGATAAATAGCAGTGTTTATTCTATGTTCACTGAGTCCAGTGAAGTTAAAGGATGATCTAAAACCTCTTAGTCATCCATAATAAATCACTGGAATTTTGCATGAAGTAAGATTCCTTTAGGTTCTGACAAAAATCTGAATTTGGTCCCTCTTCACATGCAGACCTAAGACAGTAGGGATAACTCACCTGGTTACTGTTTTTATTGTCTTCCATCATGGGATTTTTTTTAATTTTTATTTTTTACTAATTTCTCTTGTTCAAATCTAATGCTTATACATTTAGAAGCAGAAATATGCAATCTCAGTTTATTTCATTCAGAATGTTCCAAGTGAATCAAAATACACATTTGTGTTCTTCTGCCTTGTAATTAAATCTTTGGCCTGAACTAGAAAAATTCTGTGACTTCTACCTTTCATTGCTGCAGACTTCCTGCTCTCTCTGAACTGAATATATACATTCTAAGCCTCAATGAGATTGAGATGGTTAAATTTGATTGACTTTGAAACTAGAAAAACTCTTATTCACTGAAGACATCAGTGAAAGTTACTGTACTGTAGTCATACTTTTTTGTTTTAAGCAGAATAAAAAACAACAATTCAAAGGAGAAGATATGTAGGTTTCTCCTACATATCAAGCAATGGGAAGATAACTGCTAAAAAAAAAAAAAAAAAAAAAAAAAAAAAAAAAAAAAAAAGTCTAAGTGCTTTACTGCAAAAGATTCAGATTCCCTGATTTTTCCTGAACATTAGAATCTCAATAAGCTTATCTAATTTACATACCCTATTCCCAATCTTAAACCTAGTTTACTCTAAATGCTTGAAGGCTTACTTTTTCTTTTTCCAAACAGTGAAGCATCCTTTTTAACTGTCGCATTCTATCACAGTGTTATAGTCAAGTTATAAGAACTTGATTCTACTCTAATTTTTTTACTTATCAGATAAGACTCACCTTAAATTACTCCTAAGATTTGCCATGTCATTCAGAGCATAAGCAAATGAAAGAGGATATTACACAATACACTTCCATTAGCAGAAAGCTCAATGAGATTGGAAAATATCCAGCTGCTAATGTGTATTAAATTACATATCCTTATTCTATGTACCTTCTAATAATAATGCAATTGGTACCTTCCTCCTTATACACAGACAATGGGAATTTATTTAATCTCACTTTGGGCGTTTTAGTTATTAAGGACATAATCAGGTCTATCAGTTTTAATATAATATAATATAATATAATATAATACAATATGGCATAATCTAACAAACATAACGTAATACGGGTTTAATTTTTTAGCAAAGGGGAACTAGTAAATCCAGATATGGATAATTCTGATAATAAAGACAAACATATTTCTGACAAGTAAAACTAGTTTCCTTCAGTATTGTTATTTTTGTTGAGTTCCCTTGCTGGTCTTCTAACAGAGCTAAGGGAGCAAATATAACCAAAGTCTTTCCAATGGAAACCTATCAGTTGTTTTTGCTGACAGGTCAACTAGTCTGTAAAAATGAGAACGTATATAGATTTGTAAAGTACAAAAAAATAAATTATTTAATAAATCTAAGATGATCACGAATCTATAAAAGCCTATGAGGCTACGAGTTCTTCATTCTGGGAGACAAACATATAAGAGGAAACTATGACAGGAAATTAAGTTAGAGAAATTCAGACCAGATATGAATTCAGCTGAGTTTTCTGAGCCATTGCAACAAGATCTCAAGAATTCTGATGGCTCCCCTATTGTTGGGAAAATAATAGCAAGCCTGAATATTTAGCTAAAGCATGCTTTAATCTAGCACCAGCTGTAGGACTCACAAATTCAATCAGGAAGCTCATTAGGCTTTGGTTATATCAGAGGTCAAACTGCAGAATCATAGCAGTTGTTTACTGTCTAGAACCTTACTGATATCAAAACAAAAAGAAGTGTGCTTCAGCACAGCATTCCTCAAGGCAGTGAACCTGCCGTTCAGATTCTGTAGCCTTTAGTAAGATCAAAATTTGTATATAATATTCAACCTTACATGCACGTCAGTGTATGCAAAAATAAATAAATACGTAAATACATAAGTAATCCTTTTTTTCTAATGCTTGCTCCCTGTGTTCAGTCCAAGAGATCTTCTGGAGGCAGTTTGAGCTTCCATACGTACAGTGAAAGCCTTTTCACTGATTAAAATTTTTGTGACGTAAGTGTTCATAAACTAAGGTTATTAATGTAATTTTATTAACTTTAAACAACAGGCATAACATTTCTAATTGTGTAGTTATTATATTTACTTTAAATATAGGTAATCTGTAAGAGAGAAATGTCTATCACTACAAGATCAAATTTTTCTGAGCCATCTTGTTCGATGCTTTAACTAAGACTAGCTTATAACTGACAATGAAATTTATTTCACTTCTAGTACAAGAGGATATTGTGGGTAGTTTCAGAAGTTCTACAATTGCCAGTAACTTTTTTATACCATTCTACTCTGCACTTGAGTTTAGAATCCTCAACCATTCAGCTCAGTTTGAAGGTCTAGGATATTACAAGAAAGATTCTGAATGATGGAAGTACATTTTTGCTGACCATTTCAATTCCTTATAGTTAGATATTGCCAAGGAACAAAAGTATCTGAGTCCAGAGGGAACACATCCAACATGAAGACTAATCAGCTATCAATTATCATAAGAATTATTTCTTCTTTCATTTGCAAGTAAATTACTGTGTGTCAGGAAAACGTGGCATTGATCCCAGTCTGATATGTTGATCCTTTCTTGGAAGAAATCCAGGAGTAACTCAGGGACAACATTCCATCTTTAGTCTTCAAGAAAAATAATGCCATCATTCAGCAGTGATTAATATAAATTTTTAATCAAAGTAAGAAGTTAGTGATATTGAATGGAGTATTTTCCAGTACCTTACAAAGCTGACATTAATTGTACAACAGCTCACTAATGGAGGATCACAGAGAAGAAAAATAGCTCTATGATCTCTCCTCTTCCTTTTTCTCTCCATACATTTCTACTTTCTTTCCTGTACATTCCCTATTAAAAAGCCTCTTATATACAAATAATTAAGAATATATGTTCTATAAAACAAAACAATATCTCTGGTCAGTCTGAATATTGTTCAAACTCAGTATAACTTCATTTTCTGCCATTTTCTCAAAGCTGTAAAATCACAGTTGCGTGGGACACGAGCATTGCATTCAATATGCTCCACACTCAATTTAGATTAAATATTAATGTGCATAAAATGTGTCTCATTTTTTTTTTGTTGTTCGAAAGAGTAATCAAGAAAATTGTTATTTTCATGCAATTTAAGTGTTCAAACTATCTCAGTACCATTGCCATTTCTGGCAAATGTGAATATAATGTTAGTTCATTTATTACAATTGATCTTAATGTTTCTTTTGTAAAGTTCATAAAGAAATCAACAAGAACTTCCACACTTTTCCACTGATTAAATCCACATTTTACTAGTACCACCTTTGGACTGTACTCATGGTAAGGGTTAATTTGCAAAGTTGCAATAAACATAAGCAAAGTTGCTTATGGTTAGAACTTAGAACTAACCCTAAGAACAGGAGGAGTTAAGCACTGGACTAGACTGCTGTTGCAATCTGTATCAGTGGAGAGTATTGTTAATATCTGGGAAGATGTCTGCTGGAATTTAGTAGCTGAGGCTCCATGGTGACTTAATGGTCACAGTGTTACCAGTCTTTATTGCTCTTTTTTCTCTTATGCTGCTTGTTTGCTGACTTTAACAAAGATTAGAAGTTCTAATGCATTCAACAACTGTATCCAAGGATTCTCTGCATCCAAGGATTACAGGAAAATTAATGTTGCATTTTGAAACTACATCATAGACATCAATAGTGAATCTTCCATTACTGTTCAGATAAACAATAGCAATTATAGTTTCAAAAGACTAATAGTTACTTATCATAAACTGAGAAAACAGCAAGGTGTTTTTTAGAAAGAGGAAACCATATTATCCACTGAAATTCTTTGCAACTGTGACAATAAATCATTAACAAGAAGAGATCGTAAGTGAACCAAGTTCTGATGTCATCTTCAAATGGCAGCAATGAAGTGGAAAATTGTTGTACTATGAAGAAAAATGCATGTTAGCACTATAATAAATCATTCACATCTCACAGTTTAAATTAAAACAATTTATAATTAAGTTTAAAGGAACTTTGAACATATTTGATTTTAAAGAGTAACTGGTCTGATACAACTCCTCATAGCTATTTGCTACTGCATATTTGCTTAAAATAAAATAATGAAGATATATTTTAAAAGAAATCTATATATAACACTTGTTGGAGAAATTAATATTTCTGAGAATCATTTTCTTAAAGATTGCTTAAAAAGAGGAAAAGTTCAGATAAAAATACAGACAGATAAAAAGTGGGCTGAAATAACACCTGAAATCTTATTATATTTGTTAACTCTTTACTAATATATGCTACACTACATGTACATAATTAATGCAATAACAGTGGAAGAATTGTGTTCTGTCAATAACGCAGAACAAAATGTCATAGCTAACTCACATGACCTTCAGCTGATAATTATGGATTCCGTACAGAATAAGACAAAAGTAAGAAATTGTAATGCTAGTACCAAATAACAAACATTTTATGGAAAAAAATGGAGAAATTATATGTATTTAAAATCTGAGAAGCTTTAAGGGCTTGTCAATTTTGCTAAAATCAAAATACGTAAATAAATTTATATTCATATTAGCATGAATTTAAAGATATGAATAGGAAAGTTTCCAGACTTCATGTCTAAGGAATTCCTGGGTAAAAAGAATAACCATCAGTGCAGTTCTTCATGAAATCATGAAGATATTTCATAGTTTGAATTCGTGTTAATGTGGAGCTATAATTTTCAATAAAATTTCTTTTATGCAAGGCATTTTCTTAAAATATATCACACTAACAATAAATTTGCATATCACTTTTAATTGTATTAGCATTGTTTATAAAGAATGCATATAGTCAGTGTATGTTTAATAGACATACATATAGGGAAAGTAAAGAGAGATGTATTTTAAGAACATACATTACATTTTTCTTACTTGTAAAGTGAATATATACTGGAAACAGTAAGCATAGCTTTTAGTAACAGTTATATTTTTGTGAAAAATAAGCAGTTTCTGAACATGTATTTTGAAATATTTTTATGTTAGTTCTATCATCAAATTTTCACTTTGTGAAGATTGGGGATGGTATCATAAAACTAATTATATTTTACTATTTCCCATTCTAAACTAATTACAGTAGCCTCTTTGGATATTTTTGCAATATGTTTGAACTTATCATGTGCAGATGTTTAGTAATTCACAGCTTTGCAAATTAGCATTTCAGTAAACTATAATTCCTTGGATTTAAAGAAGCCAAACTAAAACAAAAACCCTGCTATCTTTCTTTATATACATACATTTTCTAAACAATGAAGCATTTTGTGTTATTTTGCCATCCACTTTCCTGAGAGATGAAAGAACTATTAAACCATAGATGTGCAAACATTTATAAGTTTTTATTTATAAGCTCCCAGTACGAGAGAGACATGGACTTACTGGAGAGAATTCAGTGTAGGGACAAAAAATGTTTAAGGGACTGGAGCATCTTTCATGTAATAAGATGCTGAGAGAGTTGTGAGTGTCTAGCTTGAAGAAGAGGCTCAAAAGAGGTCTTTTCAAAATGTATGAATACATGAATGGAGGATGCAAAGAAAACTGAAACAGGCTCTTCTCAGTGGTCACCAGTGCCAAGGCAAGATGCAGTGGTCACAAACTGGAACACAGAACGTTCCATCTGAGCTGGAGAACTACAGCATATTTTCCACAGGTTATGGAGCCTTCCTTCTTGGAGATCCTCAGGATATATCAGATTATGGTCCTGGGCGTGCTGCTCTGAGTGCCCCTGCTTGACCATTGTTTGAACAATACGTATCCAGAGGTCCCTTCCAGCCTCAACTATCTTTTGATTCTATAAAATATTTGAGTTTTGATTAGTCACTAAGGTCTGCAACTCCACAGTATTTAGATCATTTAAGTCATTTTAAATCAGCACACTGAATTATGTCATCAATTTCTGTGGTTTTTACCATTATAACATACTGTTTAAAAGCGAAGAGGAAGACAGTATGGTACAATGCTGTTGCATCATTAATAGTAATATGCAATCAATGTAAAAGAGAAGCCAGCTTGGTTCAGTGCAAGCTACCTAAAATCTAGAAGGCACAGAGACTTTTTGTTGTATATCTACACAAACCGTTGTAATAATCCAGTCTAAGGCAAGCATAGCCATATATCTAGATATCTCCTGAGCAGATACTGCTTTGTATCTGTCTTACCAGGGTCAGGACATACTTCCTCTCCTTTCACACCTACCTGTGATGAATCAATCATTGGACTCTATCCTGCCTCTGTTTCTTATCTCTGTATGTCCCAGATATTTAAACAGTAAACTTTGGCAACCAGCTATTGGTTTATACTGTGCATACCTACATTTAGTATTATAGGCACCAATTTAGCCTAGAGCCTCATGGCACACCTGTACTACTTCTGCTGCTGCTAACAACACCTATCAGGATGAAGCTTATTTTGTGTCTGATCTTAATTCTGAATGATCTTCTGCACTGCTGCTGAAAGGCTTCTTAATATCATTCAGATATGTGTTGGGACAGCAGAGTACTCTGAATTTCATGTTTCACAGACTTATATCTAATGCAGTTATCAAACCATGTGAAATCTGTAAGAGTTATGCCTCAGTCATTACCACTAATGCTAAACACCATTTTCTGCCTCTCATAATAATTGTTAAAAATAAGTTTGAGAAGAATTGCAACAAGAACATTGTCCACTAATAGTCACCCTATGCTCATTGGATGTTGAATAAGCTACAAGCTACAAACATGCCACTGTACATTTTGTATTTTGGATACTTCTGAATTTTAGTCATTGTTGTCTGTTTTTGTTTTTGTTTTTGTTTTCAAAATGATCTTCAGTTTCATCTTTAGGTACGTGCAAGTCTTGCTGGGGCTTTCTGTTTTCTTGACTATAACATCAGTATTTTTATTCTTCTTATTACCCAAAAATAAAAAAAAAAAAAAAAAAAAAGAAAAAGAAAAAAAAAAAAAGAAAAAGATAATGGAATCCAACAATACATTTTTTCATTTTAAGCATGCATTCTCTGATTGATTTTTTAAAATCATTTTGTAATAACTTCCTCACTTCTAGAAAAATAAATTCCAGCAAATGCTGACATGTTTTGTAGGCAAATATCATGCAAATCTTGAAAAAAATATGCACAGCTTTATGAAGCCTTGCTTATTGTATCCTTTCCAGTTACTAGGGCACAGATGCGCTCCTTCTTGCCTATGGCAATGACTTGGCAAAAACAGCTCCATATTTAAAGTAGCTTCTAGCTCTTAAGTAAAAATATAGATGATTCATCTTTATTAGAAGAAAACAAAAACAATTGTATTAAATATGCACAGAATGTAACCGGACCAACAGAAAGATCAGACAAAGTATTTTAGAAGAATAATCAGAAGCTTTGAAAGAGATATAAATCCCCTTGCAATATAACCTTATTTTATATTGCTGTATAATGTTTAATGTATCTGAGTCTGGGATGGAACCAGAGATTTTCTGTACCTCACCTTGAATTATTTCAGCATGAATATACATTGATAGTTTACAGAAATTTGCATTTGATTTTCCAAGAACAATTAAGTAATATTTGCAGTTATTTTAAAGGGGCCAATTTCTATTCTTATACAAAAATGAACCTGTGTTTAATTGATTTTCCTTACAATACACAGACAAACTCAGTGCTCATCTAGGTGTTTATCATGACTTTAAGTCGATCATCACATTTTCCTTTTGTTATTCTTTCTGACGAAGACAGAAAAATCGTGAAAAATAACTAGATTAAATTCTAGGTGAAAATACATTCTTCTGTGTTTCCTAAATTAATATACTTTTAATACATTTAATATAATGTCAGATTTATTTTTAATGTTATATTCATTCTGGTAATAAGGTTTTTGTTGTTGTTTTGTTTGTTTTTTCCTTATGAAGCAATTGTTTCGTATATTTTGCTGTGATGCATGTTACATGGTAAGGGAAGGCTGTTATACAATTGAATTTGTTTAGCTAAAAAGTTTGTAAGATAGCTTGGCAAGAAAAAATGTCTGTTTCTTTAAATCAATCAATAAATGAATCTACGTTTTTCAGAGCTTTTTAAAAGCTCTGAATGAAAGCTTCAAAATGAAACTTCCATTAAAAGAAAAACAACAACAACAACAACAACAAAGGAATAAAATAAAGATGGGAGCCATTTACTCTAGTGAGCAGGCAGATCAGTCTCTGAAAGACAGTTGTGATGGTTCAGGAAATCCTATGATCAACTTGACATTATTAGATACTGGAGTATCTAATCTATCCTTCTCTTGCTCACTAAATTTTTTGAATACTACATATTTGGATAAATTTATGAATTCATTTACAACTGTCTACTTCTATGAATTCTGCATGCATGTGTGTTAGCATGTGTTAATGCGCATATATACCCATATACATAATAAATAAATCTCTATTGACATACATATTCTTTTAAGGTTGAAACCTGAGACTTTTACCTTTTTGCCCCACTCTTCTATATGTTTCATCAAATCTTTCTTCCCATGTTGTATTGGTTAGATTTGTTAAAAGAGAGAGGAAAATGCCCTTGATTTTGCATGAAATCAGAAGTAGTTCTACTATATCTTTTTCTTAATTAATTAAAATAGAAAATTAGCTTGGGAGGATTTATTGTACTTAACAGGAAAATCAATGAGAATTAACCATAATATTTATTCATTTATTTGAAACACAAGTGTGAAAAGTGGCATTAAGAAATATATTTGTGGAATGACATGGAAATAACAGATTCAACCAATTTTGGAACAGCAGACATATCTGAAGTCAATATCGCTACTTTGATTCTGTGACAAGTCTGAACACTTAGCAAAAATATCATGAACATTTTCATTGATCATGTTCATCAGCTGTCTGATTGTGAGAAAACAGAGGCAGGGACATAGCATGAATTCACTATGCTGCCTGGATCATCTATGCATCTTTTCTGTTTCTTAGTGTAAAGAGAGTTCATTATATGTAGCAAAATTCAAAATAACCCAGAATAGCCTCTAGAAGTGCCTAAATGATGTTTATTTTTAGTGTTGTTTTCTTTTAAGTAAATAAATAAATAAATAAATAAAAGAATGCCAAAGATGGTCTGATGAAATCTATGATGTTCCACTGCTGTCAAAGAACATAACAGACTGAAAGGGTGATATACAGGAAGTATATGATACAGGCCAAGGACAAGAAACAGATTTTTCAACCTGCTTAGATCAAGTAGCTCAGTACAGAAACTTGCGGCATGTCTAAACAGAGCTAATGCAGCTTTCCATGAGACAGTGGAACTGTGAGAGATGCTTTCATAAATGATATGTTATTGGCTTAGAAGGAGAGGTCGCATAGCCTATTAAAACAAGAAAATATGAAAGATCAATTTCCTGAAGTAATATTAATTACAATAAATTTTTCAGTTCTAAAATGCCAATGCCATTAATAGCAATGAATTAAAGACACTTATCATGAGTGACAACTGCTTTTGTTGTCTGTAGCAGTAGGGAACTTACTGTGTTTAATTAGTCTATATTTAAAAAGCAGTGTAGATCTTTGGATGAAAGGGACTTGATAAATGCACAGCTTGCTTATGATTTTACTTCTTCCATAGAGATTATGATGTCTGCATGGTCTTTTCACGCAAAAGAAACACTGAATTTTCACTACAAGAAACACTGAATTTTGAGATGTTTTATGTTAGAAGTCTTATACATCAACAAGGCTGAATTTTCTTTTTAGATTCACAGCATTTACAAAATTATTCATAATTACCCTCTTGGTATACAGCTGAATGACAAATTTTTGCTGGATTTTCCTTTCAGATGTATTTTTGGCAACATGAACGCAACCTTTATTTTATTCTACAAGAATATGTATTTCTATACATTCATGAAAATTTTTGTTAGAACCTGAAACGTTTTTAGGGGAAGATTATAACTTGCTTCTGACTGGGGCTGCCTAGGAAATAAATGGAGGAAATAAAAGATAACATAGTAAATGTTACTCGATTTTTTCCTTTTTTTCCCCCAGTATCAACATGTAGATATTTATTTCAGATATGTATCACGTGATTCCTTTGATAAGTTTTTTCTCTGATAAGTTGTTCTTTGAACTCTTCATAGCTCACTGCAAATGCCTAACCCTAAGTACAGGATCCAGTGTTGCAATATAGAGTTTCCAAAGTTTGGTCTGAGTAGGTCATCTGAGAGGCTATCTTTCTCTCATTGACAATAAGAATGTTTTTAAAGATAGTTCATCCCATCCATCTTGAGTGTCTCATCTTCCTTTTGCAGGACTTGATGAAAGAAATTTATCCAGAATATCTGATACTTCTTTCATTAAGAGCTATTTGAATGTTTAGCCTCAGGAGAGTAGCTGAAAGAGTCTGTACCAGTGCCTTCCTCTCCTAAAAGATGCCATCACCTTCAGATCCATGTTAGTTAGATTCATATAAGAAGCTCTATGCATCACTCCAGAGGAAAATTTCCCATTATGAAGAAAATAAATCAAGTTCAATACAGAGACTAAGTCAGATTTCAGAAAGAGTGAAGAAAATGCTGCAGTGTGAACAAAATGGGGCATGTTGACTAGAAGGTACGACACAGTTTCAGGAAGCATGAGGAAATCAGGGCTTGAGTTTCTGCTCTCAAACGCTTTCCATATTTTATCAAGTTTAACGGCAGAACTGACACTCATAACTTGCACAGTGATAAGTCTCTAAGAACATGTA
>JAOWBP010002052.1:63941096-63956037 GCA_028571105.1 Tragopan temminckii
ACAGAAAGGGTTGTTAAGCACTGGAATAGGCTCCCCAGGGAGGTGGTTGAGTCACCATCCCTGGATGTGCTTAAAATACATTTGGTTGTGGTGCTCAGGGACTTGATTTAGTGGTGGGTTGTTAGAGTTAGTGTAGTATGGTTAAGTTGCAGTTGGACTTGTTGATCTTTAAGGTCTTTTCCAACCTGAGCTGTTCTGTGATTCTATGATTAAAGGGATCAAAATGAATAATGAAATTAGGTGTGTTGCATTAACAAATATATAACCATAACCCCCAGAGAACATAAATGCAAGGAGAATTCCTCAGGAGGAAATTCTCCAGTTCAATGTCATGCCCCTGCTAGAAAAGAAGTTGGGTTTCTGAGGACTCATCATTACCCCCAAATGCTTATTCTTGAGAAAATATCATGTAAGCTTTAAGATAATCTGGTGGGCAGTTTCTCAGCAGCAGAAGAAAAGCTTTCTTGTTTTGATGAAGTTAGGCAACCTGCAAAAAAAAAAGAAAAGCAACTGACTTCTTTCAAAGATGCAGGAATAAATCGCATGAGAACATGAAAAGGTGATAGAGTATGGATGCAAGGTTTTTTATAGTCAAAACAATTAATTCCTTTAATTCATTATATATCAACATTTTAACACCTAAAAACAAAGACTATTTTCAGATTTAATGCATTAAATATGTATTACTACAAATTTTATTATGCCTTGAAATGTCATTTCTAATGTAAATTTCTCATCACTTTTTTATTAAAAATAATCGGACTTGGAAGGAGGGAATTCAGTCTTTTAAGAATATCTATAAATAAAATAATTAAAAATTCTTCTCTTCACTCCAACTGAGTGGACCTAACTAGGGACTGGAGGGCAAGACTGGCAATAACTATCTTTCTATTTTAGTCTATTTCTATTTTCTATTTTAGCTTATTTCAGTTTCTATATTTAAATAAGTCACTTAAAACTACTTAAAATCACATGAACCTTTTAGCAATGTCAAATAAATTTAAGAGTGCAGCATTATATAGTGACTGCAGGCTTACTTCAGCTTATTCTGAATTTGTCTGATCTGAACCTTGCTAGGTTTAAAAAAAAAAAAAAAAAAAAAGGCATTATGAAAGGAGCATTTACTATTTATGCAATTTTAGCAATTTGCGCAATCATAATCCGAGCAATTTGACAAAAGTATCACAAAAGTAGACAAAATATCTTTATCTTGGAATTTCTCATATAATTTGAATTAAAGAGATTTTAAAATTCATTTCACTTCCCACAAAAGTCCTTATAATCTGTTATCAAGCCACCTGACAAGTTCTTCTTTGCTGTATTAAGCAAACCAATCATTCAGATTGTGTGACTGTAAGCTGTTTTGAAATACTCAACTGCTCTTGCCTCTCCTCTGAAATATTTCCAGTTATTGAACCACTCAAAGTAATGAACCACAACAAAGTACACTATGGCATTTGTACAGTACTTGCACAGCAGCAACTTTCTAAGTCTGTATGAACAGTACCCCTTTCTGTGGTCCTGTGTTCTGAATTGACCGTAATTGAGGGAGGGCATAAAGAAATAACTGGTTAATGTCACTCTGTGGTGCCTGAGATGAACTCCAACTTCATTTTCTCTTCCTCTTGAAATGAGTACTTAACAAAGAAACCATGTGGAGACAATGTGAGACAAATGCCTACACGCACCATTTACCTTGCTTCAGAGTCAATGGTATAAACAGTAAGAACAGTTTATAATACTTGGATCATGTTGGTTAGCTTGGTTTTACCTCAGTTTTTTTTTAGTAGTTAATCAAATATTAACATTGTTTTTAAAGAAATTAAAATGAAGAATTTTTTAATTTTTGAAACTAAAGAGTTTTTCTTCCATAAATGGTGATTAAATATTTGTTTAAATGGATCTGAAATGCTAGGAAATTGCAAAAAATTAATTAGTTCTGCCAATTAAATTAATTAAAAATGGTTAATCGTAGAATTTATGACAAATGGAAAAAATGATTTTAGTTTTCTAATAGTTCAATACTATATTCTTATTATATTCTTAATAGATATTACTAGAAATTTCATCATAGCTATTTCATAGTTCTGTGAAAGGCTATTAACTTTCCAAACAAAGATTTTGTCTAATCTTTCTTAAATAACTTACTGAAAGCACTAATTCAAAATAAAATGGTATAAAAAGGGGTAAATCTGTGTTAAAAGAAAACATTTTCTGCATAAATTAAGAAATTTTGTATGGCAGTTCTAATAGATGATAGGAAAACTACTGTCAAACTTCAGTAGTGGATACTAGGAGAACAGACTTCATACTGCTAAGGGAATTAGATGGCAAGGTTCTCTAGGAAGGTGTTTTTGAAGGCATTGGAGTCCATCATCTCTGGTCACCTTTTAAGTACCACACCTTAAAAGCAAAGGAACAGGCAACTCTAAAATTCTGGAATTTGAGCACAGAAGGTTGGCATGCTTGAGCCAGGATCTTCTAGAGTTTAGTCAGAAAAAGAAATTGTATGGTCATTGGTAATTACAGACCTGACAGTCTCACTTCAGTACCTGACAAATATATGGAGAATATTATTCTGGGAGTTAATGAAAAAGACCTGAAAGACATTGCAGTCATTGGTCACAGTCAATATGGGTTCACAAGGCAAAAGTCCTGTTTAATGAACTTAATCTTCTTTTATGACAGGGTTACCCACCTGGCTGACCAAGCGAAATCAGTTGTTGTAATATTTTTTGATTTTAGCAAAGCATTTCATGCTGTTTCTCACAGTATCCTTTCACAGAAAATGTCCAGCACACAGATAGACCGATACATCATATTATTGGCTGATGAGTTAGGACAAAAGGGCTAGAGCAGACATGTCCAATCTGCAGCCTGTGGGCTGCATGCAGCCTCACACAGCCTGTACTGCGGACCATCCCTTGCCCCGCACCATCATGGTGCCAGCTCTTTTCCCCTGAGCAGCCAAGCCCAGCCCTGGGCACACAGCCATCACTCAGCAACAACCAAACATCAGTGTGAAATCGGCACTGTCTTGTCTGAAACCAGAAGAAGAGGAGAGTGTAGTGCACTGTTAACTCAAGTTATGACAAACTATTTTATGTATTTTTATACCTTACCTAAATACAATACCATGAACAGTAAAAAATATACAGCCTTGCTTTCCATTTTATAAAGGAATTTGAGAATAGTTTTCAAGATTGCTGAAAAAATCATCTGTGTTTTGGTACATTTGCAACTCAACATTCTGTCAAAATAAATACATTGCCTCCAAATTTTCAAATAGAATATATAGAGTTGCAGTCAGATATTCAGTTAAAAAACTTGATCATGTCTCTTTCCCAAACTTTTATAAGACTTGTCTTACCAAATAGAATATCTCTTGCTTCACAGTCAAGTCTTATTTGTGTCATCGTGCCTCTTCACCTGGATACCTAGTGATAGGACAAGAAGGAATGGCTTCAGGTTGAGCCAGGGAAGGTTTGGGTTGGATACTGGGAAAAACTCCTTCTCGGAGGGAATGGTCGGGCACTGGAACAAGCTGCCCAGGTAGGTGGTTGAGTCATCATCCTGGATGAAATGTGTGGATGTGATACTTAGAAACGTGGTTCATAAGTGGGCAATATTGGTGATAAGTAGACAATGGACTAGATATCTTAGAGGTCTTTTCCAACCATAATGATTCTATGCTTGTTTTTGGCAGTACATACATTTGTGAACGACTGTTTTCAAGGATGAAGTACAGGAATAGTAAATTTTCGTCAAAAATCTTTGATGAAGACCTTGAAAAGTAACTGATAGCAACTACTTCCATAGAACCAGACTGAGGCATTACTTTCACAAAAACAAGGTCAAATATATGACTAGCATTATGTTTTTGTTACTCTCTCTCTTTTTTTTTAATGTTTTAATTAAAAATCTGAATATATATATAAAAGAAATTTTATTGCTATATGTATTAACTATATTATATGTTCTATATGCAGTCCAAGACAATTCGTTTTCACACAATGCAGCCCAGGCAAGCCAAAAAGTCAGACACCCTTAGGATTAGAGTAAATGGAATTCCATCAGTGTAGTGACCAGTTACGATTGGGATTCCACACAGTTCCATTTTAGGGTCAGTTCTCATTAATGTTTGTATAAATTACTTATAGGTCTGGACAGTATACAAAGTTTGTAAAGGACAATAAACTAGGAGGAGCTGTCAACTTCCTCAGGTGTAGACATGTCTTGCAGAGAGATCTTGATGAATTAGAGAGGGCTGGATAACCATGAAAGAGCGTGAACCTGAGCAAGTGCTAGATCTGCACCAGGGACAGGGAGTGGATGTAATTACAGATTGGGAGACAAGTGACTGGAGAGCAGCCCAGAAGAAAGGGATTTGGGCATTCTGTTTGACATCAGGTTGAATATGAATTAGCAGTGTACCCTAGCAGCCAGAAGGGCCAACTGTACCATGGAATGCATCAGGCATAGTACTGCTAATCTGGTCAAGGGAAGGGATTGTCTCACTCTACTCCGTGCTGGTATGGCCTCATGTTAAGTACTGCATGCAGTTGGGTGCCACAACGTAAAAAGCACACAATACTATTTGAGAACATCCAAAGGAGGCTACAGATATGATGAAGAGTCTAGAGGGCAAGACAAGTGGCTGATATCACTGGATTTGTACAGCCCAAAGAAGAAGAGGCTGAGGGGAGGCCTAATGACAGCCTGCAACTACCTCATAAGTGGAGTGGAGGGGCACGTGCTCCACTTCTCTCCAGTGACCAGCAATGAGACCCAAGGAAATGGCAAGGAACTGCATCAGAAGGTATTCATATCATATATTAGGAGGAGGTTCTTCACCAAGAGTGTAGTTGGGCACCGGAACAGGCTCCCAAAGAAGTGGTCACAGCACCAATTCTCCTAGAGTTCAAGAAATGTTGAGACAGTGCTCTCTCAAATATAGCTCAATATTTGGATGGACCTATGTGGAGCCAGGAGTTGGACTCAGTTAGCCTGAGGTGACGGTTGATCCTGAGGAGGTGGCTGATCACAGGGAGGTGGTGGAGTCACCATGAATGTGTTTAAAAACCATTTGGATGTGGTGCTCAGGGACATGATTTAGCAGAGGGTTGTTAGGTAGGTTAGTATGGCTAGGTTGTGGTTTAACCTGATGATCTTGAAAGTCTTTTCCAACCTGAGCAGTTCCATGATTACATGATACTTGTGCATCCCTTCCAATTGGCAATCTATGATTCTATATTTCTATGAATCGGACAAATTTCATTTTTGAATGCTGAATATATTCAATTTAGTTGTCAGATTTTTTAAAAATATTTTCTTTTAGAAATCTTTCCTATTTTCAGTTACATGAAATAAACAGACAGCAATTTTTTTAAACTGTGAAGTTAAAGATATATATTTTACCATCTGCGTGGAAGGCACGCAGTGCAATTTGTGATGTAAAAATAGAATGCTATATGGTTTATTTATGCCATTAGTGTATCAAGCCTTTTGTTAGGTTATGTTTCTTTCATTTCTAAAAGAAAATGAATCTAGAGTGTACTAGAGTACACAAAAATATTGAAGATTTTAAGTAATAACTTTTTGTATTCAATTAAATGGACCACTAAGACCCACCTCAACCTTAATCAAAGTAGCCAGTTGTCTCACTGGGAAAAAAAAAAAATGTGAAAATCAGTTGTATTAATAAAAATGAGAAAGAAAGACTTACCAAAATCTTATTTTCTGAGAAATAAGAAGCTCTTTACTTTGAAGTTTGAACATTAACTTGATGAAATATAAGCTAATTTCTGGTTTACAGTCAGCTAAAGCATTATTTGTCTGACTAGTTAAAGTGATAAGAGTGTAACCTTATCTGGTCAAAATCTCAATTATGTGGCCCTTACAGAATACACCTCTGTACCCAGGAAGGTGATTTCGCTAGCACTGATTTAATTTCAAGTTACTTAAAATATTGCATTTCATCTTTTCAACAGAGGGAGACAAAAATTTAAGAAGGTATAGGTAAACAGCAGAGTTTACCTGTGTTCACTGGTCCATAAGACTTTTCCTGCAGACATCCTTCCACAGGTGATATATATACGGGATTCAGAAATTTGTTCAACAAATTGACTAAAATACATTTGTTTGCTTTTAAGTGTTGTTGAGATGATAAATATGTAAATGTACATGAACACAGTAGAACAGGTTCTGAATAAATGGCATCAAAATGCACAAATTTACACTCACATAATTTTGGCTTCCAAAATGAACTCCCAGCTTTACCATGAGAATAAAAAAATGTTTCACAGCATGTTCAAGTCAGGCAATAATAGAATAATTTGATTTAAAGCAACTAAGTGTCAAGAAGAGCTAGGGATAGTGAAAACTTACTTCATCACTTAACTGGCATATCAAAAATGAGGAATATTGTTCAAAAATAATTTGCTCTTGACTACAGGCAGCCCAAGTGATCTTGAACATTAACTCTGAAGATGAACTGTGAACATGTCTTGCAGTATTTTTCACTCTGGCCTCATACAAGCAATAGATATTTAAGCATTAGCCTTCCTTATAACAAATATAATCAAAATAAATGTTCTCTAGCACTTGAAGTTTGATTTAAGGATGCTGTTTTGGACTACCCTTACTAATACCATTATCACATCATACCTAAATTAGACAATATTTTTAAAGCATTAATAATTTTTTTCCACCACTGCTTTGTTTAATGCTGTTATTTTTTTCTCTGGATTTTAACACTATTTCATTAGTTCACTAAAACCAGGGTTTTAAATACATTTTCAATTCAAAGAAAGGTAGGGTAAACAGTAAATATAATCATCAGATTAAACATTTTAATTGGATTATATTTATTTTGTCATTTTAATCTCTAGTAATCTCAAACAATACACTGTTGGTTTGTTTTTTTTACTGTGTGTATTTGATTCTACTGACAGTAACACAAAAATTGTTCGTCATATTAATAAATGTTGAAGACGGAGTTTATCAGTTTTATCAGACCATTCTGTAATCCCATGACTAATCTGAAATATCTGATTAATCTTGTTCACTATTTGTCACTTTTTTTTTTTTTAGGCTGTTTTTTGAAACTTGTGACGTGTTAGAATAGAAATATATAAAAATGACATTTCTTCATTTTTTCAACATCTTCCACTGCTTATTTTTTTTGTGAACTCATTTTCTTGTTTCCAATACATTACTATTTTTTTGTATCATAGAGACTTTTACAATCTAGTATAATATGCCCCAATTTATTATATGCTAATGAATTAATATTTACTGTATTGCTTTTCTCCATATAATTAATGAAAATATTAAATGAGAACAACTGCAACAATAATTATTTCAATATTTGCACAGAAGATACCTTCAAATCATTCCAACAGCTGGAAGACTGGAAATGCTGATTTGACATTTTCAAACTGCAAAGAAAGTTGGATTATTTTTATCATGACACACAATATATCATGATTATAAATCCTTTGGCAATGTAGTTCATTCAACTACATTCTTTGAAATTGCATTTGATCTGTTATAGGGAAGGGATAACAGGAAGGGATAAGTGGGCCCATGTGAACCTTATGAAGGCCAGTAAGTCCAAGTGGAAGGTTGGGGCAATTCCCAATATCAATACAGGCTGGGCAGAGAATGATTTGAGAACAGCCCTGAGGAGAAGGACTTGGAGATACTGGTGGATGAAACATGCAACGGGAGCTAGCAATGTCCACTTGCAGCCCTCAAAGCCTGTCATATCCTGATTTGCATTGGGGTGAGGGAAGTGAATGTCCTCTACCCTGCTCTGATGAGATCCCACCTGGAGTACTGCATTCATCTCTAGGGCCCCCAGCACAAGAAAAACATGGAGCTGTTGGATAGAGTTTGGAATAGGGCCACAGAGTTGATCAGAGGACCTCTTCTACGAAGACAAACTGAGAGCTGGGTTTGTTTAGCTTAGAGAAGAAAAAGCTCTGGGGAGATCTTTTTGCAGTTTTTCAGTACGTAAAGGAGTTTATGAGGAAAATAAAGACTTTTTATTAAGGAGTGTACTGTTAGGAAAGGGAATAATGATTTTAAGCTAAAATAGGGTAGATTTGGATTACATAAGAAAGAGATGAGGTGGTGAGGCACAGAAACAGACTGCCCAAAGAAATTGCAGATGCCACATCCCTGGAGATATTCAAGGCTGGGTTGGATGGGTGCCTGGGCAATCTGATATAGCGGAAAATATTGTCACCCAGAGCAGGGAGGTTGGACTAAACAGTCTTTAAGATCTCTTCCAATCCACACCACATTGTGATTTAAACTACTCAACCACCATATTATGTTCTTTCTAGGTCACAATAGTTATGACTCACGGTTTTAGTTTAATGTGGATTTTTATGACTCTTTTTTTTTTCCCCGAGGAAAGATTTGTTTAAGGAAAGTTTTGTATATAAAAATACTGGGGTAACATTTTACACAAAGTTTTTAAATGTTTATCACTTTGTCTGCTTCCTCTATAGAGTTTTTACAGAATAACTCAGAAAGAATTGTCAGATGTACAGGTCATGCATTAGCTAAATCCACTAATTCTCAGTAACATAATATGATAGTTCTGAGAGGACTGAATATAGCTTATGAAAGTATCTATGTATGCTGACTTATCTGGGCTTCAAGAGATATTCAGAAAGACTTTGTGTAGAGAAGAATAGTCACCCCCCCCCACCGCCCCACATAAATAAACAAACAAACAAACAAACAAATAAATAAATGTAGAATGACAGGATTAACAAGAATATGCATGGGTTTGTGAAAATTCTTTCTTTAAAAGAGAATGGATTCACATTGTTACAGCTTTCCACTGTCTTATTTGGTGTATAAAGGAAAACATCCACCTGTGGTGCTTACACTGCTGGTGACTGAAGAACCTAAAAGAGAAAGAACAGCAGAGAACAGTAAACTTGATGTGGTTTTGTTTGTTTGTTTGTTTTCCCTGCATCTTATGTCTTTCCACAAAGAGATACCTAGAAAAAATGTCTGTAAAATGTCTTAGAATACCAACCTTGTACATTCAGGGTTCCTTCTGCTAAGTTAATTCTGTCAAGGCTGAGTAACAGGACTCCAGAGAGGGAAAAAAAAAGAATCCCATTATTTTGGGATAATAATTCTTCTTTCTCTCTAACAGATCTTATCAGTCTCTCTTAGTCACCAGTGTCAGAGTTAGCAACAAGTGTGCTGCATTCTCTATACGGTATGCAAACCACTTTACTATACAGAATATATCCATGTTGCATGAGTTATTATCCAAATCAATAGCCAGAAAAGACGAGAGTTTTAAATATTAAGGCAGTTATGTTAGCATACTTGGTGTCAGCAGGGAAGCTGAGAGCCTGACAGCTTTGGCTCTCTGTGGTATGCAGTCTTGTGAAGCATATTTTGCAAACTTCTTTCCTCCAAAAAAGTTTTCTCAGTTACCTCTGTGCTTCATGTTTGCTACTTTCTGTTCATTCTTAGATTTGACTGCATAAGATTTCTCCAGAAGAAATTTCTATGACCAGGTGGTGAGAGAATCACACATACAAAGTTCAAGGCTGCAGCCCCATAATAGAAAATACTGTCCCTTTCTCACATTTTCTTCAGCACTTCACAATTTCTTCACATTTTCCATGTACATGCATCTCTATTTGAGGCTCTACTTTCCTGTCCTTAAATGTGTGAAAACTCCCACTTATTAAAGGAAAAGTCTTGCAACTGTTTTATTCTTCTGACCTTGTATTTTAATTTTTAGGGCTTTTTTTTTAACACTAAAAAAATACTTTTTTTATACTAAATTATGCATTATCTTACACTAGTTCTATTTTATGTATGGGTGGACATTTTACATTAACTCGTAAGTACTCTAAGACATACTATGTAACAAGAGTAAATTAGCTCCTATAATGTTTTCAACAGCTTACAAGCTTGTCTTTAAACCCACAGAAGTCTGACTGCTGTCTGCTGCAGAGGTATTTTGCTGATCACCTTTTTTATAATTACAAAATAGACTGACATAAAGTTAACTGGCATAAATAGAATAAAATTAATCTGAAATGCAAATACATTTTTTTACTACCTCTCAATTTTTACATTCCTCTTTTTTAAAATAATAATAATAATGATAAATTAGATGTTATAACTTTGGAACAGTTCCCCTTTTTTTCCCCCAAATATTTTTTTGTTTCGTTTTGTTTTGGTTTTTTATCTGTGTACAAATTCCCCCTTTCTAGAGCTTTATAAATTTTGAAAATATCAGTGGTAATATTGATAACTCATCCAGGAGACTCTCCTGTTGAATCACAAGGTTCAGAGTGGACTTTCTTGCTTTTTAAACTCTTTCTCAGAGGAGTCTAAGTGTGTCTGAATCCAGCCCTGCTCCCTGCTCAAGGTGAGGATCCTATTGTGCAGCCAACTGCTGTGCAAGAGAGCTCAAGGGGCTCTTAGGCTACTTGCTATTTATGGAGTAAGATGATTGACTCACAGTCTTAGTTTTGGAGTGCACTTTATTGGCCTTGAGCAGTTGAACATCGTCTGCTACCAGTTCTTTGAGCAGCAAGTTTGAGGTAGTATTGTGGTCTCTAACAGTTACCAGCTCTGAGGAAGGCCTTGGGCATTTCTTTTTCTGCCTGAGTTAGGTCTTCTGTGCAACAATCTGGAAAAAGAAGGAATCTGGAGAAAGGGGGAGAGAGCACACCCTCACAGTTCTTTCAAAGGAGGGAATTAAATTCTTAATATGTCTTTTGCTTAAGCTTGAAAAAAAAAAACCACCAACAACAACAACAACAAAATGTCTGTTCTTCAATCAACTAATAAAATCAATTTTGCTACCTATTTTGTGATCTCAACGTAATATAATGTAACAGGATCTCGAAATAAAGATGGTCAAATCCCAACCTAAACATAAGGACACTTCAACATCAAGTGAGTATAGCTCCTAGATTTTTAGTATCAACACAGTAAAATGGAAATTTAGCATAGCAGCACTGAGGTTTTTCCCAGGTTGGTCAACTCCTTATAAAATCTAAATACAACCTGTAATTAGACATTCCCTTGTATATTAATCATGTACAAATGGACTGGTTAAACAGTCAGTTTCATTTTAAAATTCAGTTTTGCTGTTATTAGGTTTCATGGTCCATAATGCTTCAGAAAATATAACTTTATTGCTAAATTTTGATTGTCATTTGATAATTAACTAATTGACACTGCATGAAGTGGTTGAACGTGGCATCTTACAGTCTAGTGAGAATCTAACACAAAATTCATCCTAAAGTCATTAACAATGCACGCTGGACATTAATAAAATTGTAGAAATTAGATTTCTAAATTTAATTTTTATTCTATGCAGGATTAAGTGTCCAGTTGCTCTAGGAAAAGAAAATATTGAATATTTGTAATAGCTGCAATTTTAAAGCAAATCATTGTAAACTATTTGGATATTAATCCACAAGTTTCATTTATTTTTCTTTTAACTTTATATGTACATATGCATGTCTAGAGACTTTCTTTGTCCAGCGCAATGCAAAGACTGTAATGGCATGGAATAAAACATTATTTCTTTGCCCTGTTGACACAGCCTTAGTATGACATGAAAGAACCAAGAATCCTTAGCAGCTCCAGGAAATCAGTGAAATGATGCATTCATAAAACAGATCAAATTGACAGCCCAAACTGACAGCATGACAGCATTCCTTCTCTGATTAGAAGCATCTCCACCACACTACCTCCTTTTCCTTCACAGAAAGAAAACAGTGGTGTATCACATTCAGGTGAACAATTTTAATGCATATGCCTATGAAGTAATATTTTAAAAGTCCATACTTAAGCCTACTTATGTCATATTTTTTTAATGTCATTTTCAAAGCCTTCTGCAATACCTGGATTCTTGCTAAACTTGAATATTTCATGGAAAATCATAATGAGCTGTCTATATAAAAAGTAGATATAGGTCCTTCAGTCTGAAAAAAGTTAAAATTTAATTGGTTAATTACTGTGATACCCTAGTAAAGGTGTCACATTTTATATTAAATTATGATCTGGCAAAGATGAATGTAAACTTTTTCTTTAGTTCATCATTTTTTGCTGTTCTGCAATCAGAAATCGCTTCACCTCTGCAAATTGTTTAATTATCCATCTCAAAGACAGAAGAGAGAAATATGACTTCAGTATCAAAAGCCTATTCTACTTGAAAGTAATATAATTTTCATTTTTGCTGGGCATTCACGATGCTGGCTTTGTATTTAAATAAATATTTTCCTGTAGATGGCGGCATTTTACAGTGATTGAAAACAATACTTAAAAAGACTGCTGTGGCTGACAGGTTTCTATGTAGTACACAGCAATTGTTAGCTAATGGGTTTATGATTTTGCTGTTTCAAACTAGGAATCGCTGAAATTTGACTAGAATATTATCTGCTTTATCTTCCCATTATGTCTGCATTAAAAATATTAAAATTGCTATCTAAAAACAGGAACTAAAAACTCTGCTGCTAAACATTCTGGTCTATTTCCTTGCTAGCATTTAAAGTTAAGATGATGTTTTAGTGTCATTAAGACAGATACTGGAAAACCTTTACTATATTCCAGATATTGAATAGACGTTACAATGAAACTAGGATTTCACAATATTGAAATTTACATATTCTTTTTATTTTATTTAGAGCATGCATACAAGATTAAATATGCTTGTCCACATAATGTATATTCTTAATAGGAATAATTTACATTTATTCAAAATGTTCAACTTATTATGATATGATCCTCCCCAATCCCTAATGCACTTTTATTAGGTACAGTAGAAGCTCTGCTTGCACCTGCTTGTAGTAATTCAGAATTTTCAGACAGAAGACCAGGGACTTTGTTCTGTGTAAAAAAATCTGTGCACAAGATTTTCTCACACTTTTATTGCACCATTCCAACTTCACTCTTTCTGGCTCTCAGATTAAACTACAGGCTTTGTACTTTAAGAACAAGGATTTTCATTTATCTACTTTAGTGTAATGTATGAAGACAGGAAAAGAGTCAATATATTTTAGAAAATCTACATCTAAGTAAGCATACAACACAAACCTGACCTGATAAATAATAAACTAAAACGAAGAACAGATGAAGAATGTCAGCAGGGTATAATGTTTACAGTTTGTGAATTCTTCAGCCAAAAAAAACTTAGATCCTTTGACACTTATGATATTTCAGAATATTCAGAAAGTTCTGGAAAAAAGGAGGTTATTCCTGCCACATTTATGTAATCTTAAATATAAGAGCTAAAGAAAAACATTCTAAATTAAATATTGATCATTTATACCCTTTTGTTTAAAATCATGAAAGGAATAAAAAAATAAAGTTAGTAAGAAAAAGTAATAAATCCAGGCTTTTAAGATGTACAATTTAGTATGTTAAGTATGTTTGCTTTTAAGTGGCTTTGTTAAATTACAGATGATATATCAACAGTACTAGGTCCAGTATTGGGCTTCCTGGTGCGAAGAAGACATACAGTCCAGCAAAAGTTCATGAAGAGATTGGAGCATCTGTCATATGACGGAAGGATGAGAGCTCTGTGAATATTCAGCCTAGAGAGTAGATCAACTTACATAAATACCTGAAAGAAGTCTATAAAGAAGATAGAACTAGAGTCTAGAGAGACAGAACAAGAGGCAATGGGCACAAATAATAATAATAATAAAAAAAATAAAACCTAAAATTCCACCTGAACACATGGAAACAATCCAAAGTAAGGTTGGCAAACCACTGAAACTGGCTGCCCAAATAGGTTGTGGTGCCTCTGTCTTTGAAGATGTTCAAAACTCAGGATGCAGACCTAGTCAACCCAAGGCTATTGAAGATGACAAGCAGCAGATCCATTCCAATTTCAACAATTCCATGACTATATGGTTTGTATGTAGAAAAAATTTAGAGGATTTCGCAGAATCATAGCATCATAGAATGGCTTGGGATGGAAGGCATCTTAAAGATCATCTAGTTCCAGCTCCCCTTGGCAGCATTGCCACCTACTATATCAGGATGTCCAATCCCTCCCAGATGTCCTTGAACACTTTCAGAAATGGGGAATCCACAACTTCTCTGTGCAAATCTTACACTTCTTTCTTAAATTATTTTTATATTTGTGTTGCTCCTTACAGTTCTGCCCAGAACAGCTACTGAAAGCTACATAGGCTACAGCTATCAGGATCATTACAAACTATTTGTGGTGTTAGAAAATATCTGTTCTAAGTTAGAAGTAAACAGTCTTGTGTACATCTTTGCAAAACACTATTCAAAATTACTAGGTAAATACAATCTTAGAACTTCCAAGGTGTTCAAATCACAAAGGCATGTCTCGCCTTTCAGCTTCACTTCCATGGATACCCATGAGTTTGCCAAGATATTTATCACTTTATTATTCTCCAGAATAGAATAATACATGCTAGAACACAAAATCCCCAAATCCTTTATTGACTTAATTATATCCCAATTTAAAAGATGATGCTGTGTTAAACAATCATTTTATTCCCCATCTAGCTATTCTAGGAAATCTAGGAGCACTATGATAAGTTCAAGTGGTTATAAACTTTTTCAAAAATGTGTAGTCAAGAGTCTGATATTTGCTTTGTAAATGTAAAGCTGTTTTAATCTAGTGATGTGGAGAATAGGATTGTAAGATTTAAAAATGGACTTAAAAAAATGCTAGTTTTTTTAGGGCTCATCAACAGAGATCTTCACTGTTCCATTGCACCATCACTCATTTCTCTATTTTCTTTCCTGTGAAGTGGATCAATCATAGAATCATAAAATCACCAAAGTTGGAAAAGACCTCTAGATCATCCAATCCCACTACATCCTTATAACAAAGCTGAGGAAGTGTGGAATAGATGAGTGGACAGTGAGGTGGGTTGAGAACTGGCTGACTGGC
>JAOWBP010002052.1:63980764-63998632 GCA_028571105.1 Tragopan temminckii
ATTTCAATGTTATCACCGGTTTCATATAATTTTTACCTTCCTACCTTTACACAGGACTCCTCCTTACAAGCAAGTGACATTGATTACAAGTGTAAGATTATAAAGAATTCAAAACTTCTGTTTCTGTTTCTTTAGCATGCACATGGTTATCACTGGTTAGTGATTAGTGGTGTCCTTGCATAATTTTTGCACTACTTCACTCTTAAAACAGAATTTACATTGTCCTAAGAGATATATACTGTCAGAAGACTGACTGGTTGAGTTTCGAGATCTGTGATTACAAAAAACTGTATTCTCCCAAGAATTTGAATTAGGATTGAATTATACTAGCAGCAGATGTTTACTAAATGCAGTGCTAGTACAGTAGGTTAGAATTGCAAGCTATGGAATGCTGAGTTTTTTTGGGAAATAATTGGTGGTAGCTAAGCCACCTATTTCCAAGACGATGTCTTTGGAACATTTAACTTTAAAAATACAGGAATCTGTGACATAAAGTATCTTTTTCAATATGATCACAGAGCAAATAATAGGAGAAATACTGCTAAGTACTTCTGTTCCCATTTCCTTTGATTTAGTCACTAAGTCATGCAAAGAAAACCACTAAGGCAAAATGCAGTATACCTAAATGATTTTCTTGGCTTCTTTTCATCCTAAAATTTCAAATACTCACCACACTTTAGTTAATGAAGCATATATGACTGACTTCAGTAGTTACTTAGAAAGACATTGCTGTTGAACCATTTTTAATCAGAGTACTTCCAGAAATCAGGTACAGTATCTGCATATCAGGGTAAAATGAGTAAAGAACCTAATTAGAAAATCAAAAGGACAAATTTGAGTTTTATTTGATGACAGGCATTGCTCTCAGACTTTCTACATACAGATTAATAAGTAAAATGTTGGCAAAAAAGGATGGATCTTGGCAACATTGTTTGATGGACATTTAACACTAAACCATAAAGTCATATTTCCCTGAGGAGCAGCCCTAGAACTATGAATAGAGAATATTGTAAACAATTGAACAGAGATGTCAGAAACCATATATGAAAAATAGATATTTGTCTACATAAATATGCACACACACACTCACAATGTGTCCTGTGCAAAAAGAAGTATATTGTGCATTTGTAAGGGAAGGGAAAATTAAGCAGTAGCAAGTGGTGTTCATTGTTCTTAGAAATCGGTATCAATAGATAAATATACTAGATAAATAGATGAATTATTAATTCTAATGCTATGAATAAATATACATATTCACATGTAGGTATTGATAAACACCTTAATCTCTGGAATTTTCTATATATCTGATTCCTGCAAGGTATTTATTTCATTTATTGTCAATTGTTGATGTAGTAATGAGTGTTAGTAAGAATTACTAGTCCATCTGGCTTTGATATTATCTTTCCTGATATTTCTTATGTCACTAACTCTGTCCATAACTTTCTATGGTTGTTCTCTGGTTTTTAGAGAAGGGATTAGTTTGAGCTACTATTTAGGCTTGGCTGAAGATCAAATGATTTTTTTTTGTTGTTGTTATTGATATATTCAATATCATGCAAATAAACATTTGGAAAAAAAAAAACCTGGACAAAATATTGACATAAAGTTTAACTTAAATAATACAAATAAACTGTTTTCCTCCTAAGACTGTAAATTAATATACTTTAAGGATTGTGTATATATTTTCAAAATTCAGTTAACTTGATTGATAGATATTGCATAAGAGATTATTTACACATTTGTTCTGTGAACAGTAATGCTTTGCACTTCATGCAATATCAATTTCTTGTTTGGCTGTCTCCCATGCACCACTAAATTTAACTTTGCAAAGCCCTAGTGTATACAGTACCAGTTCCAGAATTTTGTGCCAAGAACAAGAGAATTTTTTTACCCAAGAATAAAAAATCAGGTTCAGTTGAAATTCAATTGCATAAGCCTTACATTAGTTTCTTGCCCACAGAAACTAATTTTTTTTTTTTTTTTTACCTTTTTTTGCTAAGATGTGTTGAAGGTGACTGCTATGAAGTACTGTAGTGAATTATATTCCAAAGCAAGTAACAACTTTGCTGTATTTTCTCATTTCAATGTTTGTAACAATTATTTTCCTTAAATGTCTGCCTGGTTTGTTAATATCTTACCTTTCTGGAAGGCATTCAGAGAGAATTTTAAAAGGTAGATAAATGGAATAATAGAAATCTCATGTAATTCAGTTGAGACAAATACAATGATCTGCACATGAGATGAGAAGCTTAGGAGAAGCTTTGCAAGAAAAAGCAGGGGTCCTGATGAACAGCAAGTAGGAATTTGGACTTGAATCAACAGTGTATGAATGTGACAGAGAAAGTTATTCACATATTGATCTGCAGTAGGAGGAGTATAGTAGGCAGGCCATGAGAAATGGTTACTCCCTTTTAGTCAGTATTCTCAAGGTCACATGTACAGTATTTACCCCCAGTACATAAGAAATATTGAAAAACTGAAATAAGGAAGGTCCACTGAGATGACTGAAGAACACTGAATATGTTTTATAAAGAAAGGCCTAGGAATTAGATTTATTCTACCTGGGAAAGAGAAGAAGCCAATTTCAGTCTTCCACTACCTCAAAGGGAGTCAAAGAGATAAAAGACAGGAAATATTTTTCAAAAGCAATAGGAAAAGTTGAACAAATAAAACTCTCAGTGAATACAAATGGAAAAAAATAAATCACAGTGAGTGTGCTTAATTACAGATTTCCTAAGAATGCTATGAAATTTCCAATGTTGGAAACATATTTTATCAAAACCATGAACTATCTAATCTAATTTTAGGGTAAGGATTCACTCCTCAAGCCTTTTAAGGTCCCTTCTGGATGGCATCCATTCCATATAGTACGTCAGCTGCTCCACTCTATTTGCTGTCCTCACAAACTTGCTGAAGATGCACTCATATCTTCCTGTGTCACTGATGGAGCAATTAAATAATAGTGATCATAGTACGGATCCTTGAGATGCACCACTCATTACTGTTTTCTACTTGGACACTGAATCATTGGTTCTAACTCTTTCAAGTGGCCATTCAGTCAATACTTCATCTATTTAACAGCCCATCCATCAAATCTATATCCCTCCATTTTGATGGCGAGAATGTTGTGGAAGATCCTATCAAAGGTCTTACAGAATTACAGGGAGATTACATCAATTGCTCTGTCCATGTCTGCTGTTGCAGCTAGTCCATCACAGGAAGCCACTAAAGTCAGGTTGTCTTTGGTGTGATCTTCTCTTACAGTGCAAGGGACTTTGTTCCCTCAGTCTTTGGGTTCAAGGACTTGAAAGACGTGTGAAGAGTGATAACCAGTGAAAACTAAGAAAAAAATAAAACAAAATAAAAAAGTGCTTCAGCCTCTCCAACTCAGTCATCACTAGTTCTTCTGTCTTATTTATCAAGGGAATATGTTTTCTTTAGTCATCGTTTTCTGAACAATCTTATCATTCTTCACATTCCTTTCCAAATTCAGTTCCAATTTGCCTTCGTTCTTCTGATCCTATTGCTACACATTTATATACTCTTCGCAAGAAACATTTTGAACTGTTTGTGCATTTTCTTTCTTACACTTCAGTTTGACCAGGAATTCCTTACTCAGACATGCTGGTCTCCAGCCTTGCCTGATATCTTACACTTTTGAAATAACAACTCCTGCACTCTAAGAAAAGTGTCCTTAAATAGAGGCCAACTCTCTTCTGGTCCTTTATTCCTGAAGACAGTATCCAAAGGTTCATACACTAATTCCTTAAACTGGAAGTACACTCTCCAAAAATTCAGGGTCTTGAATAACTCTTCACTTGATCCATATCCCTCAGGACTGTGAATTCCACAAGGGCATGAAAAGAAAATCTGTTTGAATGTCAGTAGGAAGGAAGAGAAATTTAATAGTCAATCCTAGAATTCTGAAACTATATTATTTAATTGATTTCTTGACACATTCTTTCCATCATCCTTAATTTATATATTATGTATGTAGTTCTGATCCTGGAAATCAATACGTACTGGAGAATCATTTACTGTAATATGTGGATATCTGGATGCGGAAATCTAGATATGTCAATCATCTTGACATGTTGGCACCTTGTACAATTAACCACTTGGATCTTGGTGTCTTTTATTGTAATTTCTCTTACCACTGAAGTATTCTTTTTTTTTTTTTTTTTTTTTTTTTTTTTTTTTTAATGTATGTTAATTAACATGAAAAGTAAATGAAACATAATTTATGCTTAGGGATATCCCAAAGTTTTTACTTGAATGATCATTTCAAACATCTTAAAATTCCATTGATAATTTAATGTCAGATTATAGCACTGCCATGGAGTACATAAAAATAGCTGAAATGTTGGTATTTCAACCCAGTCATTTCACACAGTCTTTTTATGTAAAATTAGGACTGCTTAATTTTAGAATTGCTTCATAAATAGAAAAATAAGCTGTTTCTATGCTTTCAAGAAAATTCATTATATTACAGAATCAAAGAATCACAGAATTACAGGGGTTGGAAGGGACCTCAAGAGATCATATCCAGAGATTATTGATCCAAATTAGACGTGTTGTGAATTATATTGAATTAAATTTTCTAATTTTCCTCTAACAGTAGTTTAGCACATTGACTTAATAAACAAATGGTAAAATAAGTTTTACAGATGTTTAATTTAAATCAGATTAGAAAAGATGTGTATTTGAAATTTCACAGTTTTGCAGTTTCAGTTGTTTCAATGGAACTCCAGAGCAATCTCTCTGAAAATGTAAATAGCACGCAATTTTCCATAAAGTTGAGTAAAATCTCTGCATGTTTTACTGCAGTGCTCAGAACTTCACAGCCTGCCAGAAAACCAGGATAATTTACCACTGAAGAGATTCAGATTAGAAACAGTATGGTAGAGTTATCTTTAAGTGTTTTTGCAATAACATCTCCAGCATTACTCCTCCAATATTTTTTTTCTTTTTTTCCTTTGCCCTTACCTGTTGGCATTTTTTTCTTAATCCATTTCTTCAGATTTAGTTTATGACTGCAGAGAAAAAAAACAAAAACAAACAAACAAAAAAGCAAAACACAAAAAACAACCCACCCACCAACCAACCAATAAAATCACAGCGTCTTATGATGGGTACTATTGATGTTACTGAGCCAATATGCCAACATAGAGAATGCATACAGTAAATTGCACTCAATTGTAAGTGTTTGTACTCTATAACGTATGTGTAATGATTACAGGATGCATAAAATGGTTGGGATTTAACCACTATTTTATATTTTCCTTTCTACCTTGTAATATTTATTTTTCCTATACACTTGCTCTTTATCAGTTTTTCATTTCCTTACAGTGTGACTAAGGCAGATAATATTTATCCTCCTGGGTGTTCTATTTTGTTATTGCTGCTTTTCCAGAAAAGGCAATATATTTGAAACTGCTTCCGTAATCAAATTCCTGAGGACAGGTCTTTAAATTCTTCAGGCTGAAATCTGATGAGATGTCATTTTCTAAACATTTCATTTTCAAAAACATAGTCTAAATTCAAGAAGTCATTTAAAATATGGAGTAGAAAACACCTAAGTAAAGAATTTGATTTATTTGCATTCTTATTAAACTATACTGTAAATTGTCAATTATTTCAGAAACTAATTTTTTTTTCTATTGCACATAGAAAAAAATATATGTAAATTATAAATCTTTAAAATATTGATAAGCATTTTAAGTTTTCTTGAGTAACAACTTTTTTTCATCATGCTAACTATCAATACAATTGGGTGTTTTAACATTGGCGCTTAAATCTCTGAATGCAATTTTGTAGTTTCGTTTAGTAGTGTTAAAGAAGAGCTAGTAAATTATTTTTAAGATCTTCAAAAATTCAGATCCTTCTTCATGAATGATGTGACTTCTTATCTGAAATCTGCTGCACTTGCTGTACATGAAAGGAGTTGATCTTGAATAGAATATTGAATTTTCTGAGTGCAACTGTTTTTGTGATTTCCTTGATAAACCTGTTGGTGCTGATAATAAACTGTTTCTCTGTATCATCAGAAGCTGCCCATGTTTAATGAGACTCAAGTTCTGTTTATTCTTCGTACAAAATTATCACATGTAGCCCAAACAGTTTTCAATAATTTAGTCAGCTTTGAAGTATTTCTTCTATTTAAATATGGAGGAGCAGACCTCAGTTGACTACGCATTTATAGATCATTTCTTTAAAGTAGTTGCAAGTACGTGCCAGAGGGCTATTGGATTATACATGGGTGTTGGCTTGCTTGGACTGCACTGTATCAATAGGAAATGTCTTGGGCTACATATACGTAAGTTTTTCCAAAATTATTCCCTCTTATCAACAGATACAAAGAACTCAATAACACTGTTTAGTTGAGCAAATTCTCAGCTACGAAACACTAATTTTCAGTACAGTCACCACCATTAGCTACACATTTTTGCCAGTAATGAACAAGAACCTGCATGCCATGCTCATCAAAGTCTGCCCCAGCAGAAGTGACCCACTGTCACTGTTGTCATTGCTGAAACACACCATCCATGACCTCGCTGTTCTCACATCCACTGTTTGGTCTCCATAAACGTTCAGCAAGTGTTAATGAAGCAACACTTCAGTGGAGTGACCTATCTAATTACAAATCTGTTACATTTAATATCAAATAAAAAACATGTCAAATAATAATAATAATAATAAAAACATAGAAAAACAATTGAAAAACCCACAACTGTATACTAGCTTTGTTTTTTTTTTCTTTAAAAAAATAACAGGTTCAAAGAGTGGAGGTGACCAACAGCTGCCACTGCTGAAAGGTACTACCCACTATCTCACTGTGCTCACATCCATGTCTTTCACATAGAGGAATTCAATTGCACACTTCTGCTTCATACATGTTTCTATGTCAGACATCATTTTACCAGAATGTCTCTCTGCCGTCATATGTCACATGGCAACAGACTTTAACAGAATACTGGCAAGAGGGTTCAGCCTCTGCTGCCATACTACCAGCATCCATAATAAAATAAGGGACATTACTTTCAGAACAGCCCTTGTCATTTATTGAGCTTAATCACTAATATGTTTTTTCTTTTCTCAATAAGAAGTAATATCTTTCAGCTTCCCTTGGGTGGGAAAGGAAGAGAAGGAAAGGGGAGAAGAGGGGAGGGGAGAGAAACAGAAAAGAAGAGACTTCTTTTCCCCCTTGTCTTAGGCATTTTCCTTTGTTTTTTTTCTAAGCCTTCTGATGCACCAGGAATTAATATAGTGAAAATATATTTTCACTATAGATAGAGAATGTACAAGCTTAGAGGAAAAGATATATGAAAAATAGGTAGCTGACTTATTTTCATTTGAATATAGCAGAATAGCCAAAGAAATAGAAGAAGCTGGGTACAGATATATGTACTAGTATTAATATCTTCAAGAGCTTTAGTCATTATATGTGCTTCTCATAGAAGTTAATAGCAAATTGGTTTGCACTAGAAAGGATAATCATCACTTAATTGAGGTCACTTGGAAACAAAGCTGGATTTCCTCTCTGATGAGATTTGTTTTATTTTTCTATTTATTTTCATGTATAGCTTAAGACTCTGTTAAGGGACAAAACAGTAATTCTTTCATAAGCAGATATGTCTAAATACATCTATTAGTACAGTTTTGTTATTCACTCCAAATTGCCTTCCAAGTCTATTGGATGAGTGATTACAACACTCACATTAGCGAACATCTCATTTGCATTATATGAATGTTAATTTAAATTTTCACTTAAGGATACTTATAGTCAAGAGCATTTTTTCAAGGTTTAATTATTGAAGTCATTTTATGAAACTCTGATAGTGCAACGAAACACAGACTGAAATTCTGTCAGTTGGTCTAAGTTCATTAAACCAAGATACAACCAGAAGAAAACTTACATAATTGTTATACTGTGGACACTTTCCTATGGTAGTAAAGTATCAGACTAAGAAGCTGAAGATTTTCCAGTGAATGACAAGAGCATCTGGCTCAGGCAGGTGAAAGAACAAAGTTGGAGGAACTCCTTGAATAAAAAGAGTGTCTTAATTATAAACTTTTTAAAGAATTGTTATATTAAGGTAAGAATCACATCTTCCATCTTCTCTTAAACACCAACAGTGGCCAGCAAATAACAATGTACCACAGAATTTACCATAATCACACTGTAAATCTTCGTTATCTAAAATAACATACTATCAACTTTCTGTCTAGCCAGGACCCACAGGTCTTCTCCTCCAAAATTCTCCTGCTGGTTGATGTGCAGCATAGTACTAGACCACAGGATTGTTTCCATTCATATGCAGGACTTTTCACTTCTCTTCCTGAACTTTATAAGATACTTGTCAGCTCATTTCCCCAGCTTGTCGTTGTCCATCTGGATAACAGCATGAACTTCTGGTGTTTCACCATTTCTTCAAGTTCTGTGTCATCTGGAGACTGCCTGGTGGCTGTCCCATCATTCAGACCATCAGTGTTAAGCAGGAGTGGATCCCTGTAGTACACCACTTGTGACTTGCCTCCAACTAGACTCTGTGTCACTTACCACAACTCTGTGGACCCTGCCATTCATCAGATTTTCAATTTGCAATATCATCTACTCATTTACTCCAGATATAACTCCCATGAAATAAATAAAATTTCTATTGATATTAGAGCTATATTTTTTTCAGGAACAATATTAGTTAGTTTTATCTAGAAACCAAGAAATCATATCCATTTAGGAATGTTGTGTACATCAAAAATAGAACATAAAATCAACATAGGAAAGAAGTCCTGCAATACTGTAAACTACATCATAGTGTCAGAGACAACTTAAACTGTCAAACACATTTCTTCACCATTAATGCATTTCTACTAAAAATACATTTTAGGCATTCCCAAGAAAGAAATACTATATTTTAAGATTCAGACTGTGTCAGGATTCATAAAGGTATAAGAGACAATTATATACTGAAATTATTGGAACTCCTTTACAAATATCAGATTTTTTTGTTGTTGTTATGAAGTATACCATGCTTAACTTCTAATTGTCAGTAAAAGGGAAAATACATTTTTCATAGACAAACAAACAAACAAACAAACAAAAAACAACCCAAACCTACTATTTGTCTTACAAAGATTTTTAGCAGGCTAATCAAAATGAAGCAAACATTACTACTCATTCATTTGCAATGATACTAGTAATACCTTCTCTCTCTCTCTCTCTTTTTTTTTTTTTTCATTTATTTTTTATAGAATAAGCAGAAATGGGGAAAGAACAAGGAGCTGCCAAGGAGTCCTTTGCCAGGATGAGAGCAATGCTGGAAGATGATCTCTCCTAGCTTTGAAGTTAATTTGTTGTTTCCCCACACAGACACATTTTGTTAACACAGACTACTTTATATTCATTTACTCCTAGTTACAGTTTGAAAATTTCATAAGAGTCTCCAGGAGTTCCAAGTCACATTAAATATCTAATCTCTGCTCTTCAGTGATGACCTAGGTGTGATGGGTTTTTAGCATATTACAGTATTAGCAGAGCTAAGCTATAATAAGATAAAGGTCTGATGACTAGGCAGATCTTACAGTTAAGAAAAGACAAAATTATCTCTGGTAAGAAGTTCTGAAATTCTGTGTTTCTCAGTGCTTTGTACTTCTACTGATAATAGTTCAATCAAATATGTGGTTAGAAGTTGGAGATATAAAATGCATGGAGACGTCTTTTCAGACTTCATTAATGTGGGGTATAATGGATGAATCTGAAGTGGTGATGTATTTTATTTTAATAAATTACTTTACTTCTCTTAAGTAATTTTGCTAGAGAACAAAATTTCATTCTTCTAAACACAAGTTTATCCACTGAGATATTTGAAGCAGAGCTGTGGAAGTTCCATAATAATGGCATATTCACAGTTACAGCTTCAGTTAGAAAGATTTGGTACCTCAAAACTACTTAAAGTAGCTCATATTTGTGACTCCACTAACACTGTTTTCAATATTTTCACTAAGACTAATCTTTTCAGACATATTTACTTATATCAGAAAGGAGAGAAGGAGGCATATTTATATATATCAGAAAGGAGAGAAGGATTGTCTTATTTTGGGGTGGCTAGAGCCACAAAACTGTAGTACTGGCATATTAAAAATAAAAGTTTTTGAATGGTTTTATTTTCATAATATTTTCTTTCTTAAGTTGGCAAGGAATTTCCCTTTCTTTCTTCTGGTATATATGTTTAAAATTTCAAAATTCAAACTATGGACATAAAGGTGCTTCCAATACATTCTTTGTAAGATTACTACAATTTATTTTCTTATCCTATATATGTAGAAGCAGAGAGTTTACAATCTGTGACCATTGAAATCCTCAGCTGTTGAAGTTTAGCTATTAAAGTTAATGTTGCCAAACTTTAAAGAAATTTATTGAAAAAATAACTTAGATATAAATCAGATTCTAAAGTGTGTACTTCAGGTATTTTATCTTTCTCATGTTTCCTGGTACTGTGGTGGTAAAGGTTGGATATAAATAGACCAAGGTTCCTCTAAAAGTGGGAAGGACCCATTGTGTTGCCGTTCATCCACCAACATCCTTTTTCTTTATCAATCTTGAGTAGGTTTAACCATAGAAAAGATAAGATTTATTAAGAGGGTTTTGAATTTTTCTGGTAGCATGTGGTAAGATATCACCTATATATTATACAAAGATTGTAAGTTTATAATTTTTAACCAGTTTTATGCATACAACATGTCGCCTTATTGGTAAAGAAAGTTCACCTCTTCATTTTGACTTCTTGTGCCAGATTCTGTACTTTACCTACAAGTAGCAGGATTGGAAGTCAGAACAATAACTCAATAGAAAGATCCAGGTGATATTTTTCATCCTAAATAGAGGTCTTCAGTGGCCTCTTTTCCTATAATGTTCATATACCAATGCTTCTGAACATTTACTTGAGGTCTCTACAACTTAAACATTTAGTACGAATTATTTTTCAGTTCCATTCTCTGAACACACATTTCAGGACCCCCTTCACTGTCTTGTTAAAATATATTTCACCAAGCTGTTCAAGAAAACATAATTACTAAATCAAGACCTTTTTATTTGGAAATACAAAGAGGAATCAATACTTAGAAATTTAAGAAAAAGTATTGAAGGAAATAAATTATTTTTATCCAGTTAGAATCATAAGATTATAATTTAACAGAATCATAGAATCATAGAATCCTTGAAGTTGGAAGGGACCTTTAAAGGTCATCTAGTCCAACTCCCCTGCAGTGAGCGGAGATATCCACAGCTAGATCAGGTTGCCCAGGGCCTGATCCAGCCTCACCTTGAAAGACTCCAAGAGAATGTTTCACATGAAATGAGGATAGTAAATTCAACTTAGATAAAAAGCTTAAGAAAGTGATAATTCAACTATTATATTTTCTTCTGTTTTCTCACTTTAACAACAGGGCCTATCTTCTCTTGAAAACTATAATTTCAAATTTTACTCTTAAATAGTATAAAGATAAGTGTATCCTAGATAACGAAATAAAGCAAAAACAAATGCAAAGAATACATTTTTAATGAGGAATTGTAAAAAAGAAAAAAAATGAAGTTTAAAAAAAAAAAAAGATTAGGTAAAGGACAAAAGCATGCACATAAATACTAAGAGTTGTATTCTGACTTCTATCAAAAAATTCCTTGGACAGAAGAGGGTAATTGACAGCGACATACAGATTATAGTCAAGCTTGAATTACCACTACGTAAATTCTTAATCTCTGAAAATATCAGGAGTTGAAGACTTGAGGGTAAACCTTTTGAAATTACCACTGACAGCTCTGCCATTGATATGTTTTTCTATCCATATGAAAACAATTCATGTTGTTTTTTAGCATATTTGGCAATATAAAGCATAACCTATTAAGGCAGGACATTGCTGAAGGCTCAACTTCAAAGTGGAGCACCATTTATCTCTGGGCTCTGTTTATGTACTGTTTTCTCAAAATCACTAGTTTTCTGGCATTTCTTATGAGTTCAGGGCACCTAAGTTCTTCCTCTTACCTCTTTTTAAAAATTATAGTGACATCACTGACAACACTTGGGCTTCTTCTCTTATGGTTCTAGTGTCAACCTACCACTATCCCAGTTTCGTGACAGTTGTGCTCTAGGCATAAACAGCTCTTGTGCCAATATTTAATAAACTGTGGAAACTTTCAAGCACTTGCATACAGTATAAATGTAATATATAAACTTGCAGAAAAATCACTTTCCTAATTCTAACACATCACCACCCAAAGAGAAAAGAAGGCTGATTTTGGATGGGAGAGAGAAAGGATCAAAATAAATTCACAGTGGCACTTTGAAGTTTAAAACCTATGTCTATACTGCTGGTGATTACACAGCTGGAGTGTAAGAGATTATTCTTTAACATCATTATCTCAGAGCTTGCTGGGGACACAGATGAACAAGTCCAAGCAAGTCCTGGGCAAGGGTTGAGAAATCCTTTGTCTGGAGAACACTGATGGACATGTCCTGGTCAAGGATTGTGAAATCCTTTGTCTGACGGACACAGATGTGGACAAGGCCAGGGGCAATGAGAGAGAGATAAGCCGCAGATTAATGGCCAGGAAGCAGTCTTTTATGTGGGCTTATGTTGAGGAAGATGTGCAGGAGGTGCTGCACATGACTCTTACCCAACCGCCCAGGAATGCCACACTGGCAGAAGAAGAAGGATAAAAAGGGGACCTATAACCACGAGGTTTAGGTTGTCTGGCAACAGATTCCTCATGAAAAAGAAGGTTTCTGACATGAGAAGCCTCACGACCTGCCTCTCTCCCTTCTGGACTTGCTCTGCACTCTACCTGCATGCTGAAGAACAAAGGTGTCTGCCATCAGATTCCTCACTATGGAATTCCTGCATGCTGACAGACTCTCCTGGGCCTGCTACCTGAGTCCTGCTGCTTCCTCCCAAACTTTCCCTGTGGCTTGTTCCTGCTACCTGCTTGCTGCCCAAGGCTGGCCACGCTGCTGCTGCTCTCCCCCTGCACTTTTGCCTCGGACCTTTAAAACAGCGTGCAACAGGACTGCTGGTGGATCCTGGCAGTGACTATCCCTGCTTCACGCAATTCTTGCTTATTTCCTATCTTTTCTATCACCATCCTTCCCTTCCCCATCACCCTAATTCATAATAGTCACTGTCCTTCCCTTCCCCGTCTCCCTGATTAGGATTTATAATGAACTGGTTGGACCAACATTTAAACTGTTGTTTCTTAATTTCATGCTGGGTATACATATATTAAAAAGAACCTCCTCTCCCTCCTATAAATTGAAGTGAGACATGGAGTCAAATATAAATATGTATTTTCAAATAAGTTGGGAATGAAAATATTTTAAGACCAGCCAAATGAAAGAAAGGATCCCCTATGTTTGGAGTATGAACGTTGTTTCACATAACCACTTTAATCTGCTTCATAACTTCATAGAATCAAAGAATCTTAGAACACTTAGAATACAAGGGACATGCACAGATAAATCAGATTGCCCAGGGCTTTATCCAGCTTCTCCTTAAAAGTCTCCAGGGACGGGGCATCAACCACACCTCCATGCAGCCTTTCCAGTTCCTCGCCATCCTCACTATAAAAGACTTTTTCCTTATATGCAACCTAAATTTTCATAGAATGGCCTATGTTGAAAAGGACCTCAAAGAAAATCTAGTTTCAATCCTCATGCCATGGATAGTGTTGCCAGCCACTACACCAGGCGGGTCAGAACCACATCCAGTCTGGCCTTGAATGCCTCCAGGAATGGGACATCCACAACCTCTCTGGGCAACCTGTTCCTATGTGTCACCACGCTCTGAATGAAAAACTTCCCCCTAGTATCTAACCTAAATCTTCCCCGTCTTAGTTTAAAACCATTCCCCCTTGTCCTGTCACTATCCATGCATGAAAACAGTCGTTCCCCCCTCCTGTTTATATGCTCCCTTCAAGTACTGGAAGGCGACAGTGAGGGCACCCCAGAGCCTTCTCTTCCCCAAGCTAAACAAGCCCAGTTCCCTCAGCCTTTTTCCATAGAAGAAGTTCTCCAGCCCTCTGATCATCTTAGATGTTCTCCTCTTGATTTGTTCCAAGAACTCTACATCTTTCTTGTGCTGGAGGCCCCAGGCCTCTGTTCTCCGGATGGGGCCCCACAGGAGCTGAGCAGAGGGGACAATCCCCTTCCTCTCCCTGCTGGCCACACCTTTTTTAATGCAGCCCAGGATATAATAGGCCTTCTGAGCTGTGAGTGCACACTGCTGGCTCATGTGCAGCTTCTCATCCACCAGGACCCCCAAGTCCTTCTCTGCAGAGCTGCTCTCAAGGAGGTCTTCCCCCAGTCTGTATAAATATCTGGGATTGCCCTGGCCCAAGTGCAACGCCATGCACATGCCCTTGTTGAACCTCATTAGGTTTTCATGGGCCCACTTCTCCAGCCTGTCCAGGTCCTTCTGGATGGCTTCCCTTCCCTCCAATGCATCAACTGCACTGCTCAGCTTGGTGTCATCTGCGAACTTGCTGAGGGTGCACTTGATTCCATTGTCTATGTCATTGATAAAGATGTTGAAGAGCACTGGTCCCGAGGCTGACTCTTGGGGGCACCACTTGTGATTATCTTCCAACCAGACGTTAAAATTTCTTTAAGCTTGAAGCCATTTCCTCTTGTTCTGTCACCACAAATCCTGCTAAAGAGTCAGTTCCCATCTTTCTGTTGCTCCCCTTTAGATACTGAAAGGCCACTGTATCCGGTCACCTCGCAACCTTCTGTTCTCCAGGCTGAACAACCCTAGCTCATTCAGCCTTTCCTTATAGGGGAGGAGTTCCATCCCATGGATCATTTTTGTGACCCTTCTCTGGATGCACTCCAACAGGTCCATGTCTCTCCAATACTGAGGACTCAACATCTGGATGCAGTACTCCAGGTGAGGGTTCACCAGCACGGAGTAGAAGGGAAGGATCACCTCCCTAGACCTGCTGGCCACACTGCTTTTAATGCAGTCCAGGATACAACTGGCTTTCTGGGCTGTAAGGGCACATTGCTGGCTCATGTCCAACTTCTCATCCACCAGTACCCCCAGGTCTTCTTTGGCAGGGCTGTGCTCAATCCTCCCATCCCCCACTTTTTATTGTTAGTGAGGGTTGCCTTGACCCAGATGCAAGATCTTGAATTTGAATTTGCTGAACCTCCTGGAGAAGCTGGCAGCCCATGGCTTGGACAGGTACACTCTTTGCTGGGTAAGGAGCTGGCCGGAGGGCCAGGCCCAGAGACTGGTGGAGACTAGATGGCAACTGGGCATGAGTGGTTACAGTGAGAATGAGAATGAATGCAGAATTTGTTGCTAAATATGCATTTAAATTTTTGAACATGTTCCCTCCATATTTTAACTACTCATTTTGTATATTCATTCTCTGAGCTTTTTATTGTGTCAAGCTATATTTCTTCAATGGATAGTGGGAATCATTTATGAGGACAGCTAATTTTTTACCTTAGTTGAAACCAAATATAAACAAAGGTAAAAATGTGTCAATATAAAACAGCTGGAGTGCTTGACATGCTGTGATGGGATTTGTAATGTACACAATGCATAACTGCAATATTCAGATGTCTGTATCTCAGGAATAATTAGAGTTGTCATCATAAAATATAGCATGTAGCACCAGACAAGGTCAGTTCCCACAAATGTTTAGTCAAATGTTGTTCAGACTTCTCAATTTTGCAAAAAGGTCAAGGTACTTTGAGATTTCTATATTTGTTGACATGTCACCATTCATTAGTATAAAGAACTATTTTCACTAGCGGAAAAAAAAAAAGAAAAAAGATGAAATACGACAGACTGAAGAGTTTACCTAATCAGAACAGTTTGCACTTTTAGAAAGCTTTTATATATGAATAAGCAAATATATTATAGCATGAGGTCAGATTAGGCAGATAAACACACCAGATGTTCATCATTAACTAAATGGTAATTTAAACCTAATATGAAATTTGATGTTGACTGACAGACTCTCATGAGCTAAATTATTTTTAACAAATCTTGTCCGCAGTAATTAATCAATTTGGGGCACAAACCCACATCATCTTTAGCCAGTAGCAAAGCTGCAGTCATTTGAAGTGGTGTAGACAAAGGATAGGCTCTAAGCAGAAAAGAAGAATCAGAAGAATTTTCTGGCTAATGATGGATTAAGAAACTATGTGAAAAAACAGCAAGCAGACCATAGGTCTAACACAGTTAGATGGATAAGACTCTCAACTGCCTCAATGTGAATGAAAGGGAAAAAAAGAGAGAAATAAAGTCTCTAACAGTCTTCTTTGTAGCCTCATTTCAATGAGCTGTAAATTCAGCCTTGCTTAGCTGTATTTCAGCATACAGGCCTGGCAGGTAGATGCTTGTGGATTACCAGCAGCAGAAATACCAAACTGACAACAAAGTGGAACCAAACCAATCCAGTGATGGCAGGAGCTGTAGATGGGATTGGTTATACTCCTGTCTGGGAACCACTAGTGTGCATTTCCCTGGACAGCACTTGACATAAAAGGGGATGATCAAGCACTGGCATTCTTGAAATACGAAGAACTCAAGCATCTGTAAATTACATATGTTCGTAATCACTGATGACACTGAGGCCAAGCGGCACAGTGTGACCCACATCCATGGTTTTAGATTCTCTTGTCTGTGACAGGACAGACAGATGTAATTCATTTACAGAATGATTCTTAACCCGTGCTTTCTTCTGATTGTGCCCATGTTGGTTGGAAGAGAACTGAAAGATTAAAAACGAAAAGGATGATTTGACAATTTGAAAATAGGAATAATTGAGTAACAATGTTCAATTTAGTAGTTCAGTCTACAAGTTTAGACTTAGCTGACATGGATTCCTAAGTAATATTTAGGAAGCTGGAGCTATGTTGTTATTAGATATTATGGTCTACTGACAGAGAAATGTTAAATTTGGCTAAAATCAGAAATAATGCTTGGGAATTCATTTTCGTGTGTATTGGGGCTTTCTCTCCTTCCTTCCTTCCTTCCTTCCTTCCTTCCTTCCCTCCTTCCTTATTTTTCTTTCCTTCCTTTTTGCATTTTTCTTTGAAGTAAAACAAAAAATTAGTCACATTCCTAATACTGTCAGTAACAAGCCAATGAAGAATAACCTGCAAATACAACTTCTATTTCATAGAGGCATCAAGAACCAGCACATCTGCAGATGAAACCAAGCTGAGTGGTGCAGTTGACAAGCTAGAGGGTAGGGATGCTATCCAGAGGAACCTGGACAGGCTTGAGAGGTGGTCACTGCCAACATCATGAAGTTCGACAAGGCCAAGTGCAAGGTCCTACAGCTAGGCCAGGGCAGTCTCAAGCACAGGTACAGATTAGACAGTGGCTTAAGAGCAGCCCTGAGGAGAAGGACTGAGGGTGTAAGATGATGAAAGATGCAAAACCAGTTGGTGATGTGAGCTTGTACCCCAGAAGGATAACAGTACCTGAGCTGCATCAAGAGAAGTGTGACCAGCAGGTAAAGGGAGGTGATTCTTCCCCTCTATTCATGAGACCCTACCTGGAGTACTGTGTCCATTCTGGAGTCCTCAACAGGACGTGAAGTGATTGGAGCAGGTCCAGAGAAGAACAACAAAGATGATCAGGAGGCTGGAGCACCTCCCCTACGAAGACAGCCTGAAGAAGCTGGGCTTGTTCAGCCTGGAGAAGAGGAGGCTGTGGGGTGACCTACTTGCTGCCTTTCAATACCTAAAGGGAGCCTACATAGAGGAAGGGAATCAACTCCTTGAAAGGGTAGATAACAGCAGGACAAGGGGAAATGGTTTTAAGTTGAGGGAGGGGAGATTCAGGTTGGATGTCAGG
>JAOWBP010002052.1:63998732-64010557 GCA_028571105.1 Tragopan temminckii
GTATGTAAAAATCTGAATTCAGTATTTGTAATATGATAATAACTTACAGTTAATAGTAATCTCTATGAAAATAGAAAATAATCAAATCTGCTTTCCTATGGTTTCTGTCTGAAGAGTTGAACTGCATAACCAAATTAGTCACTAGAGTACTACACATGCATAACTAAATTCCTCTAATTAAGGAAACTGCTTAATCATAAATATAAATCTAGAAGTTGTAGAACTTATAGCTCAAACTCACCAGTTCAGGAATCAGTCATTCTTCAGATGCCTATCTAGTACGTAAGCCAAAATGATTCCACTCGCCTTACCTTCAAATCCACCTGCAATATTTGCAGGGAGGCTACCTGCTGATCTTAGAAAAAACCTTTTAGTAAGACTAAAATCTTGGAAAATGTGCCCAGCAATTAGGAATAAATGAGAAGGATTTTGAGAATACCTGCAGGTTAAGCAAGCCAGTGCCAGGAAACTTAGAAACCATGAGGGAAACGGTAAAGATCTGGATCTACTTTCATGAGATTTAAAAAAATTGCAAGATTAGTCTGAGGGGATAGTAAAAAAAATAAAAATCCAAAGATTAAAAAGTCAAGTAATCCATGCTGCTGTGAAAGGCCTGTAGCAAGGAGGAGAGAAATTCAAGCATATCACTGAGAAGAAAGTAAATGAAGAAGACAACAAAATGACAGTTTGAACAGTCAAGACCAATGGATGAAGATATATCATGCATCTAATTTCTAGCAAAGATTAATCTGCTAAGACATTGTTTCATCTCCAATTGGACTGACTGAAGTCATTTGTGTAGGTGTGTAAATAAAATTTGGAAACTGCTATGTTAAGATAGAATTAGAAATGCTAAATTCACGCTAGACTTTCTACTATTTTGTTTCTTTTTCTGCAGAGAGGGTGCAAGTTCACACTGCTGTACTCTTAGAAAATATCTTTTAATTCCATTTAACTCTGCAAATTTAATTTGCTGCTCTATATTGTGGAGAATTATTTGAAATCTTGGGCCTCTATCATCAAGTTCTGCTATGGTTATCAATGTCTCCTTCCCTTTTCGTGTTCCTGGAATTCGTGAAAAGAAATCTTGAATGTTTGGGAAAATACTATACCCTCATATCATATTTAGGATACCAACAAACTATATATTCAGGCACGAGGGCTGTGCAGTGTATCATTCATCATGCTGGCTCAAGAATATAGACAAAGTGATCTCTCTCTTATGGTCAGACAGGTAGAAGTCTGTTGGAGAAGACAGTGAGCACACATACTTAATGAGATAATATGCCACTGATGAACTTTTGCTTCTAAATTCGTTATAGGAAACTGTGAGTTTTGTGTTTCTAGATAGGTAAAAATACAGTTCACATAATTAATCAATCAAATTGCCTATCTATAATACAATATAATCAATCTATAATATAATATAATATTTATAATTCAATGATAAAACTCACAGCTTTTCTTTTTTGCATACGTGGGTCAATTCTAAAACATACCTTAAGAATAAAAATACTAGTCAAACCATAATATACAGGTAAAAAGTTATACACAGCCTTTCACTGTTGCCTTCCATTTCTCATAGGTATTCTTGTAAAGAATATGTTAAAATTATTGAAAAAACCTTCATTATAAAAGTATATTGCCTTTTCATAATAGCTGGGAATGAAGTAAATGGTAAAAAATTGAAATGCCAAAATGATAGTCTAACTTCTCACAATTAAATTAAAATGACATATCTGATTGTCTTAATCCTTCAGCATTACTTTATGCTTGGACATTAAGTGAAGTAGTAAAGCTTTTGAAAGGCAAAACCAATTGCCAGAAATCTTTTCCCTTCATTTTAGTTATGCATATTTATTTCAGTCATGCTGGGATCTTGGCATAGGAGGTCATACTGAAAGCATTAATTCAGTGTTCTAATAAACAGATTGACTACTTTGGATAAATGTCAGATTCAGAGCAACAATGCAGAAATCAAATCTGTTTAAATGACCAATGTTTCAAGCAAAAAGCTTGAAAGGCAAAAAGGTAAAAATTTTCCCAATTAAATAGTCTTGACCTTGAAAGATGTCTGGTCACCTTTGTAGATAAAAACTATAAAATTATATTCTTCTGTCTGTATTTATTACTCTTGAAATAAGTATTTCTATTTAAAGTCTCACTAGCTGGAGTACTTAATGTTATTTGCATAGTGCTGTCTCCTAAAATATGGATTAGAACATCTACAATTTATATAGTTTAGAAAAAGTCCTGAACACTTTTGTATCTATCTCAATACATAATTGTTAAGGTTTGCTAAGTAAAAGTCTCTTCCCTAACACTTGGCAGTGTTAAAAAGAGCCTGCCTTATCTTAATTTCAGATGAATTTTACACAGATCAGATTCCACCTCCGCTTCCTCTTTTCCAGCCTCTCCTCAGAGGAGAGATAATTCAGTCCCTTCACTGGACACTCCCCATTACAACCATGTTTTTCTTTGTCATGATTTTGCTGGAATAGAGTTAATTCTCTTCACTGTGGCTGGGATGGTGCTGTGTTTTTCATTTATCACGAAAATACTGTTCACAACAATGTGTTAGTTGTTGCTGAGCAGTGCTTTGAGTCAAGGTCTTTTCTGCTTCTCTTACTGCTCTGCCAGTGAGTTGGCTGGAGCTGCCTAAGCAATTAGGTTGACACAAACCAGGACAGATGATCCCAACTAGCCACAAGGATATTTCCTATCATATGATGTTATCCTCAGTGCTAAAAGCTGGGGAGAAAGAAAAAAGGAGGAAGGGTATGTGTTCAAAGGTACAGCTTTTGCCATCCCAAGTAAAGCTTGTGTGTGATGAATCCTTGTTTTCCTGCAAATGGATGAACATCTGCCTGCCAATGGGAGGCAGTAAATGAATTCTTTATGGTGCTTTGCTTGTACACACAGCTTTTGCTATACTTTTCAATCAGTCTTTATCCCAAAGCAAGAGTTTTCTCACTGTTACCTTTCCAATTCTCTTTCCCATCCAAGGAAGGAAGAAGATGGGAAACATTAATTGTGATTACATTTATATTTCTAATAAAACACTATCTGTGGTGAGCCTTGTTTTCCTGCAAATGGGTGGGTATCTGCCTGCCAATGGGAAGCAGTGAATGAATTCTTTGTTTCATGTTGCTTCTATGTGTAATTCCTAGGAAGAGTGACTGAGTAGCTGTGTAGTGGTTAGCTGCCTGCTAGTGGTTAAACTGCAACACTCTCTAAAATATATTAGAATGGTTGAAATTCCCCATGAGGGCCACAGTCTCTGAATTTGAAGCTGCTCCCACATCTGTATGTCGGTATTATTTTCTGAAGTTAGTGAACTAAATTCTTCTAGCTAAAGCATATTTATTTTTTTTTAGTTATCATGTGATCAGAAGTTTGTATTGTGTTGTTTTCATTTGTTTCATTTATGAAAATAATAAAAAAACCTCACATCAACAACCTGACAACCAAAACACAGTATTATTCCTAAGAATCAAGATGAGAGGAAATGAGACTCTTTATGTCCTATTCTGTCACTGACAAAAGCAATTAAAAAAACTTTCATCAAATCTGCCTGATATATCTAATTTACATGTTAATAAATTTTAAAACATTGAATATTTTAAAATCAAGACAAAGTGACTGTGAATTCATGTACATGTTAAAGGAACATTTGTCATTTTATTAGGACCTCTGTATTGCTCTGTGGTGTGACACTACATTTAAAATTATATAATAAATATATATATTTGAATTCCCTCAATTAAGAGATATAGCAGCTTATCTTGAGACAAAGTGTGCAAAATTGTCAAGGCGTCATGAAAATGACTCATGATTATCTCATTACAGCAAGAAGCAATACTTTTTTTTATTGTCATTTCTGTTAATACTTTTAATTGCCTCTGCTTTTAGGCTTCCAATCCAATGATTTAGAAAAACATAAAATGATAAAAAAGGATTTGATACTGATATTCAGAACACAGAATGAATTCACAATTTGCTGCAAAGTCATTAAAAAAGCAGCTATCTTTTTATAAAGACACATTTTATAAATCCTAAAAAGAGATATTTGAATGAAAAGCATAAATATATCTTAATATTTGCATAAATATCCCTTTCAGAAACTGCTGAAGCATGAAACATTTCTGCTCATGTTTTAAATTAATATCTCTTAAACCTAAACCTGAGAAGACAACTTTTACAATGCTGCTATCAAAGAGGCAGGCATGGAAGTGCTATGAAAATGTAGTTCCTACAGGTTGTTGAATAAAGAATATGAGATTGAATAATTATCTTATTTCTAAATGAATCCATCTTTTGAAAAAAGAATCATTTCCAGGCACTGTTATGATAAGAGAGTTTTTATTTGGCTACAATTATTTTGCTAAAATGCATCTATTGCATGGGTTAGTCCCATCCTATTGTTGGTGGTTCTGGTGCTGTGGAGAAGACTAGTCACATTATATCACACAGCACAACAGCAGGAGTTGTCTTTGGGCTATAAACATATATATATGTATATACATATATACTTATATATATAAGCAGTCTAAAATGTTTGAAAGGTCAATGCTTGGTAACTGCATTTGGTAGAGAACTCAAAGCCTAATGGTTTGTGCTGGAGCACATCTTTTAAAAAGAATGAATATCCAAATTTGATGAAGCCATAGTCATATTAGGATTCCCAACATCACCAAATCACAAGTTTTATGTTGAAATGAATTGGTTAGTACATACAATTTCCTAAGATCCTCCCTGTGTCTAGGAGTAAGATTTTCTTCGCTGTATGGGGAGACTTATGTCTTATGACTATTTCTTAGCCTTGGGTTATAGATACATACATGTAGATTTCCCTGATCTTCAGAGGCTAATCATAAAAAAAAAAAAGAAAAAAAAGAGATCAGATTCTAGTTTCAGATTATGCAAGTAATTACAAAAGACATCTGCTTCCACTACTAGTTTCCATAAATCTAAGCTCATTTTCAATTGTATACTAATATAAAAAAGTCCAATGTCAATCTGAATTTCAAATTCATTTGCATTTGTAAGTAGTACATCTCTTCCAACAAACCCTCAATATTGTGGATTTTAAATTAGAAGGTTTCCTTCACATTTTGTTTGCTACACACTTTTCTTGCTTAATTTCTAAAGATTTACTGAACTGCGCTTCTTCTATCTAAATACCTATTTGTATTCTGTTTCAAAAAAAAAGTATAAGAAGGATAGTATATTTATGCTAGAATGAATGAGGTAGCACAAGAAGTAACGCAGTACAGAGTTGAAGAAAGGAAGCAAGTTAATATAAATAAAAGAAGGATTATGCTTCACTGATACTTTCTCCATTGTTATAAAATTTATAGTTACGCTGATGAATTTAGATGGCTTTATGTGCTACATAATAACAGATCTATTCTGTTTCGAGTGTCTTCTTGTTGTTGCGTTTGTTTTTGTTTTTCCTTTTTTAAATGGAGCATTTTTCCATTTCAAAACTGTTCTTGGAAAATAATAAAAGTATTTTGCTAACACAGAACACACTTACTGTTCCTGCTTCTCCACACTGATGGTAGAGGAACTGATGGCAAGGTATGTGCTTCTTGACCTTTTTTCTTACTAACAAAGAAGGGCTGGTCAGGGATATGAATGTTGGGGGCAGCTTGAGATGCAGTGATCATGGGATGATGGAGTTCAAGATCTTATGTGAAAGAAGCACGGCAATAAGTAGGATTGCAACCCTGGATTTCCTGAGAGCCAACTCTGACCTCTACAAAAACCTACTTGGAGATATCCCATTGGCTAGAGCTCTAGAAGGTAGGGGGGCCCACGAGAACTGGTTGTCACTTAAATGCCACTTCTGAGCTCAAGATCAATGCATCCCTAAGGGTAAGAAATAGGGGACAGGTGGCCTGTGTGGATGAGCATGGAGCTCATGGATAAACAAAGAGGAAACAAGGAAGTCCATGAAATGTGGAAAAAGGTCTTGTCTACTTGTGAAGAATATAGGAATCTTGTCAGAGCCTGTAGGGATACATCAAGGAAGGCTAAGATCCTCTTGGAATTATATCTTGCAAAGGAGGTAAAGGATAACAAGAATTTTTTTTTTTTTTTTTTTTTTTTAAGTATGTCAGCATTAAAAGGAAGACTATGGAAAATGTGGGTCCTCTGCTAAAGGAGGTAGGTGCTCTGGTAACAGGGGACTCTGAGAAGGAAGAAATTTTGAATATCTTCTTTGCTTCAGTCTTTAATGCTAAGACAAGCCCTCAAGAATCCTGGCCCTGAAGGTAAGAGAGACAATCTGGGAAAAGGAAGACTTCCCTTTGATTGAGAAGGATCTGGTCAGAGTGTCTAGCAAAATCAACACACAAAAGTCCATGGGCCACATTGGGATGCACTTGTGTGTGTTGAGAGAACTGGCAGAGGTGATTGCTGAACTGTTCTCTATCATCTTTGAAAGGTCTTTGCAAATGGGAAAGGTCCCTAAAGACTATAGGACAGCCAATATCACTCTAGTCTTCAAAAAGGGTAGGAAGGAGGATTCAGGAAACTGTAGGCCAGTCAGCCTCAAATCTGTTCCTGGAAAGGCGGTGTGGAACAATTCATTCTAGATGCCCTCCCCAAGCAATTTGAAGAGAAGAAGGTTATCAAGAGCAGTCAAAATGGATTCACCAGGGGGAAATCATGCTTGACCAGCCTGGTAGCTTTCTATGAGGTCATCATTGGCTGGGTAGGTGGTGGGAGAGCAGTGGTTGTTGTGTACCTTGACTTCAAGGTGTTTGATACCATCTCCCACAGTATCCTTGTTACAAATCTTAGACAATACGAGATAGATGAGTGGATGGTGGGGTGGATTGACAACTATCTGACTGGCAGAGCCTACAGGGTTGTCATCAGTGACACAGAGACTGGTTGGATGTCTGTAATTTGCAGTGTTCACCAGGGGTCAGTTCTGGGTTTAGTCTTGTTCAACATCTTAATCAGCAAACTGGATAAAGGGATAGAATTCACTCTCAGTGAGTTTGCTATGATACAAAGCTGGGAGGAGTGGCTGTGCTACCGTTCTACCTGGACAGGCTGAAGAGTGGGGCATGGAGGAATCTGATGAGGTTAAATAGGAGCAAGTGTAAAGCCATGTACCTGGGAGGAATAAATGCATGCATCAGGTTAGGGGATGACCTGCTGGAGAGGAGCTCTGTGAAGAATGGCCAGGGTGTCCTGGTGGGCAACAAGTTGGCCACAAGCCAGCAGCATGCCTTTGTGGCCAAAAAGGTCAATGATATCCTGGGGCACATTAAAAACAGCATGGCCAGCAAGTTGAGGGACTTGATCCTCCTCCCCTACTGTGCCCCAGTGTGACCACATTTAGACTACTGTATCCAGTTCTGGGCTCCCCAGTTCAAAAAAGACAGGGATCTTCTAGAAGGAGTCCAGGGGAGGGCCACAAAGACGATAAAGGCCCTGGAGAAGCTCCTGTATGAGGAAAGGCTGAGTAACCTGGGTCTGTGTAGCCCAGGGAAAAGAAGACTGAGGGAAAAGGAGACATGAGGATTCATGTTTACAAAAATCGAAAGAGGGATGAGAGGCAAATGAGTCCAGGCTCTTCTTGGTTGGTGTGTAGTGATAGGACAAGGAGAAATGACCTAAAATTTGCATGTTGGATGTTCCATAAAGAAATGTGGAAGTAGTTCTTTACAGTAAGAGTGATGGAACACTGGAACAGGTTGCCCAGAGATGTGGAGTCTCCTTCTATGGAGGAATTCAGAACTAGTTTGGATGTCTATCTGTGCGACCTATTTGTGGTAACTTCTTTAGTAGGGGAGTTGGACCCAATGATCTCTTGAGGTCCCTTTCAATTCCTTCAATTTTGTGATTCTCTGATCCTGAAATGAATCACAGTGGGAGATGGGAGTGGCTTCTTTCACAAAACATATTGTTTCTATGAAAATGGTGGCCTTAGTGGCAGTCAGGAGTAGAGGAGAGCAACTTTTCACAGAATTTCTTTTTTAAAGTTTAGCTGACTTACAGGTGAATTTATACCCATGCTTAGGGCTCTTAGGCCAAGAAAATAGTAACCAAGCCTTCTTCAAGCAGTAATCCCTGCAAGACCTGATTAAAACCAACAAAATACTTCCTGCTAACCTCTCTCATGTAGATCACTGCATGGCAGGAGAGAAAAAAAAAAAAAAGAACAGGTGTGAGAGTCCTTCTTTGTTTTCTGGCTCAAAGCCTGCTTCATGAGATATTTCTTGTGATAACACTCTAACTGATTTATTGAGGAGGAGAATGATACATGCTACTGTGTGACAAAACATCACTGTGTGGACAATTTTACATTTGAAAGCACTTCTTTGGTTCTGTTTGCCTTCAGAAAAGAGTGCTCAGGACTGTTTACTGGCAGAAGATCTGGCCTGTGACCAAATAACTCCAGCTTGCTATGGAAGATTGGGGGATTATACCATTGTATACAGTGAAGGCAAGATACAAGTTGGCGCTTCCATTCTCCCTCTTATCTGTTGGCAAGGCCCAGAAGATGAGAACAAAAGGAGTTCCTGCTGAGATCCAAAAGCCAGAAGCTGTCACTCCAAAAAGAGCTGACTCAACCACTTTGGACTTATTAATAAGTTTGTACTGCCATTGGAAAGCATCGCCGTTGTCCCTGTTGTCACCATTCTCTCTGTCGTCTCTATAGTCACTGACATCATCGTCAAGCAAACAACAATGCCTGATGACCCACCACTACTGAAGATTAATGACTGAACTACGAACCATGCTGAACCCATGGTGGTGACTATCTCCCTCTTGCTTCCTACAAAGACTCCTTGCTTTTATTGTCTATCTTTTCTATCGCCCTTCTTCCCTTCCCCATCTCCCTGAATGACTAGGATTTGTAATAAACTGGTTGGACCAACATTTGCACTGTTGTTTCTTAATCTCATGTTGAGTATACATTTATCAAAGAACTTTCTCTCCCTCCTATAAATTGGAGTGAGACAACAGGACAACAGGGAAGTCATGAATTTCACAATAAAACTGGTAAGTCCAAAATGTCCAAGAATAATACAGCAAGGAAATACAAGTGCTCACTGTGATACTGCCTTAAAGTAAATGTCAATGCTACATTTCAGTATAGAAAAGTAATAATATTACACATCTTTAATGCATAAAGTTAGTATTTGTATACTGAGTTGTTTTCACAGTTTGAATGACATGAGAAATACAGATTTGAAAAAGTAATATAGATGTTCTGAATATAAGAAGACTAAAAGAGATAAACGTAGAATCATAGAATCATGGAAACACTGGAAAAAACCTCTAAGATCATCTAGTCCAGCTGTCCACCTCCCACCAATGTTGCCCACTAAACCACGTGGTTATAATAATGTTATAAACTGTGTGATTATAATTGTGATACACTCATTGAAGTGTGCATCATAATTATAATCATAATATATGATCATAATGTTAAGATATGACCAGAAGTTCATGATCCTACAGTATAACAATACAAATCAAAGAAAAATTATTTTCAATCTCAGAAAATAAAAGGTGAAAGTACTAAAGAAGGAAAAGTATTATTAACAGTGAAAGGAATCAAGAAGACTAATACATTACTAAGTAATTTTAGACAATCAAAATTGCCTGTTTTTTGAAACTCATTTTGATTTAACAGTAAAGAGTATTCCTAAAAATGTATCACAATGTGCAAAAAAAAATGTTCTTCCTGGTTCAGTCACTTATTATTAATTAGTTTTGGGGGTTTTTTTCTTGTGAAATGTATTGATTTCCTTCGTAATTGCTTCAGAAACAGTCCTCAAGGATGTAAAATGATGAGATTGTCCTTTCAAAATACAATTTATTTAAAAATATTTTATCTTCATCAGGTATACTCCAGGATCTACTTTCAATGTTTTCAATTATTTTAATTTAGATTAGTCAAATCTCCAGTGATTAAATTACTTCCAAGTGTTGTTAGTGACCTTATCTGCTCTTTCTAAATCTTTATATGGCTACAGCAATTGTGCTGTACTTTTTCATTCTGAATGTAGATGGTAGTTTCAGACAAGAAAGGATCTCTGCACCCACACTGAACTATCACATCTGTACTCTTTTCATTTTACATAGATTCATGAATGAAAGAAAATTTGAGTTTCTTTCCCTCTTCTTTATTCTCTGAAAATGTAATCCAAAGATGACAGTAACAATTCTGCATTCACATAATTCTGAAGGTCAAAAATTTTGGATCTCAGTGTGCCCAATGAATACTTGTTTAAAAAAAAAAAAAAAAAAAAAAAAAAAAGAAGGGGGATGCAGAAAGCTGAGAAAACTATTTCACAAATTTCATTATGATTTACAAGCTTAAGGAAGATTTAAAAAAAGAGAAAAAAAGGGTAAAACTTTGCATTTCAAGAAGTCAAAGTGTATTCAGGGAAAACTAAGAAAGAGTCTTACATTTATAACTTCAGTTCATTTCCGTTGTCACTACTACACTTTTGTGCCATAGCCTTCCCTAATCTTGAATGCTGCTGTTTTGTTATTTCTTTGATCCATGGGAAAAGCATCTACACCTCATCTTCTGTTTGCAGTATGTTGCTATTAAATAACTTCATAAAGTACTCAAAAAATGTCCTTCTTGTTTTTCTTCACAAGGTCTTGAAAATTTACCTTAGTAACGAAATTGTTTATTTGCTAACAGTAAATATGTTAATAACAATTAACAATAGCTGTTCTTCCAACAGGAGATTATATTTTAATTTAAATCCTTATATAATTACATGATGCCAAGCATATTACATATAAAACAGATAATGAAATGTATATAACTTGTAACTGCTCTGACACACAGTCTTCCTTGACCTTAAGTACAATAAGCCTCATTAAAACACAGAACAAATAATCCTGAAGTAAATAAAACATATTTGAGTAACTTAAAAATATTCACCATATATTTGCCGTAAGTGAATGGTATCACTTTCAATGACATATATCTTCTTGCATTTATGTAAAAAGTGTTTGTGTTGTCTCACTTCTGTGGTGGAGAAGTCAAAGATATAATCTGTTAGACATGTCTAACACCTTGGTTCAAGTGTTGTGTTTTTTCAGTTCTCCTTAGTCCTTTCCCTCCCTCATAATAATAATAATAGTAATAATAATAATAATAATAATAAAGTCTCTTATTCTGTTTCTTTCTCTCTCTCATTTATAAACTTATCTCATTCTTTATGAGATAAGTTCTCTACATTCTCCACTTTCATCAAAAGATTTAAACCACAGATTTTGACATCTGTATCAGCCACGAGTAATGGAAGTAATGGAAAATTACTTCTGAGGAAACAAGCATAGTTTTTCCTTTTTGAAGAATGAAAAAAGTGGGTGTAAGCATGGTTCCTGTAGCTGTAGGCCTTCACTGCTCTCTCTTTTAGGCTTACTGTGCTTCTGTTATTACCTCACAGAAACAAACAAACAAACAAGCAACAACAAAAAAGGCCATAAATAAAAGGGACAATTCATAGCCTTCACATACTGTACTATAATGATGAAGACAAGGCCTTTGTAGAGTAGAATGAGAGCATGACTATCCCCTTTTGTGTCAGGGTTATCCTAGCTAGAGAACTCACCAGATTGCTTCAGATGAGAGCACAGAAGCAATCCAGCGTATACGCATCATGCGGACTAAAAATCTATTGAGAGTTGTCAGTGTTGTTACCAACTTGATGATTTAGATATGCCCAAAGGAACGCCAGTTTAGTAACATGAAATAAATATCCCACTCAAGGTATACACTCCAGTTTCGTATCCTAAAAATATTTATTTCCAATTAGCGTAGGGTATGT
>JAOWBP010002052.1:64012019-64027661 GCA_028571105.1 Tragopan temminckii
AACAACAGAATTATTTTATGTTGCAGGCTAAGTTTAAGTAAGAATAATTTCCTTCAAGTCTCACCTTTTGGCTCTTGCCTATATTTGGAAGACATTTTTCAGTACTGCATGCATTACTATCCCTTCTGTCTGGGGGATGTCACTGGAACATTTCTTATATTCATTATTTAGTGCACAAATATATAAGGAAAATTTACACTGTGCAGTGAAAAGTAGGCAAACTGGTTGAAAGATACTGTTTGATAATACTGAATCTGTAGTGAAGATGCATGTCTGAGTGTCTTAAGGCAGGTCTGAGATTTGCTATGGTCTGGGCAGAGTCAGACTATGCTAACAATGAACACACTGGCCCAGGGTCCAGTTCTTGGAAGATCTAACACCTGTAGCTCATGCTAACTCTATTAAATGGAACTGCCATGTCTGAGAAACCTCTAAAACTTAGTAGACCAATGAAAACAGTTTGTTACTCAGGAATGTACATACCAGAGATTATGTAAAACAACAAGATTAACTAATATTTATGCAATGTGTAATGTGAATTTACTAACTCACATGAAAAGATATGTAACAGTCTACAAAATGGTCAACTCTTTACAAGGATAGGTAATGGCAAGACAAGGGAGGGAGATGGGGGAAGGGACAAGGGAAGGAAGATTTAGGTTGGATATCAGAGAGAAGTTACTTACGAGAGAGTGGTGAGGTGCTGGAACAGGCTGCTCAGAGAGGTTCTGGATGTCCCACCCCTAGAGGTGTTCAAGGCTAAGTTGGATGCAGCCCTGGGCAGCCTGGTCTAGTTTTAGATATGGAGCTTGGAGGCCCTGTCTGTGGCAGAGGGGTTGGAGCTTGATGATTCTTGAGGTCTCTTCCAACTCAAGACATTCTATGATTCTATAATATAGTTGGCCTTCCAGGCTGCAGGTGCAAAGTGCTGGCTCATGTCCAGCTTCTCATCCACCAGGACCACCAAGTCCTTCTCCACAGGGCTACTCTCAGGAAGGTCTTCCAACAGTATGTATAAATACCTGGGATTGCCCCGGCCCAGGTGCAACACCTTGCACTTGGCCTTGTTGAACTTCATTAGGTTCACCTGGGCCCACTTCTCCAGCCTGTCCAGGTCCCTCTAGATGGCTTCCCTTCTCTCCAATGCATTGACTGCACCACTCAGCTTGATGCTGTCTACAAACTTGCTGAGGGTGCACTTGATGCCATTGTCTATGTCACTGATAAAGATGTTGAAGAGCACCAGTCCAAAGACTGAGCCTTGAGAGCACCACTTGTGTCCGGCATCCACCCAGACATAGAACCATTGCTCACAACCCTTTGGCTGTGTCCAGCCAGCCAATTCCTAATCCATCGAATAGTCCATCCTTCAAATCCACACCTTTCCAATTTAGAGAGAAGAATGTGGTGAGGGACCATGTCAAAAACTTTGCAGAAGTCCAAGTAGATGACATCCGTATCCATGGGCCATGGATACCAAGGATGCAGATAGAGTTTCACGTTGTTTTAGGTATGAAGTGTGAAAAAACAAAAGCTGGTAATGTTATTTGACTTGACAGCTATGTTAATCTACTGAGTAACTACGGTTAAAGTTAGTGGTCAGTTTTCTCCATCTGCAGTCTTCCACAAACTTTTCTGCTACTTTTCCTGAGCTTGGGCTGTTACCTCTGAGATCAGCTTATCCAAGGAAAAATCCAGAATGAAAATAGGTATAGAAATATTTACACATTCTTCTCATATTTTAATTGCCTAATCAATTCATAACAAAGTCAGATGGACATCACTGGAGTAAGGACAGGTGGAAACTCTCAGGTAGAAATTTGAGGATTGCTTTTAGTGGTGGGTCATCAGTACCAGTTATTAAAACATAAAAGGGCTGTTCTTTAGCAGTAAGATCAAACATGTAGGGTTAAATGCATACCCATTATTAATTTATCCATAATTTTTAAAACAAATTATTCACATGATAACTTTCTGTTGGGAGTGTTTCCTAACCTGCATTGAGCTCACATATCACTTTGGAAAGTTTTAAGTGACCTGGTTCAAATCTGTCCAAGGGACTAATCCAGAAACTTAAGATAGTTTAGCAGTTGGTTAACTTCCAGTGCCTGGAACCTTAGATTTTGTTTTGTTTTGTTGTGAATTTGAAAATTGGATACTTTACAACTATGGAAAGAGATTAAATGCAATCCAAAGGATTATCTAAAGCTAACAAATAAACAAAAAAATTCTGTGGGGAAAGTCCAACAAACTGACTTTAAATTGGCCCTAAAAAATCAGACTTGAGTTGCTCTACAATGGTTGAATACATCCCAGAATTTAAACTAGGGGATGTCAAGAAATCAGACAGCTATCTTCTTGGTAGATATGGACCATGAATTTTTATTCAGTATTATATTTGATACTGCAGTTGAGATGGGGAGAGATTTCAGGGATGATGACTTCAACTTAGTCTAACTTCTTCCTAAGATGCTTTAAGCCTCTCTTTTAAGGATCACTGAAATATCTGATAATTTTTAATAACACTTACATTAAAACTGTTCTTCAAGTTTAGGTACCTTTATTCTCAACATATTTTCTATTTTAATTTCAAATAACCTTTTATTACAATGAGAAGATTGAATTATCCCACAGGAATTAATATTTTAATAGTCATATTGCTTTTCTTGTGTGAAAATTACTTTTTAAATTATGAATTATTTTTAAGCACGTGGGCAGAATACTTTGATTTTCTTGAATACTTTGATTTTCCTGTTCAAATGTTAATGCTCTTAGTGCGTAACCAAGAATTCAGTAAGTTAATTAATATTTATATGTATTCATAAGGCTTGACATATGCCATGTTTTGTATGTTTATGATCTAGATTTATATCAGAATTCTTGAGGGAGGTCAGATAGAATAAGCCCTTATTATTTAGTCGTATAGTTGTTAATGTTCCTGAATGTGAAGCACACTTGGCAGGTTAAACGGGTTACTACAGAGGGCCTATTTAGGGCAATCCTGACTTCATGAGAAGAAATAGAATCCTGTAAAATATAAAGGAATAGCAATGCAAAACTTTTGATATAAATTTCCATAAAATAGCAAAATGTTTGAGGTTGGAAGGCATATCTGGAAACTGTCTTATCTAACCTTCCAACTAAAGCAGATTACTCAGGACTTTGTCCTGTTGGGCTTCATATATCTCCTCAAGACGAAGACTTCACAACTTCTCTGGTTAACCTGGTCCAGGATTTGACCATCCACACAGTATAGACTTGTTCCTTAAGTCTACCTGGAATTTCTTTTATTTCTATTTGTGCTCTTTTCCTCTTGTCCACCTACAGAGCACTACTGAGAAAAGCATGCTTCCTTTTTTATTCTTTCCCATCAGCTTTTATACACTCTGATGAGATCTTCATGATCTTCATGATAATGAGCCTTTACTTCTCCAGGCTAAATAGCCTCATGTGTCTCGGCCTCTCCATGTTTGAAATATGCTCCAGTCCCTTCATCATTTTTGTGGCCCTTAATTGGGCTCAATTCAGTATCTCCGTGTTTCTCGTATACTGGAGAGCCCAGAACTATACACATGACTAGTAGAAGGGAAGGATCACATCCTGTGGGCCCGACTTTGTTTAAGGCAGCACAGGAGGCTGTTGACCTTGTCAAAGGCATAATGCTGGATCACGTCTTGGCTTTTTCTCAACAAGGAGTTATTCCTGTTTGTGTGGAGGACTTTTTGAATTTCTTTTTGCTGAATTCCATGAGGTTCCTGTCAGACAATTTCTCAAGCCTTTCAAGGTGTATTTGAATAGCAGCAGAAATAGCTTGTGTATCAACCCTGGAACACCTTCTGTTATTTTATCCTCCACAAATTTAGTGAGGGGAAATCATGACAGTCACTCTGTCCTATCATCCAGGTCATCAGTGAAGACATTAAACAGCATTAACCAAGAATCAAATACTGAAGAATACCATTAATGACTGGCTTCTTCTGTGTGATGCTGCAGGACTCAGCTCAGCTGTCTTGAGTGCTTGACTGAATACAGATCCCAGTTTGTCATCTGCTAGTAAATCCTATCCTGTTATACTTTGTAATGCAATTGATATTCAGTTAGGATTAGGACAAATGCAATCAAGAACTTTCAGTTGTACATCAGATGTGTGCTAATTTGAATTTCTTTGTACTGACAATGAGATTAGTGTAATTGAATCATAGGAAAGTCATCACCATTATTTCATGGTAGTGAATAAAAGAGGTATCACTTCTTATCTAAATACTGTGTACTAATTTTGTTGGATGTTAAAAATGTTTGTTTACACTAAATGCAGCTAAGTTATAAAAAGTAATTAAACCAGACATTTATTATTAATCCATAATAACATTCAATGGGCATCAGTATATTATTATAAAATGACCATTATCCTTAATTTTATTTAAGTAAATTAAGAAATCACAGTCCTGGATCATAAAACTACCACTGTACCGAACAGTGTGAACAGAAAGGTGATTTTTTGCCATAAGGAATTCCGTGTTTAAGACTAACATAATTTTTACATAAGTTTGAAGATTATCTTTCTGGCTGTCTTACAGGATAGTTAGTAAATACATTCATGTTTATCTTGGAAATTCATCAATGTTAGGAAATTTTTGTGCTCGCTGGAACTCACTTTTGATATTACTGCTGCACATTCCCTGGTACGTTTGCTTTACTACAGGCATAAAAATCAATTCTTGATGGGTTTTTTTTAGGGATAGCAGGAGGAACAAAGATCAGGGATAGATAGAAAGGGATATAAAAAGGCCAATCATTTGTAAAATTGTATTTTGTAAAATGTAAAATTGTATGTTTATCTGACTCAACCTTGTGCCTGATCACCACAGTCTATCCTTTCCTATATTACTTCTCATTAAATCTCAAAAATCTTATGAAATTCAATAAGGAAAGTGCAGAGCCCTTCACCTAGGGAGGAACAGCTCCAGACACCTGTACAGGTTTTGGGACATCCTGTTGGAAATTGGCTTTGCAGAAAACAATCTAGTAGACACCATGTTGAACACAAGTCAGCAATGTGCCCATGCTGCTAAGAAAGCTAATGGTGTTCTTGACTGTGTTAGGCAGAGTATTGCCAGCAAGTCAAGAGGTGATCCTTCCACTCTACTCAGCACTGCTGAGGCTGCACCTTGGCTTCTGTGTTCAGTTCTGGTCCTGCCAGCTCAAGGACATACTGGAAGGAGTTCAAGAAAAGGCCGTCAAGATGATCAGTGGATTGGAGCACCTCTTCTGTTAGGAGATGCTGAGAGCTGAGACTGTTCGGTATGAAGAACAGGAGACTCAGGGGGGATCTCATCAGTGTCTATAAATATCTGAAGAGAGAGGGCAACTAGGATGAATTCAGGCTCTTTTCAATGGTGCCCTGTGGCAGGACCAGAGACAATGATACAAAAGAGTTTCTACCTAAAGAGCAGGAAGCATTTATTTACCAAGCAGGAGGTGAAGTACCGAAACAGTGTCCTGGCTTTATCAGTATTCCATATCATGACATCATGCAGCAGGCTTTTGGGTGCAGAGGCATACTGCACTGCGGAGCTGTGCTTCCTGGTTATGTGTGTGAAGTTTCATGTGAGTTCTGACTCTCCAAGAGGAAGATACACAGAGATAAACAAACTACTATTTCCAAGAGCCTCCCCTGTTCCTTGCATGATCTCCAATTCTGAGTAACAGGGGTAAACGGTGCTTCTGGGTTCCAGATCGCAGCAAGCAGCACAGTCATAGCCTTCCTCTCTGTCCCATTTTGCTTGATTTGTTAATTGTATCTCTCTTTCTTATTATTACATTACATTCTTTTACATTTTGTAGTAAGTTTGTTATCTCTCCTTATCTTAATTGAGTTGTTTTTCTTTCCTTCTCCCTGAAAAGGTGTATGTGAGGGTTCTCCCATTTCCCTGTCATGCTTGAAATCTCAACATACAGGTTGCTCAGAGAGGTTGTGTAATCTCCCTCCCCTTGAGTTCTTCAGAAGCCATCTACATGTGGTTCTGGACAGCCCACTCCAGGTGACCTTGTTTGATCAAGATAGGTGAACTAGATGACTTTCAGAGGTCTCTTCCAACCTTAACTATTCAGTGTTTCTGTGAAATCTTTTCTTAGCTCTCTCTCTGCATATTCACACTCACTCCCCTATGTATTAATTCTGCAAGAACTGATGATCTGTACTAACTCCTGGAGTCAGGCTGGGAAACCAGACACCCCTGGACTATAGTGGCAGCTACTGAAGCCTGGGGACATCATCTCATGGACTAGGCTGAGCTCAGTGATGGCTAAGGCCCAGCAGGGAAGGGCTGTGACACTGGGACAGCATTAGAAGTTGTTCCCAAGGGCTGAAGTGTGCTATGCTTATCATCTCATTTATCCTTGCAGTGGAGACAAGGGTGTCTCTCTGGAGATTTTTGTGTACCTGAGGCCTTCTGAAGATAAGCAGCTTCTTTTGCTATTTCTGTGCCCACTGCTGTTGCATTTGAGAGAATCCTTACTTGCTGCAGCCTGAGATCTTGCTGTTCTGCTGTCACTGTTGCACTTCCCATTGTGTTACACATGGGGGACACCTTTTGTAGAATAAATATTTTTTTTATGGAAGTCAGATCTCTGATATGAGATACATGGTCAGACTTTGATGATTCATGAATCTAAGATGGTTTTTTTTTTTAAGTTTAAAAAATAGATGTCTAACATAAGTGTATTGAAATTACTGGAAAAGTATGTGGAAAAATGAAGAATGCTAATATATGCTCTTGGTATTCTTCTTGGTTATGCTCATGCATGAATAGAACTCCCAGTATTTCCTAGAGTATAAGGCTGGCCCAGTAATTCACTTGCATATTGAACATACATTTGAACAATTTTGTTAAGACAGTAAATGGCTACTTGGCTTAATCATATGCTGAGTAGTTCCAGAGGCAAACTCTTCACCACCCACAAACTATAAGATTAAATAATGTGATACGATTATACCTGTCATGTCAATTTTATTGGTAATGTTTAAGGAACCTAATCTTGAACCAAATGAGATCAGCATACAGTTTTATTGTCTTTAATGGTACAGGATTGTATCTAAATTCTGCATAGTTTCCCACCAGTATACTATGTAAGAGTAAATATATAGAATTTACCCGAAATTAAAAATGCACAACATGCATTAAGTTACTCTGGATTAATTGATAGAATATAGTAGTAGGATATTCCTATTTAGGAGTTTTAAAAAAAAAAAAAAAAAAAAAAAAAAAAAAAAAGCAAGCCCAAAAAACGTTGTTTTGTTGATTTTTATGAGAGACCAGTCAGAATTACTTGGATACTCACCTATCACCAGGGCTCTTTTCTCAGTCATCTTTCTGCCATTTATTATTTCTTCTTAGATATGATCCTGCATTTTTAATTCTGAATAAGCATTTTTTTCATACAGCTATCCATCTGTTCATAACCACTGCTTTAATTTTGAATGTGTGTTACAGTTTCTAGCATGTATTATGATTTTATAAATAGATATTTAGCACTCTATTTAGTCAAAACTTGATGTAAATATTTTGACAGTTGTTTAGGTGCAAATACAAAAATATTTTTGTATGTACAGGGAAATAATAAAATCAGAATAGGCTCAATTCATAGACACTGCAATGGAATCTCCAAGATATACCTTGGTGGAAAAAAAACAGAAATCTATTTCTTCACTGCTTTAGAAGAATATTTTTATTTATCATTGTGCAAAGATGTTTATTAAAGATGTTGTTTTATGTCTTGCAGATTCCTTTTCTAGATAACTCTCTGTTCCTATGGGCATTCCTGGTTGTCCTGCAGTTTTATCAGGGAAATTTCTGAGCAAACAAGTGAATTTAATACTCCAAATAAACTATATTCCATTTAGGCTGCATGGACTGAATAGTGTGAAAACATGGTAATGTCCCAGGAGAGGTGACACTTCCTTACATAAATCATACACACAAATATTTTCCTTAAGATATTAGTTTTGAAATGATAAGTACAGTTAAGAATCCTGTGTTGTGACCTTTCTCTCTCAGCTCTTTATTTCTTAGAGTAATTTTGCAGAGTGTGTAAGGGCAAAAAGCAAGGGCATCTTCCTTTCATGATGATAATGAAGGAGGTTTATTGGCATTTATGTTTATAATGATAGTCTTTTTCAAAATAAAAATCACTTTTTTAATAACAGTTCACTGATTTGAAGACTGAAAACAAATGTTTAATTTATTTTCCTGTCAAATGGAGGGGTTAAAATTTAATAATGTCATCTTGTATGCTTCCTAAACTTTAACATGTGAGATAGTTAAATTGATAAATACCTGATTTTTCTTTATTTTGAAAATCTTAGTAAAATATAAACAATTATTATTTCATTATAATAAGTGCATGTCATGACAAATTAGAAACATAAAGTATGATGCTTTTAATTCTTCTTGTATGTATGTATTTTCTTTTGTATATTACTAATGTACTTCCTGACATTGACTTAAATATCAGTAGCTACTGAGAAACTAAATATATTCATCCTGTCACCAAGATGATTTTCAAGTTTGCGTGTTGTTAGTTAGCCAGAAAATACTTTTTTATTTAATATGCAAATTTGTTAAAAAGGAAAATTGTTTGAAATGATCCTATTAAATAGCAAATGTTTAGATTGTAGAAGTGCTACATGAACTTATACTCAATGACTCCTATGTTTTGAGTTTAGCATACCTTATTGTCTTTGGCAGTCTTCAGCTGGGATTTCTTGTGAAGCAGAAATGTTTAATATATAAGACATTTTCAGAAGTTACTTTATTAAAAATTGATTTTATTCAAGTATATATTGTATTTTAAATTCTAGTGAAATCAGATTATTTATTTAGCATGCTTTGCACATGTAGTCTCAGAGTAGCTTCCTTCAAAATCACTTAAAGGCCCAAATAATAAACTTTCTGAATTTACAGTTATTTTTCTTAAGATACAATTCTCCATGAGCTCACACAATGTGAATTTACTCTTGGCTAAATGAGACATTCTTCAGAATATTATAAATAAATAAATAAAAATAAACAACTCTAAGTTGCACAAATATTCCTTCAACATATAAATTCTTCTTAATATATTAGTTGAACAGTTCTTTCTTGTGGGCTTATCTCTTATCTGTAACTAGATGGTGCTTCATAGACAAGAAGCAACATCAGATGGTCACAGTAGGATGGCTAACATACTCACATTCCACTGTTTACTTATTTAAAGCAGTGCTTATAATGCACATGGCATTTTCAGGGGACATAGGAAAGGATGATTCTGAATACCTGAATTATTCCTAAGCAAACAAACACATATCAGAACATGGAGATGAAAAAAATAGTAAGAAAAAAAAATCATAAAGTAGACTGTGTTAAGTGAACTTAGCTATAACTCTGTCCCTCATTTCTTTGATGAAATCAATAAGGTCATAGCATCCTGAAATGATTTTCTTTTCCTTGTTTTATGAGAAAAGTTTAGAAGCATGCCTTTTTTTTTTTTTTTTTTTTTTTTTTCCATTCAGACCTTCATATTATCTTTTAGAGTTAATAGAACAGGTAAATTGAGATCATATTGAGATCATGTATCACATAACTTGTGGTTGTTTTCTAGTTTTAATATCTGTGGTTTGCTTTTTTTGTTTGCTGTTGTTTGATTTTTTTTGTTTGTTTGTTTGTTTGTATGTTTTGATGTAAGTTCACATTTAACTTAGTTCCCATCTGACCATAAAGTATTTGGTTAATCACTTGACATTATTAATATTCTCCTGAACTGAACTGTATTATGAATTTTGGCATTCTATGAATAATTATTCTTGGAAAGTAAACCACAAATTGATCTCTTCATTCTTTGTATCATCTCCTCATCATTCATTATGAAAGAAAAACTTGGAGCTCTTCATTTTCATGTTGTTTTTATTTAGGTAAAGCAAAATGGAATTAAATGCTGATCAGCCTCATAGCTTGGATATAAATTCTTTCCATTTCTATTGTATCTTATTTGGGAGAAGGTGACAAGGACTGAACTTTGCACTCTGAGAGGTAAAAGTTTATCCAAATCTACTTTTAACTTTTGTGTTGTTTGTATTCTTTTGTAAAGTATATGAATTTTCAGAATGCTCAGAGTAATAAAAGTGTACTAAAAATATACTAATTTATTAATGTTTTTAGAGAAATATTTTTTAACTTCTTAGAACTCAGAAAAACTACACTTCCATTGAAATAACAGGCTAAAGTTTCCATCTCAGAGGGAAATTTCTAAAAAATATGAAATATGTGAAAGCCACATTTACTAATGTGGTAGTTTTGCGCTACTGTGTGACCATGCTGCTTTCTCTTGTTACCTTTCCTCAACTGAAAATTGGGAGAAACAATGATTAATAAACCCTAGTGGGTTGAGATAAAAAGGAGGAAATCACTCCCCAATTACCCTGACAGACAAAAGACATTCATTGTAAAGGAGATTATTATAATTTACTATTACCAACAGATCAGAACAGTGGAGGTTGTAGTCAGTCCTTAATACTTCATCTTTGCTGCTCCTTTGTGATCAGTCTCTTCCAGTATGGGGACCTTCTCACAGGATTAAATCCTTCCTGAACTGATCCTATGTGGGTTTCCCACAGACTACTCTTACTGCTCCTCAAGGGAAAAAGAAAAGAAAGAAAAAAAATTGTGCTGAACTCTCCTTAATATTTTAGATCCAATAAGCTGCACACTTGAATAATCACTAACCGAAAAAAGTAATTCAAAATTTTCAGATTTTCAGTGCAAACTTAATTACTGGCAATTAATATTTTCTGCTGAAAATTTCAGATTCTCTGTGCAATAGAAACACTGTTCAGAAATGAAAAGGATGTATTTGTAATCTAAGAAACTTACTCAGAGTGTAACTAGTAGTCTTTTCCAAGGTTAAGGAGAAATGAAACAGTATTTCCATTGTTCATTTTATTGTTCAGATACTTTTGAAATGTTATATGTAAGAAAATCAGGTTTGGGATTGAAAGAGAGCAGAATGAGGAACAGAGTTCAATAAAACTCCTAGGCTAAGCTGGATGTTCAAATGTTCAAAGTAATCTTTTTTTTTTTTTTTTTTTTTTTTTTTTTTTTTTTTTTTTTTTTTTTTTTTTTTTTGTATCTGTATCAGTTATGAAGACGAGTCTATAAACAGAAGAAGTTTAATAGGTTAAACTCAGTTGTATGAATCAGATTTTCCTTTTGAAGATCTATGCAAATACAGAGTTTGTGGTATGGAACTGAGAGGGATGATGAACCTATACTTTCTGGCACTTTAAGTTTGTTTCTTTGGACTTCCACAGTAATTGAATTGTATATTTTTAAATATGTTCTGCAATAGTTATGTTAATTTAACAGAGTGAAGATATTTATCTACAAATCCATTAATTAATTTTTTTTCAGATAGGAATCTACAGAATGATTTAAGGCTTTCTTAAGTTAGTTACATTCAGAATTTACTTGTTTGCTTATGATTAGATAATGCAGATGCAAATGACTGTGCCTCCAATACTGGTAGTTTACTAATAAACAATGCCTCTAATTAATATTTTTACAACTAACAGTAAAATAAAAAAGTAGAAGTCTCTGTATCAGCTTACAAATATTAAAATATAGTGTAATGTATTCATGAAGTTTAGTAGTTCAGCTAATAAAAGAACTACATGTTTGGTCACAGTGCTATTGTGTCATGTTAATTTTGCAGAAATAGGTGGTTTTAGATCAATGTGCTGCTATGCAATAAGCAGTAATGTCAGTGGGTATTTTCAGAAATAGTTCTGTTTTTCACTTGTCCATCAAGTTATGGATATATATTTTTTAATCAATATTATGTCTAACAATAAATGAAGGAATTCTCTATGCACACTTCCACTTTTGGAGAAAGTTTTGTGTTTCTTACTTTACATATAAATGTGAATGTTCAACATGGCCTTTTCTACAAGGCTCAAGTAGGTCACTCATTAATATTATTCAGAAGTATATATCACATAGGCTTGCAGTGACATGGAAGGCAGACCTACTTTCTAAATTATTCTTTGTTATATTCCTTCACATAATGAGAAAGGTAAGGGTGTACAGATATGTGATATATATATCTCATTCTGTTCCTTCCTTTGTGTTGTAACACGAGAAATATTCAGCTGCTTTACATTTATAAGCATAGCTTCCTGGGAGCAGCTCAGGAGTTGGACCATTCAAAGGATTATTATTAAGCAAGCTGCATGTAGCCATCCTCTGGTGCAGTTCATGCTCTGTGAGCATAAATTTAGTCCATTTGGTGAATCTCAGTCTCAGCATCTGGGGACATTCCTGAATAAAAAAATTACTAATGTCAGCCTTGCTTTAAGAAAAATCTATTCACTTCTGGCTGGGTTCCTTATATAGCAATGGCTACCCTCTTTGCCAATTTAAAAAATACACATATGCATAATGTGTATATATATACATATATATAAATTCTTGTTCAGCTTCACTTCTAAATACTTTGTGTAAATCTGGAAACAAGTTGTCTTCTCTTTGCAAGGCTTGTGCAATGCAAGTGCAAAAAAAAATTAAATAAACAAGAGAAAAACCCTGCTATTTGCATAGTAATAGAGGAGTAGTAAGGCCTCCTTGAGAGACAAAGTCATTGACCCTAATTGATTAATGATCTGTATGAGAAGATTTACCAATGTAAAAAAAATAGCCAAGAAAGAATCATTTCAGTCTCTGAAGTTTTGCTTTAGGGAGTCTTACCTTTGCTCACTTTTATCTAGCTCTGAGTATCAGTCAGTATCCCTGCTGAGGCTTTCCTTTATAATTCAGTCTAAAACCAGCCTATATTATGAAGTTAGGGAGCTGCATGTTGCTGCTGATTCAAGCTAAATTGTCAAGTTTCAACATTCCTAGCATGTTTTTAACACGACGTATATTTGTGCTGGGTTCAATGTCTCAGTCATCATGGGTTATTATATGACCTGGGGGAGCATAGGTGGCACGGTTATGTTCCTGAGCTATGTCTGGATTAGTAAATTAAACAGAAATATGTTTAATTCCTGGGCGTTTGTACTCATTTTTTACATGCTACTGAATGATCATAATCGTCCTTGACGCTTAGGGCTTCAGGACTGTTAAAGCTAACACTTCCCCAGGTACTTCTCAGGCACAGTTCAGAAGTTTGAATAGCCAAATTAATATCCCTGGTTGTTTCTGGAAGCTGAGAAAGTTTGTTAGCACATATGCTCAGTGGTCTGGACCCACTGACATTTGTGACTGGAAATGTGCGTTTAATTTAGCAGTACTGGTGTCGTCAGAAGAGCTGTGTATCTTCTCCAAGTTAAAAAAAATCTTTTCTTCTTTGCTAACTTGCATGGAAGACAGTATGAACTGCCTTTCATTCTATTCCCATTTAACATTTCCTTTTATATTCTGAATAGTCTTTTGTGCCTAAGCATTAAAAGTAAAGGAAAATAGAATCATGAAAGATATTTCTGTAAATATAAATATTTGAAAATATTATAATACACATACACACATAATTTATGTCTTCTGAACAATTGAAGTAAATGTAGAAATAGGAAAAGACTTGCAATGTACATATGATTAAGGATTTTTTCCAACTTTTCAAATGTTATTTAATGGAAAAAATGCAATAAGGTCTTGCTTCAGGCAAAAAGAGAAGAAGAAAGAACTTAGCTGTCTAATCAGAAACTGAATGGTCTGTTAGAATTGAATTGGGAATGTATTCTAGAGAGTTGCCTTGGCTGAGATAGTGGGAAGCATCATCCAATGGACATTAACTTTTAACATTGAACCTCCCTGGAGTGAGCTTCAAAAAAAGCATATGTGGTGTTTTTAAGAAGAAAAGCATGAGAAAAGAGAGAGAGAGAGGAAAAGATCAAGGCTTCCAAATCCATAAGTTTTCTATGAATTATAAAACATTGCTTTTGACTTTAAGAACCCAATAATCATTAGTTTAGTTTTACTTTAAAGGAAAAGAAGTATTTCTTAGCAATGAACATTGATGATCAAATGAATATCCCAGATTGATTCAAAAGTTCAAGTAGTTCTAGTTCTGCTAGGTCATAGATGATAAACAAAGATATTACGACTGGCTTCACAGTCAAACAAGCCAAGAAGACTCACCCCTAAATAAAGTGTTATAGTTAGCTTTGAGACTAATTATAGAAACTATATAAAAGAATCAGAACTTTGAATGATATTCAGTTGCACACACTATAACACTGAAATAGATTACTACAGTAACAGATTATGACCTTGGAAAAGCAAATGAGAAAAGATGGATGTCCCTCTGTCATAGGCAGACTGATCCTTAGGCAGGAAAGGATTTTCTTTTGGTGCGCTTTTCTGGTATTTTCCACCACCTCAAGAAATAAGGAAGTAGATATGATAGTCAAATAATGTTCCCACTTACTTGTTCCGTGCAGATGGATCACACTTCCAAGTTACAGAAATAACTAGAAAGAGACTGTTCAACTTCTTTATTTGTTTGTCTGGTTTTTGTTTAGTTGTTGTTATTTTCATTTGTATTTTTCATTTGAGGACCTCTCCCAAACTCTCCGACAACATATCAGCAGGGAAAGCAGGGTCTGGAATCCAGAGATTCTGTATTACAAGCCATAGCCTTAGACAGAAAAGAATAGATGACCGTTGATTTAAGAAAATTATTCATGTCAGTGAGTGTTAATATGCATTTTTTATTCATAGATAGTTTTTAATATATTTTTCATGCCCTGATCGCCTCTAGGAAAAGGCAATAAATGTGTAAATTAAATATTTTTAAGAAGTCTTGATTGCTCTTTTATTTTGCTTTCAGCCTTACCTTTGCAAGAATTATTCTACATCCAAGTTGAGCACTGTATTGCTCTAAAACATAATTGGATTTTCAGGCTACTTTAGCTGATACTAACCTGCTAGTCACCTCATAACTTACTCAAAGGGGAAGTCTGGTCTGTGTAATGGCATGAATGTAATGTTAATTTGATACTGAAATTAGTGGCAATCTGATGAAACGCCCAAGCTCTCCCATCTGCTTACACTGGAGTTCGTGGGGTTACAGTGGTGTAAGTGTCACGGGAATGTTGCTCAGGCTGAGAATTTGAAACATCAGTTGTCCGTCTCCTCCTATCCTATTCCAGATTAAAAGTGCCCCCAAAAAGCCATGTTATTATAGCCGCAAAGAAATTTATTCACAGCTATGTGACATGGAGACCTAATAAACTAAAAGCTAGCATTAATGTAGGACAGAAATAAATAAGACATTTAAAGGTCTACAATTCATGTTTGTTAAATGTCTTTCTGTGTAATACTTTTATTCTTGTGCTGACTTGTTCCGAGTAATTCCAGCTGGTATAAAACCAACATTTTCCAGACAAAATAGTAGGAACAATTTTAAGTGTGTATCTAACAACAAGAATGTTCAGTGCTTTTTCTAGAACAATGACCATTCAGGTATTATATATACTTTCACTTTTGCATAGTCCTGAAGTGGTCAGGCAGTTGGACTGTGTGATCTTTGTAGGTTCTTTCCAACAGAACTGTTCATTCCATTCCATTCCATTCCATTCCATTCCATTCCATTCCATTCCATTCCATTCCATTC
>JAOWBP010002052.1:64045836-64061059 GCA_028571105.1 Tragopan temminckii
GAAAAGGTTATATTGGAAAAAATGGCTAAATAGCTCTTGATGCAGCATGAAACTTCAGGAGGCAGTTTAAAAACAATCCCAAAAAGCTATTGAAACTCAGCATGCAGGGCAGGAGTGCACTTTTACTTTCCCTTTCTTTTATAACATCTGCTTTTGTCTACTTAGAAATGCACCGCTTGGACAAAAGGAAGAAGGAATCCTGAAGATATTAAAGCTTATTACTGCTTTAATATTAATTTTCTAATTTCTTTGAAAGTAAGGACATTATTAGTTAAATGTATGGTTTTTTGGTTTTTTTGGTTTTTTTTTTTTTCTTTTTTTTCCTTTTTTTCCCTAACAATTGTCTTGATTGTAAACATGAATTCAGAGGGAATTTTTGACTCAGGAAGTATTTCGGAATCAGGTCTCTATATAGCTAACTTTCTCCAACACTGCATCATTGCTATGATGTGCTGAAAAATAAAAGTCAAACAATCATGGTGATAAACGACAAAAAGTATAAAAAACAAAATATAACTTTATCTTCATCTCACACGAAATCACATCCTGAATTAATTTTTTTCAGTGAATTATTTTATTTGTGAATCAAGTTAAATACTTTTTTATTCTTTTGTAACTAGAGAGGAAAAGAACATAGAAAAATCTTCTAAAAGAAACCCACAGATAGAAAGCCTTAAATATCACTGTTCGTATGTTTGCAAACACCTGTTTTAGGAAATGACTTACATCACATAAACAAATCATTCACAGACAAGTTATGAGCAGATAGAGCATACAATAACCAACAATAAAAAATAAAGATGAAAAAAGACCCAGAGCCAGTTAATCACATCATTCAAGGAGCAAGGGCAGTATGGCATTAAAGATCACTCTGCCTTTTTAATTTATAACACTGTTATCAAAGAACAGAATTGTCAGTGACATTTCTTTGCAGTGCCAAGTACTTTGTGCTACCACGAGATAGGCATCTTCTGCAATTCAAGCTGTCAGCTTCCTGTTATGTAGATTTGAGATTTTTAGTTGCAGCTAGCATAACTGGTGTTTGACTTTGACCTACTCTGTAACACTAAGATCGTATTTCCATATTTTTGGCATACTTTTAAAAGCTATTGAGAGTAAATAGTATATGTAACAAAATGTGCAAAAGACTATTTGGTTTTAAAATCAGCAACAGTTTCTTAGATATTCAGAATCACAAACTAGCTTCTATTGAACTTATTTCAATAATTAACTGAGATTATCTTTGGCTCCCAAAATGTACAGCACCTTTCAGCCTCAAGTTCTGAGATAGTATGCAAATAAAAAGGCTAGAACTAGCCATGTCAAATCACCACAAATTCAAGAGTACAGATAAACAGTATCTTCTTTTACTCACTCCAAGAAATAAAAGCCTTCAACTTTTTCAAATATAGTTTCTCTTAATTATCACTTCCTATGAATTTTTTAAAAATGAAATTATACACAATAATATGATATTTATAAGGTGTGGAAATAAAATATGTCATGAAGCAGGAGAACATAAATCCTTTCTAACATTTTAAAAAGTTTCAGGCAAAGATTCTCTTTTATACTCAAGTTTTATTTTAAAACGTATCTAAAGCATTCAACTACTTGAGTCTATGGAGAAATATCAGCATGCAGTCACAAATCCATAAAGCTCTATGTTTGATTATTTATTTTTACAAGTCTCACAACTGCAATAAATCTACAGTAATTCCAATATTAATTGCTATATTGCATTTATTCAATCTAGCATAGTAAATAAATATTATATCCTTAAATTATATATATATAAATGTAACGATATGTATACCTACAGTTGGAAATAATTTCCCCAGCTGCTGTCACTGTATTTACCTTCTCTTAAAAGGATATTTCTATACATATGTAAATATGTACAAGCTAGAATGACTTCTTACCTTAAAATGGAATTACTAAACTTAAAGTACTGTTGTTGTTGTTTTTTTCTTTTTCCCTTTTGAACACTCACATTTGCCAAAGTTAGGAAAAATATCTGCTTTTGGTCTTCCTTCAACATCTAATGACATTAATTTTCTAGCCTAATGTATTTTATTATGAATTTTCCCAAACTTCACAGGTTTTGTTTTACAAATACTTAGCTATTAGGAGGTAGGAAGAAAAGATTTTTATTCGTGGTGAATTACATGATTACACTCTTCTTAATTTACAATTTTTTGCATAAGTAGCTCATTTCTGTAAAGGGCAGAATCTAGTCAGTAGAAAGAAGTTAGTTGTCTCTGTGAACTGCCACCTCTGCTGTTACTGTGCTGTGGGTGGCTGTGATTTCCTGTGAATGCCTGCAGAAATCATTGTTGTCCAACCTGCAGCTGGAAAGACTCTCTAGGCTCCAAGACTGTGGGGCAGAGTGGGTGCAGGCAGCAAGGAGGGAATATGCTCCATAATTTCAGTTTGTCACATTTCTAAGAAAATAAACAAACAAAGCCAAACCAAACCAATTAAAAAACAATAACAACATCAACAAACAATAACATGAGAATTAATAGTGGAAGAAATTAAATGTCAAAAATTAAAATCAAAATACAAAGGATATGTGAAGAAGATGACCTTTTGAATATTGTTAAGATTTTTGCATGTGTCTAATTTAAGAAACAGAGAAATTGAAAAGTGCTGAATTAAAAAGCAATATTGAAAGTATAAGCTTTCCTACAGTTAATTTGAGTGAAGAAATATACCACTGCTATAGCCAAAAAACCTTAATCTCTTCTGTGACTTTTAACCAGATGGAAACATTTTTCCTAGATATTAGTTACATTTAGAAAATTTAGATTTAGAGAAATTAGTTCATGAGAGATAAAATTTAGCTTAGCAATGGCATGGAAGTATTGTAGAGGATATTCTGGGCCCAAAGATCAGATGCAAATCATCACTATGTGTGTATGCTTTATTGCAAGATTTTTTAACTCTTCCTGGTGGGAGTCAAAGAAGAATGACTGTATGAGGAGATCATCCTGGAAGTGGTAGGTATTTCGTCTTCTAAATACTATGAGGCTCTAGTAATAAGTAATGATTTCAAAATATGTTTCTGAAAAGGCACGCGTTTTGCTGACATTATACACATAATCAGATTACAGAGACTTTCATGAGGCCAAATGTGTGGAGTCTTGCCTCAGTGAGGCTTCACTTTTGGAACATCCATAGGTTTTCACCACCCCAGAGACTTCTTCCAGATCTACTTGGTGCTCCCCTCCAGACTGAGGCAAATATCGCTGCTTGTTTGATGCTGAACACATTATTGTCTTGTTCCTAGGGTGCATAAACACAGATGTGATGCAGGGAGGTTCTCCTCCACCTCTATTGTGCCCTGGTGAGGCCACATCTGGAATACTTTGTCCAGTTTTGGGCTCCTCCATTCAGAAGTGAAAAGATCTACAGAGAGTCCAGTGAAGGGCTGTAAAATTGATTAGGGCCTGAAGCTTCTCCTATGGGAGGAAAGGCTGAAAGACCTGGGACTCTTCAACAGATGGAGAAGACTGAGAGGTTATCTCATCACTATTTAAAAATATCTAAAGTCAAGTCAATGGGAGCAGATTCTTTTCAGTGGTATGTAGCAATAGAACAAAGGGCAATGGGGAAAAACTGGAACACAGGAAGTTTCATACAAGCATGAAGAACTTATTTACTGTGAGGGTAAGAAAGCGCTGGAACAGGTTGTCTGGGTAGGTTCTAGAGTCTTTTCTGGAGATACTCAAGACCTGTCTGGATGCTCTTCTGTGCAACTTACTGCAGGGAACCTGCTTTAGAACGGGATTGGACTTGTTTATCTCTAGAGGTCCCTTCCGATCCCTGTGATTCTGTAACTGAATCTGTTAAAAGCCCTAGACAAAAAAATGTTTCTTACCATGTGGATGCAGGACAGGTTTTACATGAAGTTGCAGTCCATGCTATGATATCTGATCTAAATGTGATGTTGAATCTGATATCACAATCTTGAATATAAATATTCAATAGTTACAGATTTAGATCTATAAGACTATTAGTAAAAGACTGTATCTATATGAATCATATGGATTAAATGGTATACACTGGCTATGACTTTGATAATGTTTCTAAACATAAATTTGTACAGGTTAATATATATTTAATGAGATAAATTAGTTTGCAAAATAAATAGTATCAGATTTTTTTAAAAACTCAATTACAATTTATTCTTTGTTCTTCATGTCATGCAAGATGGTTAATTTTCCCTTCCATATTATTTTTTCAAAAAGAAATTCTTCAAGTGTTTTGCTGCTTTGTTTTTTTTTTTTTTTTTTTTTTTTTTTTAGTCTTATTTTCTATATTCCATAGTAGTTTTGGAAAGATGAATTGCATTTAGAAATTGGTATTGGACAGAAACTCTCGTGTCTTATGTTTGTATATCAACAATGATTAAGTAGCTTTCATGAAAGAGTTTACATTAAAATGTCCTTTACTGGAATTTGTTCACACTTCTGATCTGTAGAGAGCAGATGAACGGACAAAAGAAACAAAACAGGCAAAAGAAACAAAATAAATTTATACAGCTTGAAAATCTGAGAGTGACTAAAACTGAGAAATAGACACTAAAAACCCTCCATTCACAATCTGTATTTTTGTTGGACCAATGTTATAAAGAAACCTTCATTGAGATATGTGTAATATTTTTTGTGACTCGGAAGAATTTTTGCTTGTCAAGACTGCCATATGACATAGCTTTCAGGACTAAGACAATGTCATGAGATGCAGGTGATGATATTACTATACTGTGTCTTTTCATTATTCATGTCTGGAGTATAACTTGACACAAGCAAGAGCTTTGCAAATTCCTACTCCTCAGCACATACTCAACTGTACGTTCCATCAGCTGCACACACATATGCGTACTTCTTATTCAACATCAGGAGGAATCTACAAACACCCTACGTCTGGTCTAAAATAAGAAAAAGAGATACAGTGAGAATTTAGTGTAGTTCATTGTTCTGATATTGAAATGTCAATGATGTTGACATTTGTTATGTTGGCATGATTCTTTACAATTTGAAAAACAAGTTGTATTTTCAACATACAAGAATAAAATAGCAATTGTATGTTTTAAGATTTCCTCTATAGTATGATGATAAAGTTCTTAGTTAAAATTTGGATCACAGTTTGAAAAAATCAGATTTCTTTATCTTCAAATGTGATGGAAAAACATTATCTTACGAGAGAATGTAAGGGATAGTTGGCATTGGTTAGCTGAATTGATCTGCTAATCTTTATTCTTCCAGAGAATAGATTTGTACTTCAAAATACAAGGATGGAACGGATTTTTTTTGGTCTTGAAGTCCAAACCCTCGTAATAGGTGACTATTTCAATTCTGCTGCAGATCTGCTGCAGAACAGATTATTATGTTAATGAAACTCAACAGAAAATAGTGAATCACCAAAAAAACTCCTTCAGAACACTATCAGAATTAGAAAAGAAAAAAACCTTCTGTATCTTACTTGTCTAAGTGTACTCTGTAACAATTATAGATTTTGTCTCTCAGATACTCTTTTATAGTATTTTGGGCTGTAATTTACCAACAGTTTTCAACCTCCTAAGTAGTAATTTTAGGTCAATTTTCTACTTATGAAAAAAATAAGCATTTATGAGTTACTATTCTTGTATTCTAGGTTTACTACTTAAGAGAATTGTGGATTGTTTAAATCATTTTTTGGATACCAATTTTAGAAAATCACTTGTTCCTCCAGATATTTAATTTTACTTATTTATTTATATTTTTGGAGTGGAAGTAGTACTTTGATATACAATATATTACTGTAAATTTCCATCTCGTATTTAATCCATCCATGATGTACCTGAAATATTTGCAGTATTTACCCAATACTCAATAAAAGTAATTATTTGTTGTTTACATATTCTTGTTTACAGAGAACAATGCAATGAGATCCAGTTTTAAATTTAAATGTTAGTCTCATTTTGATTGGCAGATCTCTACCATCTCTCTCAAGCAAAGACTAGAAGATAACTTTAGAAGATACTTTTTCTATTTCCTTTTTCATTCCTTTTCCCACCAGAACTCTTTTTTTTCTTTTTCAAACTTCTTAAGTATTAATGTTTTCTGTAATAAGAAATAAGGTGAGAAGAAAGCAGAGAAATAATATTGCCATGCAAAATTTTCACTGGAAAAATAAGATTACGTTATTTGCAAAAAATCTAAAATATAGAAACGATTGATTCATATTGCCATTAGAAGAAGGCAGAAAAACAATAAACAATGTTATCAAGAAAAATGTATTTTTTTAGAAAAAAAAGAAATATATATATATATATAAAAGGAAGGAAAAAGACATAAAAGAACATCTTGATAATGTGCAAGATTATTTTACAAATGACAAAGCTATTTTTTTTCCTTTCATGAGCAGTTTGGGGAAACTTCTGTCAAAAATTTTGCATAAACTGCTGTTATTGTAGCAAAGGAAAATGACAGAGCTGTTGCAGCACTCAGAAGATGTGGTATCTTGCAAGGACAATTTCCTGCTTGTATTTGTCTGTGCACAAGAGAAATTTATTAAAACTACTTCTAGTACGTGGGAAAGAACCAAAAATAAACTTCTGCACAGAACTGTTCCCCAGAAAAAATCACAAACAACTGAAAGGAGAAAAAAAAAAAAAAGCAAATCTGTACTTCCTGAGTCAAAATAAAACTATTTACGTTAAAAACACTGGAGGGAAGGGAAGCCATCCAGAAGGATCTGGACAGGCTGGAGAAGTGGACACATGAACCTAATGAGGTTCAACAAGGCCAAGTGCAAGGTGTTGCACTTGGGTCAGGGCAATCCCAGGTATTTATACAGACTGGGGGAAGAACTCCTTGAGAGCAGCCCTGCAGAGAAGGACTTGGGGGTCCTGGTGGATGAGAAGCTGCACATGAGCCAGCAGTGTGTGCTTGCAGCCTGGAAGGCCAAATGTATCCTGGGCTGCATTAAAAATCAGAGGTTAGCAGGGAGAGGGAGGGGGTTGCCCACCTCTGCTCTTGTGAGGTCCCATCTGCAGTACTGTGTCCAGACCTGGGGCTCCCAGTACAGGAAGGACATGGAGCTCTTGTCCAAAGGCCAGAGGTGGGCCACTAAGATGAGCAGAGGGCTGGAGCACTTCTCCTATGAGGAAAGGTTGAGGGAACTGGGCTTGTTTAGCCCAGTTGAAAAGGTTGAGGGAACTTGGAGAAGAGAAGGTTCCAGGGAGACTCATTGTGGCCTTCCAGTACTTGAAGGGAGCATATAAACAGGAGGGGGGACGGCTGTTTATGGGCGTGGATAGTGATAGGACAAGGAGGAATGGTTTTAAACTAAGACAGGAGAGATTTAGGTTAGATATTAGGAGGAAGTTTTTCACTCAGAGGGTGGTGACACACTGGAACAGTTTGCCCAGAGAGGTTGTGGATGCCCCATCCTTGGAGGCATTCAAGGCAAGGCTGGATGTGGCTCTGGGCAGACTGGTCTAGTGGTTGGCAACCCTATCCACAGAATGTTTTTGAAACTAGACTTTCTTTGAGGTCCTTTTCAACCCAGGCCATACTATGATTCTCTGATTCTGTGATTATGTATTATTTAAAAGACAATAAAAACAATAAGAAAGCTCTCTCACCTCATAATATTTAGTGCTTAGACTACACTAAATCTGTCAGTCAGGAAATAGTCACTTTGTGCTGGAAAATATGGTGTATCTGGAGCCTTAGGTTACTAATTTCTACAAACTTCCTAATTTTCTAACTCAGAGTTAGAATCCAGTCCACAACTCCTTCAAGAAGCTTAGAAATCTGTGTACTGACTTTAATCCCTCAGTTGGATACTTAGAAACTTTCCAGAAAAACAAATGAAATGTAAATGAAAAAATTATCTGTTATAATTGCTGAGGAACTTAATTAAGAACACTTGTGATCAAGTTGATAATTAATATTGTGACAGGTGCAGTATTAAGTACCTTCCTTTGGTGGCTAACCTGCTAAAACATTTATAGTACGTTGTACATACCATGCTGATAAGAGTATTGAACCCTCTGTTATGCTTTTCTTGACTATTAATTTATTATTTTTTTCTTTTCTTAGAAGTGTGTTTCTACCTTTTTTTTAAACATCTGTTTATAGCTGATGGAATTCACTGAACAAACTCAAGACATTTCATGTCTTCATATGCCCTTTGATAGTTAGATAAAGTCAAGATAAACTATTTCATAATACCCCAATTAACAAAATCCACATGATGTACATAAAATAATGCTCTAAAGAAGTCTTACTGAGTATTTTAATATACTATTCTATAAGCCATTTTTTACTCTTCCATGATGCAAGTTAGCTAGCCAAAGTAAGTTCAAATGTCATTTCTTGTGTTTTATGCACAGTGCTGTTCCAAGGTTAAAGCAGTCAGATGAAGCGAGTTATGTGTTGCTCAAGGACAAAAGCAACCTTTAATTGCAGGCTCAGATGAAGTGTCTGCAGTATAGCCTTTGGAGTACATAAAAGCACCATTTTAATTTTAAAATTTAACTGAAGGAAAATGCTCTTGTATGTCAAGAAGTAACTACTACTTGTCTGCTACAGCAACACCCTTCAGCATAATCTAGTTGCTGTGTATTTGCCTGAAAGCTTGGTGACTGGCATGGTGTTTGCTTGAATCTCTTTGGATGGGAGTGTGGGTATTACAGTTACGCTTGTGTAATGTATGTATGGTAGTGCTGTGATGTGTGTGCAGCTAAAGCTTTGCAGGTAAGATTTGTGCTGCTGGAATTGTGCCAGCTGCTGAGACTGAGATAAAAAAGCTATTTTGTGAGCTGTCGCCATAGAACTAAGCATTACTGTTGGACATCTGATGAAGGATTTTGCAAGTAGTTGAAGAAAGTGAATGTTCAGAAAAAAAGAAAACACCCACCACAATGCAATCTAATTTTTCAGTAATTGTATTCAAACAATGCAATTATGTGTTGGAACCAATTGGAGAAGTAGAATGAAAATCCAAAACTCTAAAAGAAGTTGCAGTTTATGAAACTCTTATATAAAAGCCTTCACAGCTTAAAACATCTTGACCAGTTCTCACAGAAAATGCTAAATGAAGGACTTTATAGCTCTTAATCCTTTCTCATGTATCCAATTGAAAGCACTGAGAAGTTGCCTTCTTATCCCTCTGAATATTTGTATCATTTACCTGGCAAAAAACCCACATTTTGCACTAGTATATATCTGTGAGATATAATGCTCAGCTTGAATTTACTCTTAATTTTCTGCTGATCATCAGAAATGAATTATTATACACCATAAACATACCTTCTATTGTAGCAGAATCTTCCCATACTCTCTTTAAGTTAATGCCCACACTGAAGGGTATATGAAAATTACAGGGTATATATTGACAGAAATGCTGTTGAAATTATTTTTTTTTTCTGTTATCTATGTTGTTCTCTCAAGAACATACTTCAGTTGTTCAATGAAATACTTTTTTAATTATCAAATAGTTGAGTATCCATAGATTTCTCTGACTTCATAAACACTGAACATTTTAACCAAAGGGTTTTTTTGTTTGTTTTAATTTATTTAGAGAAAACAAGAGTCAGATCATTTTCTAAGGCAGGCACCTGCAGTTTTAGGTTGGAAAGTAGAGCTTCAGAAGCAAATAGACATGTGGCTTCCCATACCAGGGTGATATTGAACATCTGTTTGAGCCCACCCCAGAGCACTGTCAGTGTTGCTGTGGTAGGACATTCTTGGTCACATCCATGATTTCAGTAATCACACTGAAAACTCTCTGGATGACAGAAGATTTTCTAATTGTTACCAACATCCAATGGAAACTTATTCTGTGACTCCTTCACTTATACAGTATGGATTTGAGCCCATACAGTCTTTCAGTTCTTCCTGATACTCTAACTTGTTTGTTGACTAATTTATTTAGAGAATAACGTTCACCTTAAAGAATGAGCTTTTTCTAATCAGATCCTCAACTTTCCTTAACACAGGTGAGACTATTTGCATTTACCACTTAAAGGTAAATGATACTGTTTCAGTTAGGAAAGTGTTGAGGTAAAGTATATCTTGAAAGCTGTAGTGTTTTGAGCTTTTCATAATCATCAAGCAGTGCTTAATCTTTGAAACATGCATATGGATTACTAGCTTTAAATATGACACAACCTGTTTTGTTGACTCTATCAAATGTAGACCCTCATCTGTCATTTAACAACCATCTGGTGTCTGTTGGCAAAGAATCATTTCATCATCTGTAGAATATTGTTCATGTGAGGACTTCAGTCCTAAAGCAAATCTTCCAATATTCATATATTCAACATGACCTGATAGTATATTTGCTTCTGTAGATCTTAATTATTGTTAGCCAATGTGTCATTTTTAAGCAGAAACATATTTAAATGTCCTTCAGACCCCAAGGCTTAGAATTAGATACTTATGTCCACATTAGGCACCCAACAGTACGCCTGCTGAGGATTCTGAAAACTGATAGACATATACCACTCTCACTGACTCTAGGCCAAGTTCACAGAAGCTCAGCTTTCTTCGCTGTGCTCAGTAAGGCAGGTAGATGTCCAATTAGGTCATTGATATTTAAATGCTAAGTGTGAATTGAAAACTATAAAGTTAAATATCAATGTTTAAAGCTGTAGGCTATAATAATTTTACTTAGATTAACAGACTTTGACAAGCATCTCTCTAATTTTCCAACTGTTGCTTTAATTTTGTATTGTGGTCTAATAGAATATCACTGAGGTGTCAAATTCAGTAGAAAAGAAATAATATTTTCCCAAAACTTGTTTGGTGCCAAAATTTGAAATTATATACAAGTAAAATATGAAAATCATGCAAAGCTTCTGCCAAATGTAGACTGTTCTTAAAACCTTCTGAAATAATACCAGAGTTAGAATAAAGAATAAATTCTTATCTTAAATTATTTTAAAATGTTTGCATACAGTTTTTGACTGTCATTCTTCCTGGTGTTGGTTTATTTTGTCGGGGGAGGTTTTCAGTTTAGAGATGAAACATGGCAAGATATAAAAGCATAACATTCTATTTTCTCCAATTCTATTTCCTAAATGGACATTGAGCAACTCTACAACTTTTTTCATGGATGTTCTCAAAGCTGAGAGCAAAAGTGCTTGCAGGCAGACTCAAGCACTTTTATAAGAAGAATTTTCTAACTTGTAGAAAATGCATAAATATGTTTTGGCTGCTTCTTCACATTACATATCCTTCTGAAAACTGAATTATTCTTTTATCTATCCAGTGCTAACATACAATATTTCGTCTTTATTTTAGATATATAGTGTAATCAGAATTCAGTTGTCACTAATAAGCTGATGAATGTTTATGTGGATTCTAACCAGTAATGGGCCTAACTTGCAGTCAAAAGGACTTGTGAGGGGGTGGTGCTCAGTGTTCTATCTATAGCGCTGGAAAGCAGAGAATATACTAGCTGTCCAAATTAAAGTAGCAGCTTCTGCTGAGCTTGGCTATACTGCCATGGATAGCTGAATGAAATAAGATGCAGTTTAATTGTAGGTTATGTATTTCTACCACTCTGATTAACTTCTTCACTAAAAGTGATGAACTGCTATTAAAATTACTAATTTTCAGTGCTTAAACTCTCTTGGTGTGGAATAGAAAGAAGACATCCAATTTTAAATAGCAAGGAAATCTTTCAGATCTCCTTAGTTCTTATGCCTTATTTTCCTGCTTAAGATTCACAGAGTGCCTCACCCTGGATAATTGGGAATATTTCTTAGAAATTACTTTTTCTGTTCTTATCTGTTTGAAGATATATATTTTGTAACATGTTTAGTGCTAAGGTAGGATGTTCCAAGAGAATCACTATGTATTCCAAAAGTTATTACATGAATATTCATAAGAAGAAAACTGTTTCAGCATTTTATCCTAACCTTTGGCCTTGTGTATATCTTGCTCACTTGGATTAACCAAATACTGATATAGAAATGAACAAGGAAGCTCTGTTAAAAACCATCATCTGGTATTAAGTGTTCAGAGATTGGAACATTATTTGCTAAAATGAAGTTTTAAGAACTAAATTAAGGACTAAATTAAGAACACAGAGTAGGAGTTGGCTCAAGGTCATAATCAAAGCCAGAATTGCCAGCTTTCCTCACTGCTTATTCAGGGCTCGTGAAACCCCAGTTTAGCTTCGGTACAAGCGAGCTGAACTGTTCTGAGCGTCAGGGCAAAATCATATACACATTAAAAAAACTTTTTAACAATGTTTATATCCTTTTTTTTTTTTTTTTTTTTTTTTTAATGTAGATGTCTCTTGGCATATGTGGCTGATGCACATATTTTATTTGTTTTATAGCAATACTAGGTGAATATTTGGGCTAATAGTTCAGAATTTTTCTTGGAAGAAACCTTGGAGCCATTTTTAAGAGTGATACTTCATGGCAAGAGATCAAATAGGATTATAGGCAACTAGAATCCATTTATTTTGTGGACAAAAAATCTCTTGATATGAACTGTCAGTGAGATAAGTGGAATGAACTGGGGTGGGAATCCTATTACAAACCCCACTTCCTGCACAGATGTCTAAAGTCTATTCTTTACATACCTAAGGACAAAGATCTATATAGCCTCAGTTCTGGTCATTTTGAAACTGATTTCTGGGTCATTACATTGCTGAATTCCTCACAGTCCTGGCTAGTCTGAATACCAAATAAATAAAAACCTCAGTAACATCAGGTGTTTAGTCCAGGCATCCTAGTAAGTCAACTTTAACTTCAAAGGGATTAATACTGATTCAGTTTGCCTGAAGAACTTCATAATGATTGATTCAAAAGTAGATGAGTCACTGATTTTTCAATGACACTGTAAACCTGAAAAAGGTTTGTCTGTTTGTTTTTTTGTTTCATTATGAAATAGGAAATAAACCTTTCCTTCCAGAGTCTAAATATAACACACTTTGGATGGCTGCTAAGTATCTGGACATATACTTGCATAAATGTATATATAACAGAAACAAACTCATATTTAGAATTTGGATGAAAATGAAATCAAACATTGTTAGAGATAAGATAGTGAGTTGTTGATAGTTGTGGATAGTTGTGTAAGACTAATTTTCAGTGCTCAGTTTTTGGGCAACTAAGTACTACTTTTTGATTTCTTCATGCTGCTCCTGACCTACCTTAACTGCTACATTTTATTGTCAGTGCAGTATCTTTGAAGAGATGCCACAAGAAAATCTATGAGACATATACTATTCAGTCACAATAAACACATGAAATGTGGCTATAATTCAGTTTGTTTTTCCTGATATCTAATTAAGAGGTTGCAAGACATAGAAAAGCATAACTTCACAATATTTTAAAAATATGAATCAGAACCACAAATACTCATGAAACCTTGAAAAGGGGAACAGAACTCTTCTGAGATATGAATCAATCAAAATACCTCTCAGATCAACTAGGGCTCAGGTTCTATTAAGGTTTGAACAACACGAGCAGTTAGGGTACAGAGAGATGAGGATCACCTTTTTTTTCTTCTCTCTTCCTTCCTAGTTGCCCTAGTTGTGCCACTTTTGCTTTTTATGTGTGAATTTAGTGCTCCACCATACTGTGCATTATGAAGTGTCTCAAACTATGCTTTACACCTTTATTATTTTCTGACCTGACCTTCTCTTTGTATCTTATTTACTTCTGTCTCAATAGGAATATAGGAAATAAAATACTTCAAGTCCTGAGGTACTTTGCTGTAGTGAAGGGGTGTTGTCTCTGCATCTACTCTTTTTCCTGTGCTCTCTGACCCTTTTGCCTCTGAATGTTCCAGCCCTACTGAGTGTGCCTGGTATTTAGCAATACTATAATGTTACTCTTAATTTAAATGCCATTATTCTCCTTTTATACTCTATTTTTTTTTCTTTTGTTTCTGAGTTGGATCACTTGTAAAATTTAATATTTTTCTCATACCTTACTATATTTGCTATACATTTTTTCTTTCCCCTGATTTGCATTCTTGGCAAATCTGTTGTAAGCTAATGCTTGTCTGCTTTATTTTTGCTCCAGAGATTATTGAACAGGCCTGTCAGTTTTTTGACTGGTGACAATGTTTGTGTTCTTCTCCTTAGGCTTTATGTTAGACTTCTTTTAAACTCTGGTATTGCCAGATGGGAATAAGGCCTAGTTCCCATCATTTTCATCAACAATTTCTGGCTGGTCTTTATGGCGCAGTTTCTGTTTTCACTGCTTGGCAAGTATTCTAAGAAAAGAAGGTTTTGATATTCAGGACAGATACTTTTCTAATGTTCTTAATTATTTGAAATTAAACCACTTTGATCTTAATAAAAGAAAACTGTCATGCTATCTATAAAAGGGCTAAAAGGTGATCTTAAAAAAAGACAACAATCTATACTGTGTATGTACATGCATTATAAGAAGATGCTATGCCTAGTATATTGTATATCTCAAACATTAAAATGTCATACACTGATTTAGTGTTCACCAACTAACCCATACTTGCAATTCCACTTGGACATTACATAATGGAAACTCTTCTGCACCTCCGTTGTTCCATGTTAAGAGAAGCAGTACTCACCAGCCTCAATATAGATACCAAACAGCTCCATATACTATTAACTGGAGATCCATTTGTTTGTTAGATCCAGAGAGCACCTCCTAGATTCACAGATTTAAGCAGAATCATGCTGAATTTCTGGAACCCAATTGAACTAGCAGCTTAGTGCTCAGCTACTTGATCTGTCAAATATGAGAGATTTCTTGGGCATACTCAGAGATGGAATTTCCTTGGGCACTGAAAGGCTTGTCTTCAAAAGCTTCTATTGACAAGAATGGTGTATGTGCCTATGATTAGCAGCTAAGAGAACATAAGAAAATCCAATCAACACTCTCTTGTGAAGGCACTGATCAGCAAACCTTGGGCCATGTCTGACCCCGCTTCCCCTCACTGGGCCTGATCCTGACTTCTACATCCATGGGTTGACAAAGAATCGTAGAATCATAGATTCACAGAATCATAGAATCATAGAATGGCCACGTGTCAATGGTTTATGGGCTGGTTCGGCCTGGTTCCGTGACTAGCGGGGCAGAGGGATCCATGGATCTGCGCCTCTGGAAAAGGGAAACAGGGGACCCCAAAATAATTAAAAACAGAAGCAACAATCTGAGGAGAAACAAACTAATTTACTAAATATAGTATCGGAATGCAAGATAACACACTATAATACAATA
>JAOWBP010002052.1:64061159-64082198 GCA_028571105.1 Tragopan temminckii
CCACCCAGCCCCATAGACTTGTACGCATTCAGTCTCATGAGGTAGTCTCAGACTTGCTCTGCCCTTACAGTGGGGGGGGAGGTTTACTGTCCTGGTCCCCACCTAGAGGTTTAGGGATGCAGGGCTCAGGGACATGAGAAATACTAGAATCCTAGATGCCAGTGAAGACTGAGGCAAAGAACTCATTCAGTTCAGCCTTCTCTTTGTCTGTTGAATCCAGTTCTCCTTTTACATTTACCAAAGGAGGTACACTGGCTTTGGCCTGTCTCTCCTGGCCAATGTACCTGTAGAATGTCTTCCTATTGTTTTTCACATCTCTCGCCAAGTTCAGTTCTGCCTGCGCCTTGGCTTTCCTGATCCCACGTCTGCAGGTCCAGACGGCATCCCTGTATTCTTCCCAGGTGACACACCCTTGTTTCCAGAGCTTGTATGCACCTTTCTTTGCCCAGCAGGTCCTTGCCGAGCCTTGCTGGTTTTCTACCTCCTCTGCCCACTCTCTTATTCAGAGGGTTGGAGAGCTCTTGTGCTCTCAGGAAGCATCCTTGAAGAGTAGCCAGCTCTCCTCAACATCATTGTTTAAAGACAGTATCCCAGGAGATCATGGCCAACAGTTCATTGAACAGCTTAAAGTTTTCTCTTCCAAAGTTCATGGTCCTGACCGCCACTCTTTGCCAGGCCCACATTCCTCAAGATCATGAACTCAACCAGGGAGTAGTCGCTGCAGCCCAGGCTGCCTCCAACCTTAACGCTTTTAATGATCTCCTCAGCATTGGTGAGCAGCAGGTCCAGTAACGCTTCACCTCTGGTCGGTCTGTTCAATACCTGGATCAGAAAGTTATCACCAATGGATTTCAGGAGCCTCCTGAACCTCTTGCAGCTTGCTGGGTGGTCTTTCCAACAGATATCCGGATGGTTGAAGTCCCCCATCAGGACGAGAGCCTGTGAGCACACAGTACTCGAGGTGCGGCCTTGCCAGCTTTGAGTACAGGGCGACAATCACTTCCCTGCTCCTGCTGGCAACACTGTTTCTGATGCAGGCCAGGATGCCATGGGCCTTCTTAGCCACTTGGGCACACTGCTGGCTCATGTTCAGCTGAACAACAATCAATACCCCCAGGTCCATTTCCTCTACACAGTCTAACAGCCACGCTGCCCCAAGCCTGTATCGTTGCCTGGAGTTGTTGTCGCCAAAATGCAGGACCCGGCATTTGGTCATCCCCCTGGCTTCAGCCCAGCTATTCAGCCTGTCCAGATCCCTCTGTAGGGCCTCGCTACCCCCAGGCAGATTGACACTTCCAGCTAACGTGGTGTCATCTGGAAACTTACTGAGGGTGCACTCAATGCCCTTAATAAAGATAATGAATAATCTTCATTAATAAAGATATTGAAGAGGACAGGCCCCAGCACCGACCACTGGGGAACACCACTTGTGACTGGTTGCCAGCTGGATTTAACTCCATTCACCACCACTCTCTGGGCCTGGCCTTCCAGCCAGTTCCTTACCCAGCCAAGAGTGTATCTGTCTAAGCCACAGGGTGCCAGCTTCTGCAGAATAGTGTGGGAGACAGTGTCAAAGGCTTTGCAGAAGTCAAGGTAGACTACATCAACAGCCTTCCCCTCATCCTCCAAAGGGGTCACTAGATCATAGAAGGAGATCAGGTTGGTGAAGCAGGAACTGCCCTTCGTGAACTCATGCTGGCTAGGCCCAATCCCCCAGTTGGCCTGCACATGCTGCGTGATCTCCCTCAAGACAATCTGCTTCATAAATTTCCCTGGCACTGAGGTCAGGCTAATAGGCCTATAGTTCCCTGGATCCTCCTTACAGCCCTTCTTGTAGATGGGAGTCACAATGGCAAGCCTCCAGATGTTGTGGGAGACCATGTCAAACACCTTGTTGAACTCAAGGTACACAACATCCACTGCTCTTCCCCCAGCTACCCAGCCAGTGATGACACCATAGAAGGCTGCCAGGTTGGTCAAGCATGATTTTCCCTTGGTGAATCCATGTTGACTATCTTGATAACCTTCTTCTCTTCCAACATCTTGAAGATGGCATCCAGAACAAGGGACAGAGGTGAGGCTGAGTTGCCTGTAGCTTCCCTGTTTGTTTCTTTGTTTGTTTGCTTGTTTGTAGTTTGTTTGCTTGTTTGTAGTTTGTTTGCTTTGTTTTGTTCTGATCTGCTTTTCTCCCGATTATGTCTATTGCCTCTTTACTACTTTCCCAACATTTTAGCCACAGCTAGTCAAAGTAAATTAAGACTAGAATGGAAAGATCTTAACTTTTTGCTTCATACTGTCTGAAAAGGAAAATCTATTTTCAAAAAAATTAATGTAAACAATTTACCTAAGTCACTATATTTTACTGTGAAGAGCATACTGAGAGATAGATGTGTTTAAAAACAAAATCAGACCTTACATAGTGACTCAGTCATCACAACATCTTAATTTTTTAAAAAAGAAAGTAGAAATAGACTTAAAAATATTGGTAAGAACAAATTCAGTACATATTGTCATAAAAATGTGCCTTTTACACACTGATAACAAAACTCAAGCAAAGCAGTGAGTTATCTTAACATTCTCCTATTTGTTATATAGTGCGCTACAAAAAATATCTTATTTTGCACTTCAAATCTAGAGAAGGAAATATTATACTAAAACTCTGGACATTTATTCAAAGTTTCAAAACATGCAATGAGAATAAAATACAATTCTGCAAGGCAGGGTTGAGGTGGGTAGTAAGGGAAAGAATTATGAAGATATGAATCATCGAGCAATGTACGAGTCTGAAATAAATTTAAATTCTTGTTACTTCCACATACTATATTTGACAATTCAGACCAGCAGAAATGTGGAAAATGAAGTTACTAATGGGTATGGGGGCTGCTCTGAACATAATGCCTCCTGTATTGTTACTCTGACCCATGACATCAGAGGTGGATGCTGGTGGTATGGCAGCAGAGGCTGAACTTTCCCACCAATACTCCATTACATTTGGTTGCTGTGTGACAGATGGCAGCAGAGTGGAAATCTGACAAAATGGTGTCTGACATGGGAGTGCATACAAAACAAAGGTATGGAATTAAATTCCTCCCCGTGGAAAAAAATTGTGCCCACTCACATAAATTGACACTTGGAGAACAGTTATGGAGACCAATCAGAGGATGTGAGCATAGGGGGACAGTGGGTGGTGTGTTTCAGCAGTGACAACAGCATTGTGAAAGACAACACACATTCTAGATGGCCACACACAACTATTACATCATGATATGAATCACACAATCATAGAAGAGGATCTTGATTAGCTCATCTAAGCAAATCGATGGGTTACAATTAGGGAACTGTGTACCGAGCTGAATATTGGCTTTAATACATTGGAAATGATGGTGACAACATTGGAATATTGCAAAGCTTGTTCCACGTTGGACCCATAAATGCTCACACTGCAACAGAAAGAACATTATATACAAGTTTGTCAGGACTTATTTAACGAGACTGAAGGTGACATTTTCCTGGATTGCAACATTACTGGTGATGAGATGTGGTATCACCAGTATGAGCTGGAGTAAAAAAGGCGGTCCGTGGGGTGGCGATGTGTGAATTCCCCATTGAAGTAAAAACTCATGACTCAGCCTCCAGAGGGCAAAGAGATGTGCACTGCCTTTTGGGATAGAAAAGGAGTGATCCTTCTGGATATACTGGAAACTGGACAAACCACCAATTCTGACCTCTGCATCAAAACAGTGACTAAGCTGAAGAATTGAACTTCCAGGGTTGGGACAGTCTGTTGCAAAATGAAAATGCCAGGCCTCATACCAGTTCAAATGAAAATGAAGTATTTGGGGAGTTCTAGTTCATTTTTCTCTTCTGATACCAGGTAACCAGAACTAATGACAATCCACAGCACTGCAGCATTAACTCTTTAACTCACAGTGCACTGCATGATGTTATGATGTGGAATACCTATCAAAAATCATAAAACCATGACAGTATGAATCACCATTAAGAGAATTCACTGAAGAGCATCTTTGAGGAAATTCAGCAGTCAAAAATAAAAGTCAAATTTTACATTAGAAAAGGTATGTAGAAAAGGTATATAGATAACAGATTCAGATGACTCTAAGACAATGGAAACTTAAGATGCTTCAAGGCAAAGCAGATTTATACATGAATGACTTTTTTCAGCATTTGCTGGTCTAATTTCATTTGCTTCTTTTGTGTTGCAGTGTGTAGAATTTTATTTCATGTTGAACACCTTCTTCTTTTTTTTTCCTGAAAACTGTCAGGATTTCCTGTATTCTTCTGAGAATTTAAGCTTTCTTTTTAAAAAACAGTATATTACCTTTCCTTTAGGTAAACTTGAAAAGTAAATATAAGTGCGCCTGTCAGTTTAAAACATAATATGTAAATAAAAGAAACCTCTTACTTAGATGACTTTTCATTTGTTCTACTAACCATTTTTATCACATTAGTGGTTCATAAGCCCATAAATATTTCTTCTATTCTAGTAAACATGTAGTGATAGATCTACTTCAGGGAACTGACTTTCATGCTTCTCACACATAATTTTATCTGTCTTGATTTCTTCTGCTTTGAACAAGAGTCCTTTCAAAACCAGTTAAAAAATATATATAATCCTAGAAGCTCCAAAATCGTTTCACTTTCATCAATCAGATATGATGTAGTTTCAGTGGGAGGCTGAATGGAACTTATCTGTCAGTAAAGCTAATTGTTTCCTTTTATGAATGGGATAGAGAGCAGTGGTCAAAGATGTAAAAATTTTTCCCTATGCGTTATCCTTCTCACTGTCTATGCAGGACAACCGGGGGATCAGGTCTAGCCACCACATGTTCATGAAAGGCAGGTCCTGCTTGACCAGTCTGATCTCCTTCAATGACTGAGTGATCTGCCTGGTGGATGAGGGAAAAACTGTTAGAGAGTAGTCTACCTAGACCTCAGCAAAGCCTTTGACACTGTCTCCTAGAATATTTCCTGGAGAATGCGGCTGCCCATGGTTTGGACAGGTACTCTCTTTGCTGGCCAGGCCCAAGATAGTGGTGGTGAATGAAGTTAAATCTGGCTGGTGAACAGTCATGAGTTGCGTTCCCAGGGGTTGATATTGGTGCCTGTTCTCTTCAATATCTTTATTGATAACCTGGATGAGGGGAATTGTGTGTATCCTCAGTAAGTTTGCAGATGACACCAAGTTGACAAGAGGGGTAGGAAAACCCTACAGAGGGATCTAGACAGTCTGGATAGCTGAGCTGAAGACAGTGGGATGATGTTCAACAAGACCAAGTGCTGGGTCCTGCACTTTGGCCACAATAACCCCAGGCAATCTACGGGCTTGGGGCAACAAGGCTGGTGAGGGGTCTGGAGCACAAGCCTTATCAGAAGCAGCTGAGGGAACTGGAATTGTTTAGTCTGGAGAACAGGAGGCTCAGGGGGACCTTGCTGCTCTCTACAACTACTGAAGGGAGGTTGTAGGGGATGGGGGTTGGCCTCTTCTCCCACCTAACTAGTGATAGGACTAGAGGGAATGTCCTCACGTTGCACCAGGGGAGATTCATGTTGGAAAAATTTCTTCTATGAGAAAGTGGTTAGGCACTGGAATCAGCAGCCCAGGGAGGTGCTTGAATCACTGTCTCTGGAGGTGTTCAAGAAACATTTCAATGTTATACTAAGGGATATAATTTAGTGGGGAAATATTGGTGGCAGGTGGACAGCTGGACTGGATGGTCTTGGAGGTCTTTTCCAACCTTTTTCATTCTATAATTCTATGATTCTACATGGGAAAATAAGCTTTTTACCTGAAGAAGGAAGAAGTCCTATATTTTAATAAAGATGACATTATGTCTTTTTTAAAATACCAGACTTTTACCCTCAGACTCAAGTTATCTGTGTGGCCAATAATTTTTCTAATTTTCTGTTCTTACATTTGTTGTCTGTAAGTCCTAAAGGTCTCTGAGACATAATCACAAAGGATTTGGCAAAATGGAACTTGAGGCTGTGAATGGTTATGGTTTTGAATGAGAGGTTATGTTCAATTTTAGGAGACTAGTTATTTCTTGATGTCAATTTTCTACTGAAGAAATGAATGATAATATTAAATAGGTAGGGGAGGAGGGAGTACAAAGGAAATCTTACTGAATATGTATACTAAGGACTAGAGCCATGCAACTAAGCCTCTTAGTTAATCCTAACCCAAGAGGAGTATTTTCTGATTTGCCAAAGTTGCTGCCACCTAGTAGAAAGGACAATGCTAAATATAGAAGTAAAATTATTTATTTGCATATTGAAGGTGGTCATTAAACCCAAATCTACTCAGATATGCACATTTTCCACCTCCTCCTGCCATTTATACCATTTTAATATATTTTTAATTACCAGAAGACAGAGTAAGAATGTTCTTACTAGTTTAATTTGAAGTGATTACAGTAACAATTAAATATTAAATCTCATATATCTAAAGAGATTCTCCTTGATTTGAGAATGGTTTTCACTACGTATAATTGTTTACAGTCTGTTCTGAGAGCAGAATACCAAATTTTTTTGCCTGAAGATAACTATTCAAGAATTTACACAATCAAACACAACATAAATGGAGATAAATCATCCCTCTGTAATAGTTTTACTGTTTTCTATTTTCTTCTCAGGTTCCTTATAAAATAAAATGTTTAACAATATAATGTTCCATAGTAACAAAGTTAGATGTGAAAATTCTCATCATTCATTCATTTATGTCACAAGTACATCCTGATAATTACCGTATTTAAATTTACATTTAATCAAACAGATAGGAATTATATTAATTTTTGTCTTTTTGTCATTTTGTCTTTTGTATTTGTGGGGATTGGTTTTTAAACAATTTCTCTTACTGTCTTTGACTACAAAAATTTGTTTCCTTTCCTCGATAAGATATAAAGTAGTAGTCTCACTGGTTGTATGTAGCAATAATTTGATGTAGTTGCTTAAAAAACATAGTGATTGGTTAATCAGTGATTCTTTTTCTACTATTGTGTCTTCTCATTAGTGAAAAATTTACCTGTAATGTGGTGGATGACTAACAAAGTCACACAGATCAGACAATTTTTGCAGAGGATTATTTTCTTCTTCTTGTTTGTGGAACAGAAAGAGTCAGTTAGAACTCTACCTTTTAGTCTATATTTAATCACACAAATTGATTTATGTAAATCACATTATGTTATTTTTAGCCCTATCTTGTCTCTAGATATCATTATTTTTTTTTCCCTTTGCAAAGAGATTCCTAACCTCTTATTTTCATTACTTATTTGTTTATTTATTTTGAAATGGTTTGAGGTGGCTGGAATTCCCTGGAGCATATTTCCCATTATTTTGGAATGTGATCTTTAGTCCAGCTGTGATATTTGTCATAAGATTTCTTTTTGACAGTTCAGTTTTTGGTAGGACACAAGGAAGATTAATTTTATACGACTTGCTGTGGATGTAGGACAGGATTTTCTCATTCTTTTTCAAATTTGTGTTTCTTTTTCATAATTTGATATGACCTGTGGGTAAAACATGTTTTCCTCATCCAGCTGAGCTTCGATTATTTCTTCTTAGCCTGACATTACTGATCATCACACTTATTTTTTCCTTCACAGACGAAAATTCTTATTTCAGTGTTTATTTTTTAAAGAATTCTGTACGGTAAGAGTAGATATCTAACCATTAGAATAAAAGGAAATTAATGTTGTTTCCCTAATTCACCAAATACTCAATCTGACAATTCATAGGTAGAAATAAGCCAGTATCCTAGCACATGATACTGCCAGATACTGCCTCTACATTCTGCCAGTGAAACTAACCTTTCAGCAGGTTCTTTTAGCTTCATAACTTTAGCTTTTAAGTAAAGCTATATGTATTATTCCAGTAGTAACCTTTCTGTTCCTACTGCAAAGTCACATTACTATGTGAAATACTTGAAAAACAGATTATTTGAAATTTTGGGAAAGGTTATTCTGTTTATTTGAAAGAATGAAGATACATTAATTTTCTTCAATATGTTCTCATCTTGCCCTTTAAATGATGTCAGAGTTGCAAAACTAAGCTTCTTGCTTGGAAGAATTTAGTTAAAATCTTCTATAAATGGATCTTACCTTCCATTTGTCACTGGTTTTAAATTAGAGAGACTACAATACCAGCAAATTTTCTGCATTTTCTTCAATGAATAATAATAACCCAGTGGACCTAACTCTGTCCCCCTGTATATGGATGCAACTTTTTGTATGTAAAAGATTATAAATCAAAAGGACAAGTGAGATTCAACCTCAATTTGGAACACATCCAAATACAGGGATGATAAATAACTTGTGCAAAATTTCATCTCTCCTGCACTTGATATCTAAAAGAGACAGAGTAAAATAATGTAGTTGAGCATTTCCCAGACTATGGAAGTACCACAAGTAATAATGTTTCATAGCGAGAATGATCTACTAAGATGCCAAAGCTGTACTGAGAATGCTCAGAATGAGTATCTAAGTATTGATATTTCTACTGCTATATTCTACTTTTTAATTCCTTTCATACGATGCTCCTCTTAGTAAGGATGATGTGAGAAGAGATTGTAAGAATAAAAAGGATGGAAGAGCTAAATGTATATAAAGTAGGAAAGAGACTAGAAGTTCATTATTCTTATTTGACCATTTAAGAGATTGAGTAATATAAAACAATACGAGCCTTTGAAGTAGTTTACTCTTTTCATTCCCAAATTCCAGATAAAATGTACTAGGATGACCCTGAACTTGACAGTTATAAGGAAAACTTAATAAAAACATGGCAAAACAAAACAAAGCAAAGCATAAACCAAATCTATAGGAAAAGTGGATGGTAGGACCTGAAATCTTTATCTTGATGAGTTGTTCTTTACAAGTCTGTGCATTTTCTCTAACAGGCAGAAAAGTGGTGTTTAAGTCTGTGGCTTCCAGATTCAGCTAACTGAATCTTTGGTTTTATGTTAGAAAGCCTTATGCCAATAGAAGAGTACCAGATAATATGTTTTGTTTATTCTAATATTTTTGTAAGTGCTACATATGCTGTTTGAAATGGAAGCAACAAGTTGAACAGTGGGGCTAGAGGCTGCCTCCTGTACTGCTCTTGACAGCAGTGCCCAGGTCTGTGCAGAATCTTCTGTAGAGAGCAGAAGGGTTTGCAATTAGCACTGCCCTTAGGGTGAGGAGGGATCAGTGAGTGCAATCCTGCGGCATGGGATTAGACCGTCTGGGGAAAGAGATCTTCAAAACAACGTACTTGAACTTGTAACTCAGTAGGCTGGTATTCCACCTGTAGATATTTTTCGTGTTGTGCAAGTTGTAATAAACAGTGACATTAGGTACTATAACGTAAGGGTAGTCTTAAAGGCAGTTCCTCACAGAAAGTTTCTCTTATATACTTCCATAGCTATATAGTGAGAAGATTGTTCTTTATAGCAAGCATGAATACAGTAAAATACAGTAAGATAACTTTAACATCAATGGGCCAACACTATATCATGTTTGTACTACTATATCAAAAAGACATACTGAATTTCTCCTTTAATTCTGTACCCTGTTATCTTGCAGAATGAGATGAACTTGCTCTATTGTTAGATGTCATGTTAAGTTTTTTCAAGGAATCTGTAACAACATCTCCCACTGTCCAGTAGCAATACATTTCCCCCCCAGATCATTCATCTTTAAAGAGTATGCAAATGTGTAGGATGGAAGAAGGAACTATGGTTCTGAAAAGATAGAAAGTAAAAAGTTAGTTTCTCAAATTATATAAAACTGTTACCATTATGGATGTCTGAGGCTCTGTTGGTGGAAAGAAGGAATTTCAAAACAATTTTAACACTTGCAAGTAGGAGGCAGATCAGAAGCTGAATTGGAGTCAACAGAGATGCACTAAACTACACTCACTGCTATCTTCTATTGCAGTCAGCACATGAGTTGGCTTTGTCTAAACTATGGAAGAGAGATGCTATCGCAGCATGCTGCTCTTCTCATCCAGTTTACTTCTCTCTCAAAATATAAGGCTTAAGGCTTGAAAAGTATTCTTTTTTTTCTTCTTCTTTTTTTTTTTTTTTTAATTAAAGCTAAGACATTTTATGATCATACAGTTCAGAACTCAAGAAAATTGTTATGAACATGTTATTTCCATGGAGATGTTGTGACAGAACATAAGTAGGCCAACACAGATGATATCCTGCCCTTAGTAAAATTTCTCACTTATTCCACGCTTGTAGTGAAATCTTTCAAAATAAATAAATGTTTCTATTTTCTTATTATAATGATTATTGTGTTTCTTAATATGTACTTAACTGTAGTTTGAGTAAAATCCATATAGTGATCTAATTGAGAGTCTTCCGAGGACAAGAAGTATGTACACTTTGAATATGATGAAAGATACATGAATGTTTCACTCAAAGATATCTCATTTTAATGTCCAGTCTAGTCTTTAAAACCATCTATATCTTTTCTGCAAGATGTTTTTAATTTAGTCTGCATTTTTCAGGACAGCATTTTAGTTCTCATCATTCATACTAAGCAAATCACATTTTCTATCATCTACTCTTTTCTTTCATAGTTGTATATGTGTATGTAGTATATGTGCCTTCTCACTGTACTACATAGTAATAAAGAAATTCTCTCTTTATGTAATAAATATAATGAATATATTTTTAGTAATGCATACAATAATAACTGTTGACCCCACCAAGCTTTTTCATTCTGATTTCACATGCAATTTTTCAGATTCCTTTAAGTACTGGAAACACTTAATATTATTTATATTAGTTTCCAATTCTTCCTTCTGTTCTAAGTACATTCAATCTCAGACTTATTTCTATGCTACAAACAGAGAAAAAGAAGTCAATATCAGATCTATCAGAGAGAAAGTAGTCTATTTCTGTCTTGTACTGAAATCAAGATTTAAAAAAAATAATAATCACAAATATTTAAAATGGTGACAAAGCAAAAACATTCAATAACTTCATGAAAATGCTTTTCTTTTATATATTTTTCTAATGGAAATCTAACCCTGAATGAGTACCAACATTGTTCAAGAAAACATTTTTTTATGTCTCAGCTGTTTTTTAATGGAGTGGAATAATAATATTTGGCAGTGGAAATATACAGCATATACTGTGTACAACTAAAGTAGATATACTTTAGAAGAACGTGAAACACAATCCGTTTAGAGAGATGAAAAATTACCTCAGGGCAAATAGAGTCGATGCGAATTTTCAATTCTGATTGATGAAAAGCTCAACTAATCTTTATCTAGTTCCAAATAGGAACTCATTTATGTCTGTATGGTCTATCAAATTTTTATTTGTCCAGAAAAGTTAGCAAGCAATCAAAAGTAACAAGTATTACAAGCACTCCTAAGTTTGTTCTGTTCAGGCTAATAATTCATGATTTCTGAAACATTTTTACTTTAGCAGACTGCTGCTTTAATTTCTTCTTTATTTTACTAAAAACAGAGTTTTCTGCTTTCTGAGACAAGTATAAACTGTTCAGTTAATTTTAAGTAGAACTAAGCCAACTTTTCTAAGTATGTTTAACTTTATACTTGCCATCTTAATTACTGCCATAGATACAGGATCATAGAATCATAGAATGGTTTGGGTTGGAAGGGAACATCTTTTTCCAGTGTCCCAGATATGGGCAAAAACACTTCCCACTAGATAAGGTTGATCTAGCCCCACACAACTTGGCCTTGAACACTTCCACTGATGCGGTAACCACAACTTCTCTGAGCAACCTGTTTCGGTGCCTTACCACGCTCAGAACAAGAGAAATTTTTTCCTCTTTGTTCCAAATATCTAATATAAAACTGCTCTCTTTTAGTTTAAAATCATTCCTTATTCCTTGCCCTATTCCTGTAATAAAAATTAAAAAAAAAGCTTTCAACAAACAAACAAAAGACAAGCAAACAACCAAACAGGGATGCTACAGGCCAGTCAGCCTCACCTCTGTCCCTTGTTCTGGATGCCATCTTCAAGATGTTGGAAGAGGTTATCAAGAGTAGTCAACATGGATTCACCAAGGGAAAATCGTGCTTGACCAACCTGGTTTCCTTCTGTGATGTCATCACTGGATGGGCAGGTGGGGGGAGAGCAGTGGATGTTGTGTACCTGGAGTTCAACAAGATGTTTGACACGGTCTCCCACAACATCCTTGTTACAAAACAAGTTAGAAAGTGTGGGATAGATGAGTGGACAGTGAGGTGAATTGACAACTGGCTGACTGCCAGAATTCAGAAGGTTGTCATCAGTGGCATAAAGTCTGGTTGGAGGTCAGTAACTAGAGTTGTTCCCCAGCAGTTGGTGCAGGGTCTGGACTTCATCAACGAACTAGATGAAGGGATAGAGTCCTTCACACTCAGCAAGTTTGCTGATGATACAGAGCTGGGTGGAGTGGCTGACACCTGGAGGCTGTGTTGTCATCCAACAAGACCTGGACAGATTGGAGATTTGGGAAGGGAGGAACCTGATGAGGTTTAACAAGAGCAAGTATAGAGTCTTGAACCTGAGGAGGAATAACCACATGCATCAATACAGGTTAGGGGAGGAACTGAGCAGAGAAGGATCTGGATGTTCTGGTGAACAACAGGTTAGCCATGAGCCAGCACTGTGCCCTTGTGGCCAAGAAGGCCAATGGTATCCTGGGGTGCATTAAAAAGAATGTGGCCAGTAGGTCAAGGGAGGTGATCCTCTCCCTTTACTCTGCCCTGGTGAGGTCACATTTAGTCTACTGTGTCCAGTTCTGGGCTCCCAGTTCAAAAAGATAAGAATCTCCTACATGGAGTCCAGTGAGGGCAACAAAGATGGTAAAGAGCCTGGAGCACCTCTTGTATGAGGAAAGGCTGAGTAACCTGGGTCCGTTCTGCCTGGGGATAAGAAAACTGACAATGTATATAAGTATCTATAGGGAGATGGGAGACCAATGGATGAGTCCAGGCTCTCCTCCATGGTGTGTAGCAATAGGACATGGAGTAATGACCTAAAACTTGAATGTAAGAAGTTCCATACAAACATGCAGAATAACTTTACAGTAAGGGTAATGGAGCACTGGAACAGGTTTCCCAGAGTGGCTGTGGAGTCTCCTTCTATGATTATATTCAAGATCCGTTTGGACACCTATGTTTGTGACCTATTGTAGGGTACCTGCTTCAGCAGGTAGGTTGGACTCAGTAATCTCTTGAGGTCCCTTCCAAACCTTGTAATTCTGTGATTCTATGATACAAGATCTACTTGTACAAGTGTTGAAAATGAAGGAAGAAAGTATCGTGGTGAGAAGTAACTTTTAAATATTATATTAAATGTATTAGGACAATATTGTTTAATGAGAATAACCTCTTTTTACGCCTCATTTTGTATATAATTACGAAACTATTATTTCCTGCAATTTTGGAATGAATAGAATGAAGAAGATTACCATTACCATTATTTGTAAACTTATCAAGGGGATTCTCATTCAGTATTCATTTAAGTGCAATGGATTTTAATATTCCATGTAACAGATGGACTTGCTGTCCATGTAAACATGTGAATAACTATTATAAAGGAATTTATAAGTAAAATTGATCTACAGTGAATTGTATACAGTGTCTATTCCCTACACTTATGTTGTAATTCTTTAGCTAGACATTCTGTTTTTTTATCTTTTTATTAAAAAGAACACTTCTTATTGTCATTTATGGTACTTTCACTGTTGTATGCAAGTACCACGTTCAAGGTAGAGAAAAACTTGTCCTAAAATATTTAGGTATTTATATTCTTAAATGTGTAAAATAATAACTTTCATTTTATGTTTTTTCATAAAATGTCAAAATCCATAAATAATCGAGAATCGATTATGTAGATACACTATTGTTTATGTAAGATTCAGCTCCCTAGCCTCTAAATTATACAGTCAAACTTTCTTTCAGTCTCTTCTGTCTACTGCAATGTCTACAAAATAGTTAAGTCTGAATTTTACTCTAGAGAGTTTTAAGATCATATCTTGATGATTAAAATACTCACCCAGAATACAGAGAACAATATTCATGCCTACAGCTCACTTAGGATGTGATAAATCTTTGACAATGAAAGCAATACTCATCATTAGTAGACATTTTAGGCTGTTTTTCCTCATTGCAAATTCTACTTGTATCAGATAAAGCTACTGCATCTTTTTTTTTCCCAGCACTTTGTAGTACTCTGAAAGTCAGAGCATTGTCTGAAGGCTTCGTATATTCTAAATGTAATACTCACAAGTCACTGTACTAAAACATACGTTTACTAGATGAAGGCCTCCAAAGATGAAAATCGACCCAATGGAATACGGAAGTTCTTGTGGTTTAATTTGACAGAAAACTATATCTCCTGCTTGTTTTTAAGAAAAGCATACAGCATTTAAAGGTGCCTGTCCTTTAAAAAGACAAGTTGTTGCAAACTGTTATTACTCTGAATTTCCAGCATGAGGTCATGTTGTAGTCTAAAACAGATCTTAGCATATCTAGGCATTACAGTGAGTATATTGTTTACAAGCAGGTGCAAAAAGGTCTGTGAGTTGACTCCCAGACTCCTTTGTCTCTCTGGCATTTGCACAAGACATTTGATCCTGTCTTTCCAGTAACAGCTTCTCCAGATGTCTCACTACAAGAAAGGCATACACACATACCTGATTTCCAAGCCACGCTGTCTGCTTGTTGGCTCATCTGGTAAAAGATTACACGTTGATTTGTGCAACTACATTTTTGCAGCTGCTGGCATGATAGGCACAAACAGACAGGCCCTCTGACCTGTTACAGTTGCTGTGCTCAAACCCACATACACTCATATGCACTCAGAGGAGAGAGTCTGTCACAAAGAAAAAGACAGAAATGAAGTTTAATGAGAATAAAGAACAGACTACTGACTAGGTACAGTGCAAGGCCAGAGAAGTCTATCAACTAGCAAATTCTGCAGAAGTATCCAACCAGTTTTATCCCCTTCCCTCTATATCTTCTTGTTCCTCCTCAACCCACTCTGATTTTTTCTTTCTCCTACCTTTGGTTCCCCTCCTATACATTCGCTACTAAGGCTCATGCAATCCTGGGTGCACTTCCCCAGCATTATGGGATCATAATGAGTTCATATTCCTCAGGGCAGTGAATCCCCACACTTTGCGTGGTGCGCTGGCAAACGCCTCCATGCACCGATAGTGTTGGGTCTCATCAACCCCAAGGGACTGATGTTCTCAGCCCTTAGGGATCAAGTAAATCATGAGTATTCAATATTTTGGCTTGCCTGGGCCGCACTGGGTGAAGTGGAATTGTCTTGTTCCACACATAAAATATATGATGTCTTCTTTTATTTATTTATTTTTTTTATATTTTTCATTACAACACTGAAAAGAGCAACAAAACCCTAAAATTAGTGAGATATCTGACCTTGTTTTTGTGAAATGAATGGTTAAGTCTGGTTCAGTGGGAGTGGCTGCAATTCATTAAGTTGTACTTTTCTTGTGCTTCATCCTTGAAAATAATTTTTCACAAATGTATGTGCTGCCAAAAAGCAATTACACAAATAAGGTATGATTGTGAAGCAACAGATAATTTTCTCAGGTAAAATGTCTTATACAAGTTCAGGAAAGAGATACGATCAATTCAATTTTTGAGTTGAATATCTGATTGTAACTCAATTTGAGGTCAATTTGAAAATTCTCTGGTATTTATATCAACTGAATATAGAGTTGCAAATATACCAGAAAACTGATAATTTTTTAAAATCAGTCTTGAAACCTATTCTGAAATTCCTTTATCAAAACTGAAAGCAAGAACACATATTTTTTGCTGTTCACAGGACTGTGTTTAGCCAGTGTATCAAAATGCATACAATTATTCGCAATAACTTGAGTTAGCACTGCATTGCACGCTCCTCATATCCTGCACTCCTCCTCCCTCAGGCCACACAGTGCCAGTTATACACTGATGTTTGATTGCTGTAAATGTCCCCTCCCTGGAAGAATTCAAAGCCAGGCTGGATGAGACTTTGAGCAACCTGGTTGAGAGGAGGGCACCCGTACCTATAGCAGGGAAGTTGGAACTAGATGATCTTAAAGGTCCCATCTAACCTGAATCATTCTATGATTCTATGATGGCATGCAAGCCCAGAGCCAGGCTGGGCTGCTCTGTAGGGAAGAGCCATCACAATGGTGGCATGGGGCAGAGGACAGAGCACATGAGGGCAGCGGGCTGCAGATTGGACATGCCTGGCACTTGGACAAGCGACTCTTGCAGTGACTCTCTGCTTCTGTTCCTCACTGTGTGTCCTCAGTGTGAAGATCTGCTTTTCATATCTTACCACTCTCCTGGGAGGCTTCAGGTTTCACCACCTGCTTGTCCTTGTTGCCTGCTTCCTTTACGTGAGCATTTTATCACATAAGTGAACTGGTTTATTAACCCTTCATTTTCTGGCCACATAGGCTGACTATTGTTAAAATTAAGAACACATAGAGAACATCTAGTAGTCTTGGATATCTACCGGAACTTTCTCCCACTAAAACAACTGGAAATCATCCTAAGACAGTTACCTGTGTACTATGGAGACTGCAAAGTATTTGGATTCACACTGGACTGACAAAGACATAATTTTAATATTCTTAGTATCACACATAGGAGAATACATCTTTATCTGCCTCATTATTTATTTATTAACATATCTGAGGGGTATTGATGAATATCATGTGTAGAATAATGATGTACAAAAATCTAAAATACTTATCTTAATATCATAGGACAATATTAACAATTAACAGAGACCTATATGTCTTCAAATTCAAAATATTTGAGATGATAGAATGTGAAATATAGTTTATGAGAGGTGAAAAATTCTTCTCTTTCTTTCTTTTTTCTTTTTTTTTTAATCCCTTCCATGATTTTTCTCACTGTTCTCTATACTTAACACAAACAAACACACATACTTATGCACAGGAATACGACAGTTAGCTACACTTTTTATAATAGTGAACTTTCATGATTTGATTTATGGATACAGTGATTTACTGATTCATTTATTCTATGAAATCCAGAATTTATTTATTATTAATGAAGTTAGTTTTTTTTAGTTATCTATCTTAAAGAAAACCTGTTTTGGTTTCATAGAGGACACTTTCATAGAGGACAATATTACATATTATATAACAATTAGTCTTCATTTCAGCCACAAATGTAATGCTTGTCAAATATGGAAACAGAGAATTCAATATAAAACATTTTTCTTCCACTCTGTCAGTGGCAATTTTTTACCAAAACTGTTAAGTAAACCATTTGCATGGTTTAGAGACAGTGGTTGAGAAAAGATTCTAAGAACGTCATTTCAAACATTCTTTGGTGAAAATTGGAAGGCAGAATTCTGACTAGAAAAGTAAGCATGTAGGGTATGAACTCCATTAATCAGTTCTAGACAGCAATATAAGTAAAGAAGAATTGAAAAAGAGAAATTAGACAATGATCTGTAGGGCTGAAGAGGTGATTTTTCCAAAGGGAGATAGGAAAGAAAATATGTGCTGAATTGATACAGAACCTGAAAGAACTTTAGAAGTTGAGGTAAAATGGAAAGGCAGGATTGAAAAAAGTTAAAAATGAGACTAGCTGCAGATACTAGAACATGAAAATGGTGTGAAAAGCAGAATATGCAGGGAAAGGATAACACAATTAAAACACAAGTAAAAGATCTGAATTAATTAATTCATCTTAGTATCCAAAAAAGAAAGCTCACTGCTTTATTTCTATGCAGTATAGCAGAGCAGTTTGTTCACCTCAAACAATGATGAAGATTATGTCATTAATAAATGAAATGCATCATGCTGCGTTGCAGTGACTTCTAACAGTGTTGAAACCAGATATTCTCACACTTCTCCAGTCCTCCATTGATATTTATTTATTTTAATATATTTTCTCACTGGGGCAAAGTTTATTTTCTTAGATGTATTGCTTCATTAATCTGAAGATTTCATATTGATAATATTATTACTTTAAAATGACTCCACTATTCCATCTCATCAGAATCTCCAAAGGCAAACATGATTTGTAGTACGTATATCTTAAGTTGGAAATATAGAGTTATTGTTACTGTTTTAGCTTTACAAATCACTTTGTCTTTATTGCAATGTATGTTTTTCCTCTAGGATAACCTTTAATTCTTGTTGTATTTCCATTGTATATTATATTTGCTGTTACTTATTTTATATATTTAAATCTTGCATTTGATCTGTTAGCAATTCAGTAATGAATCATAGAATTGTTTGCACTGGAAAGAAGCTCAAGGATCAACAAATTCCAAATCCCCTGCCACAGGCAAGGTTGCTAACTGCTAGGTCAAATACTAGGTCAGGTTGCCCATCCAACTGGGCTTTAAACATGTCCAGGAATGGGGCATCCATAACCTCTCTCGGAGACCAGTTCAAGCTCCTCACAACTCAGTGAAAAACTTTCCTTAATCTAATCTACATATTCTATCCTTTAGTTTAAAACTACCTCCTCCTTGTTCTATCACTATCTACCCATATAAAAAGTTGATTTACCTCCTGTTTATAAACTTCCTTCAAATACTGGAAGGCCACTGAGATATACCAGTCATCAACCTCCCTCAGACTGCTGACTACTTCTCAGCCTGGTGACTTTCTCTCACAGCATAGTCAGGTACTCAAAAAGCTCCTCATCAAGTAGGGCACACCTGCACTGATGACACTCCTCACATACCTCAGTCGCTTGGGTGACCTCAGATTCTGGAGCTCCCCACAGTTGATGCTCTAGGCAGCTCTTTTGTTCTGCAGGAGGTCTGTCTGGGCACATGCACCAGCCCAGAGAGGTTGTGGGCCAATCATCTGTGTTTCTGCCTTAGCTTGTCTGCCATGCTGGGTGATCACCATGTTGGTATTAATACAGCGCTCTCCTCTTATCGCCCTGGATGAGAAGAGCAGCTCACTCTTCTCACCCCTCCTGCTCAAACACCCTGCTTGATCTGCCTGTACAAACTGTCATGCCATGCGCTTCTGACATGCCATGCTCTGTTTTCCTGTCCTGTTCGCCTTGATCCTGGGTTGAGCACTCTCTGATAGCTGCCTTTTTATGCATGAGGAGTGGTCTCACAGCTTCCGGTCTTGCCTCCCTGGCAGTTGCTCCCTGACAGCGGCTCTCATCACCCTCTGTAGCGATTCCTTGCTTCATCACAGAATGCACCCACTCCGGAGCCCAGTGCTTCGCAGAAAAGATATTCAAAGAGAGGCATGTAAAGCATTACACTGACCAAATCAGTAAATTCTATATGTAATGCATTCAAGCTAATATATTTAAAGACAATTACATCTTTTCCCACTTTTAATGAGGTATTCTAAATACTCCTTGTTAATTTACTGTAGAGCAATTATATCTAATATATTTTCTGAGTAATGGGGCTAGAATTTAATTATTTTATGCATTCATTCCTGATGAAAATTTATAGTGTATTTCCAAGGCAAACCCATGGGCAATTCTATAAAAAGCAAAAACCACAGATTTTGTACATTAAAGTATACAAAGAGACATAGTGGCAGTGAAAGAATACGGAAGGAAGGAAAAAATGGAATCTCTCTGAAGTCTAGTGAAAGTAACCACAACACTATCTGATAGAGAAAATTCTCACCTGTAAGGCACTAGTTTTCAACATAGTCATGACTGTCATTGGCTGTGCATTTTTGACAAACTATAGCCTGTATGCCACACTCATAAAAATCTGCACCAGTGAAAGTGACCCATTGTTCACAGTATGATGGCATAATTGCTAGGAGAACATTGCCCACACAGTCCAGCTTTCAATGTGCTCACATTCACTGCAGACATTCAGCAAATATCGATGAATATCAACGGATGTAATTATTTCCACATGGAGGAATTCTATCTGCTGTCTGTTGCACAGCAACAAAATGTAATGGAATATTGGTGGAAAAGTTCAACCTCTACTGTCATACCACCAACATCTGCATCTGAAATTGTGGGCCAACATAATAAAATCAGAAACATTACTTTCACAACAACCATCATACATTGGGAAAATACAGTATTCTGATGAGAAACGTTTTTTGATTTTAGGGGCAAATTCCAAAATCCTGCATACAGTCGTAATGCTAACTTATTCTCACTAGATTGAAGCTGTTGCAGTAGTGGAGCAAATAGTTTCTCCTCGCTACAAGGGGATAGGTTCTCAGAGAGAGATGGATAGACTTGCATTTACGTGTTGAGTTACTTATATTATATATACAATTTGTCTATCAAAGAGATTTTGTTTTGCAGTTGTGGTTTACCCTGGCAGGCAGCTAAGCACCACACAGTGGGATGGGTGAGAGAATTTGGAAAAAAACCCAAAACAGTAGATCTTATATGCTGAGATAAAAATATGTAGAGAGAAATAGCAGTAATGAAAATAATGTGTATATTTGCAGAACAAGTGATGCACAACACAGTTGTTCATCACCCACAGACCAATGCCAAGCCAGTACCTGCCACCCATCTAACTCCTAACAATGTTATAGTTTTCACATTATGACATACCATATCCCTTTTGGTATTTTAGGTCAGCTCTCCAGGTTCTGTTCCCTCCCAGCTCCTTGTGCTACCCCAGTCCCCTTGCTGGAAGAAGAGTTAGAGAAGCTGACAGTCCTTGGCTCTGTACAGCACTGCTTAGCAGCAGCTAGATGTGTGAATAACATTGTTTTTCTCCTAATACCAAAACATAACATCATACCAGACACTATAAAAAAAAATTTGTTCTGTCCCAGCTGAAATCAGGATAATAGCATAGTCGATATTCACAAGATCCAGTTTGTCATAGCATTCTATATTATATAAGCCTTGATACAATGGAAGAGATTATGACTCTCAAAATGACTTGATATAAATTCACCAGACATTTTAAAAATTGTGTTCCTTTATATATGCTGCTTACATATCCCATATATCCTTCATGAATCACACATGAAATTACACTTTTTGATTAAATTGTCTTCAGAAATCAGTGCAATGACAAAAAGACCTATA
>JAOWBP010002052.1:64090562-64106201 GCA_028571105.1 Tragopan temminckii
CACAGCCTTCTCTTCTCCAGGCTGAACAAGCCCAGCTCCCTCAGCCTGTCTTCGTAGGGGAGGTGCTCCAGCCCCCTATTATATTGCTATAATAGTTAATATAGTTAATAGTTAATAGTTAAAATAGTTAATAGTTAATATTAAATTAATTAAATAGTTAATAGTTAATAGTTAAAATTGTTAATATTCTATTGTGTTTATATCTCAAATCTCAGATCATATCTGTTTATCTCTTAGTTCGAAGGTTGTCCCCAGACAGCCAATGTTATCCTGGACTACATTAAAAGAGAGGTGACCAACAGGGTGAGGGAGGTGGTTGTCCCCTCTACTCTGTTCTTGTGAGGCAGTCTGGAGTACTGCAGCCAGATATGGGACCACTTGCAGAACGAATATGTAGAATTGCTGGAGTGGATCCAGTGGAGGACCACATAGATGATCAGAATCCTTCTATTAAGACAAGTTGAGGTGAAAGCAAAAAAGTAAGCAAACAGATACACACAGACAAACTTTTTAAAAAATTCTTATTATTATTTTAACTAGCATTTAAGAGATTTAGTGAAAAGCAAAGCCTTAGTTCTTGGTTCAAATATATATATTTTTATATATATTCTTGCTTGTGTCTTTGCTTACCTGTTAGCAATATATTGTGTTCTTGCTATTCTTAGTTTTCAGTAGTTTCTTGAGATATAATAGAAACCACAAATAATACCTTAGTAAAAATATTTTAGTATGATTAAGAAACCACAATTGCTAGAAAAGCTAAAATTAAAAGATAAAGCATGATATAACGGCACGTAGCAGTTATAAAGGAAATGCAGGTTGGAATGTAATTGGCAGTGAAACAAATGATGTGAATAGACCAATAAATGTGTGTGAGTCTATGCAAAAAATTTAGAGGAGTTAGAAGAGGGCTGCATAGAATTAAACTTTGTGAGGTGTGCATAGACTTTCTTATCAGTCAGCTTTGCTTGTATGAATGCTGATATTTCCAATAACACAGTATTTATAAAGCATTCCTATACCTGTCCTTTAGCTGGAAGTCTGGACAGATTAACTATTAGCAAAAATTTATGCTTACAAGCAACCCTGGGGCTTAACTTTCAGGAATCTTTTATAGTTATCACATCAGTCATCTTCAACTGCAGATGAACTTGAAAAATACCCAAAATATCTCCCAAATACCAGCCAGATGTAGAACTGCCACCAGTGCTCCTTATGGGAAAAATGCCACAACGCTTGTTAATCGACACTTCAGTTTCAGCTGAATCTCTTTTGGCATCAGTGTTTTTTAGGACAGTATTCAGGCACAGTATGAGAAACTCAGTAGCATCGTGCTGTAAGTATATAGATTATTTCATTATGTACCTAACCTCAGCCAATCAAGTGCAGCACTTTTCTTCTTCACCTCCCCATCGTAAATTCCAATCTTCTGCAAACTTCGTTGATCCACTTCTAAATTCTACTTCATTTGATAGAAGCATTTTTTAACGTCATCTTATCAGTACCACAACGTGTTTATGTGTCAGAAATGAATAACATAAAAATAAGTTCTACTCATCTGTGACAGGAAAATATTTTAATTTTTATTAGTTTTGACAGGACTTAGTTTGCTGCAGGTAATATACATTTATAAGTTGTATTTTATTAGCACATCAAATCATGCTGCACTGAATTATGTTTCGTCACATAGTATTAGTGTCACATTGGATCTGACAGGAGATTGCCTCCACTTAGACACACTAAGAAGCCGAGAAACTTATGGCAGTTTTATATATATCTTCATTTTGTATATATTCGTCTCCTACAAGGTGAATTATTTATTGATTTTTTTATCAACTGAACAAACATCTGTTAAGGAATGTTTTGGGACCAGACAGTATGGTCTATGAAAAAATCTTAGATTTTTTTTTCATTATTTTAGGTTATTAAAAATCCAAATTTTTAAAAAGGTTTAGTATGTAAAAATATATAGAGCATGCAAAATTCACTACTGTTTTAATCTCATGTCATTTATGTGAATGAGGACTTTGTCACTGCATTCAACTGCTCGTTTTCAGTAAAAATGCCACAGCTCTACTCCCTCTACTAATAGGGCTGCACTGAAAGTAATGCTTCCTGTTTTCTTACGTTGGCCCATGATACCAAAAGTTGATGATGGTGGTATGGCAATAGAGGTTGAACTTCTCTGTCAATATTCCATTACATGTTGTTGCCATATGACAAATGGCAGCATAGGGGCAGTCTGACAAAATGGTGTCTGACATGGAAGTGACTATGAAGCAAATAAGTGTGGTGAACTTGCATTCTTTGATGTTTACTGACATTTACTGATGTGACCAAACAGAGGTGTGAGCACAGTGAGGCAGTGGGTGGTGCATTTCAACAGTGGTGACAGCAACAGTGGGTCATCTCTGCTGGTGCGGACTTTCACAAGCATGGCATGCTGGCTCTTGTTCATTGCTACAGAAAATGCTACCATTGCTAATAGTGGTGACTATGTTGAAAACTGTGTTTTGTAGCTAAGAATTTTCTCTATCAAACACTGTTATTGTACTCTCTGTATCTGTTGTCATTTCCATGGAAATAAATAGGAGGCATTACTTTTGGAGTGACATACATATATGCTTTGTGCAATGCATTTGCATTTTATGCAGAATGCGTTCTGAGCAATTTACAAAGTGTCTTGATAAGTTTGCAGTGCTAACTAATGTCTTATAAATATTGGGAAAAAAAAAGAAATTAAGAAGGAACAAATAGATTTGTTTTCAGAAAATGTATGAAAGTGTGTTGACTTAAATTTTCCTTTTATGGACTTCTTCCACAGACAGACTTCTGTCCGTGTGAAACAAAGGTAACTTAGAAAAACAAGAGACTTAGAAAAATATCTTTGAATGTACTAATATGCTATTCATTACATCATGCAAGGTCCTTCAGAAAGCCAGACAGACAAACATTACACAATATTAGATACTTCTGATTTGTACCTAATAAAACAGAAAGAAAAAAGAAAATGAAAAATTGTGCTCAAAAATTTTATGGGCTAATAAGGAAACTGACTCACAACAAAGGTAAAAAGAAAAAATTGTGCAAACCAGCACAAATTTCCTATTTTGTATTTGTGTGGAATGTTTAATGTTAAAGTCATCCAAATTTCTTTAAATTTTTATATATATATATGTTTAAAATTATTTTTTTTCGTGTTATGGAAAATGCATTCACAATTTCACACCTTTATACTTAACAAAACATCTCTTAACCTTCACTGTAAGGCATCTCTTGTAATGAAGACATATTGTCAATTCCAACTTGACCCAATAATTAATTTTCTGTACTGTTATAGTTAAGGGAGATTTCAAGAACTCTTTCAGTGTAAGTTTTTAAGATGGGATTTAACAAGTAGATATTAACCTGAATAGATGTCATAGTGATTCTACATTATCCTACATAACCTGTTCAGATCAGTTGCATAATTTCATGATTAGCTCTTTTATGTGCATCCAGTCACTGAAAGCTTTTTGGTGGCCATGTCTGTAACATCACATAAATAATAAAACACATTTTTTTAAAAAACAACAAAAGATTTAATGAGGTTTTGTTTACAAATCCACACAAGGAGTTTGTAAAGGATTAAAGTCATTCATATTGATTAGCTCAGAAGATAAATCCTAGCCTACACAATTGTTCTCATTTCCCATCTCGAGAGTGTTATATTACCTCATCTCAATTATGTACTTTATGAAGTTTTAAAATGTATTAAGCACTTAGCTTGAAAATTACTGTATGCACACTATCATTATGAAAGAGAAAAACACATGTTCTAGCAGTACATGTTCTAACAATACAGGACATGAATTTGGGTTCTCCTGACTTTTTTGTACCAAGTCCTCCTGTGGTTTTGTATAATAACAATTAATGCCATAGCTTGGAAATTTCAAGTGAAGTTATAATCAATTCCTATTCCACACAAATTCTACAGGTTTTTAGGAAGTGGTGATCCACCCATCCTTAAGATCTGAAATCTGAACAGATGACATGATCAAGAGACAAGCTGATGTCCTTCAAGTATAAGAGTGAAAATAAAGCATTGAGAAATTAATGTAAACAATACTGTGGAGCAGAATCCATTTTTTTTTTTTTTTTTTTTTTAATTCCTAGGAATGCAGTAATAGTGATAGTAATTGAATTGATATTATAGTAAAAAAAAAAAAAAAAAAAAGAAAAAGAAAAAGATGACTTTTAGAAATTGGGTCTCAAGTGTTAAGTACAGCCAAGACAGGCAATTTCCAATAGCCTTACAATAACTCATGAATGGCGCTTTGTGGTTGTTTTTTTTTTTTCCTCAGTCATCTTTTTTCACCACAGAGAGAACCTCTCTAACCTCTGCTTTAAAATAATAGTAATAAACTGAGATAATGAGATCTATCCTATAGCTTTGTTGTAAAGAATAACTAGAGGACCTTTGAACTTGTGTTACCATTCTTACATGGTGAGCTTAATTCATAGTCCATTATATTTTGGTATGCACTGCACATAGTACAATATTGTACAATAAATAATTTTTATTTATCATTATAAAATGGTGCTTCTTTTCCTTTCAAAGCTCTTTTCCCATCTTTAAATTAATTAATTTTGTCATGACTATTCATAATGCATTAATAGAAAATTCTGGCTGATTAAGCATGTCTACTCAAAAATAGTCATTTCTCTGATTTACATGGATTCCCAGAGTAAATGTTTATCTGATACTGAGTCAGAACTGTCTACATTCTTTATGTTGTGTTATCAAAGAGTAGTTTTCCTTTTGATCATACAACTTTTCTACCCTTACAAAAAATAAAAATTAAAAAAAAAAATAAGAAAAAAAAGAAGACTCAAAATCCATTATTTATCTCTTGGGACTAAAATCTAAAAACACTTTTCCTATTTTCAAAGCATTTCCAAAAGCTTTTGTATTTACATGTTGATAGAGGAGAGAAACTTGAATATTTAAAACAGAAACGGTTTTATTTATTTTTATTTTAAAGGTTCCCACTCTACACAATAAACCAAGAACATGAAGTCTCTTTTGACTCTTTTCCCCAACTCCTGATTTGGTATATTCTATTGCCAAGCAGTGCACTGCTTACATTGTGAGAACATCTGCAAATTAACTACTGTCAAGTTTAGAACTTATAAATGCTCTGTATTCAAAGAAATGGAAAAACCAAGGAAGAAACCTACAGAGGGAAAGGAAAATTTTAATGAAAGACTTTCTGTTTCTTCTGAAAATTATACAGTTTCTTAATTTGCTTCTTTGAATAAATGTTTCTGTAAATATTTCTGCAGAGAGATATGAGTGAATGAAAATATAAATTTGAAAACAGTTATTTTCAATTTGTGCACTGTGGAACTGCTTTGTTTACTGAATAATCAAAATGTAGAACACTTATACTTAGAGATGGTTCTCACTCTTATACAAAGAAAAGCAGGAATTGTTTTAAATTGATGGAGGTGTTGTTTCTAAGTATTCTTTTTTTATGCCCTGTGTTGCATAGATTCTAGGAAGAAATACCAATCAAATTTGTCATGTGTTCTTGTTATGTGTCACCTGATAATTTCAGTGTAAATATTTGTTAGCATATGTCTTCTCAGTTCTGTGTTTGTGAGGTTCTTGCCTAATATTACATATAATAAATTAGTAATAACTGCTAGGCATTATACAAAGGAGTTGCATAAATTGTCCTTATTGCTGTGAATAATATCTAAGAGTGAAGATGGCTATATAGTGAAAGTCATACTGAACAAAAAGGTCTTAAAATTACAGAGGTACACTGTCATTGCCACAATGAAAACATATTGTGATTTAGACTAAAATCTTAAATGTTAGAGAACACAAGTAAAAAGTAGCATTGTGGAAGTGTTCAAATCCCATCACACCTATAAAGTTATAAATGGTTGAAAAAGATGTTGTATCTTTGGATAAGCATAAACTTTACAACAGCTTCCCAAAGTAATTTCATTCAGAGTTACAAGAACAACAAGAAGAAGCCATTTGTATTGCAGCAGTTGATGGAATCAGCAGAATTAAAATCTCTGTCTGCCTTCTAGCTTCTTGCTATACTGGAGCACAATTTTTAATGCATCTTATTCATCAATTACTATTTTTTCAAATAACCATCCCAAGACTTTCTATCAGTTTTCATTAAAGTGATGGCTGTTGTAGTAAGAATAACATCAAAGTGATAATAAACAGGGCATAAAAATAACTTAGAAGATCATTCAAATCATGTCATTTAAAATAGACAATGGCAATTAGAAAAAAAATCAGAACTGCTTGAAAAAAATTATAAAGGATCAAATCTTTAGTGAAAAAATAGGCACAGTTCTATGGCCTTCAACAAAATGTACTCAGTTAATTACAACAGTTAAAAAAAATAAGTCTTCCATGCTTTTTTTTCCGGTAAACTTGAGTAATATCTTGTTTCCTGAATTTGTCTCTGTCAGTGCTTTAACAGTGAGTCAGAGATATTGCTTCATCATCCAACCAGACTTGTCTTTTCTGAAGTTAGTTTTGCAAAATATATAAAAGTAAATAACAAGATTATTTCCTCATCTAGAAAGAAGTAGTTTAGATGACTTCAGAGGATTTATTTTCATGATTCCCATTCTTCTCCTATGACAACATGTGCTAATTCAGTTCCTGTTTCAAGTGAGAAAATTAGAGGGGCTTAGATATAGGAACTCTTTTTGTGAACTAATGCAGTTTCTCTTTAATAGCTTCTAAAACTGGGACTTTCTATGCTTCAGTTTATATTGTGACACATTAAATGCAAGATGAAGACTAATAACCAAAGCTGCATTCAGCAATATTACAGTAAAATTACTGAAGGTCATTATAGTTGCATTGAAAGAATAAATTGCATGATTTTTCTAGATTTTACATTTAATTATCATACGATTCCAAGTAAAAAAAGGCATGTTTTCTCAATTTTCCAGAAGTCCATTTTGGAACAGCTACAGTGGGATAATGAATTTCAATATTAAGACAGTAAAATGCAGGTTACCATACATGCAGATGAGCTACCAATTTAAACTCCCATTACAGTCAAAAGATACCGAGTTAGTCAGTGTTACCTAGAGCTCTATCTAATAAAATGATGATCAACTTCCATAGAAACCTGAATTACCACTAGGAACTGTTATTTGGAGATAATTAACATCTATTTCTCCCACTGTACCTGGGTCTTATGCATGGGAAGATTTGGGGAATCAGACCAAAACTTCTTAATGCTCTCAAGATATCCCTATTTCAAATGGCAGTGCTCTATGAAAAAAAAAAATAAATAAATAAAATAAAAAGATTTATACCGAAAGTAACACTTGTGATTTTATATGCATTGGAAGGATTTCGTTCTGGAAGGATTTAGTTAATCCATTGGAAAATAAGAAATCAGTCTGAAGACTACCTGTACTCAGCCTTTGAGAGGCCAGGCATTTGTTGAAGAGTGCCTTTTTAGCAGCAGTATGCTCTCTTTTTGAATTGGCAATATGCTATACATGGCAATGCTATTCAGGTGAGCTCTAGCTTAAGAATCATTACTCTAAGCATTGAAAAAACATTTGCATGTTCAGGAAAAAACTGCAGAGGTTTCTGTTAATACGCGTACAAATTCTCTTTTAGTATAGATTATGAGTACTTTGAAAGAACAATAACACAACTTATACTCACTGACTGTTAGCTGATTCACTGGCCAAATTGTCATTAATTTTTACTAATTTTATCATCCTGCACTGAAAATAGTGTAACTTGTCATTTTGATGCTTGCATTTTATTTGAAATTGTCTCAAAATGTGATTGTCATACTAAGTCTTTTTCAGCTATCCATAAGCTTTCCAGTTCAGTTTCCTAAATACTTTAAGTGTTAACAGATGGGAAAGGCCCAGGAATAACTCTTGGATATTGCTTACAATTCAGTCTTGGAAGAGTACGCTATCAAACTTCCTCTATGACTGAGTTTAATGTGTTTATTCGGAGACCATGCATTACTACGTGAGTAAAATGTTACTCAATTGATAACTTTTCCATTTATTATTAAAAATGAACTTTATGTAAATGAACAATTATATATATATATTTTAATTTTCTCTCTGTTTGAATATTTTTTTAATCATTTATAGATTTGCAACACTTTGGATCCAAAATTATTAATGAATGAACTATGATTAATTGCATGAACTTTATGATAACATTAAAAGAGAAGAAATTCCCTACCTCTTCCAGCTGAAAATGTATAGCTAACAAGACAAAGCTATACATTGCAATGTGCAATTAATTTTATAATTTTGAACAAAATAAATACATTTTAGAAAGTTGTTGACTCAAATAAATGATTTTGCTTGAGTGATGGATAAAAATGAAATTTTGGATCTTTGTTAGTGTATCCTGGTCTGAATGGTTTGTCTCAAAAGAGACTTTGCCACCTTACAGCAGGGCTACATGCATTGTGTTGGAGTACTACTTTTCATGTAGAAGAATTTCATTTATATCAAATATATTCACACCTCCAACCCAGAAAGACATTTGGAGTTTCTGTTTGCAGCCTTATACATAAGTGAAGCAGTGAATGAATTAAACAAGGGAGCATTTAAAACAAGAAAAGCTATTTTTTTCCAAGGAAACTAACTAGAGAAATTGGTGTGCTTTAACCTAGCAAGCAGCTGAACACCATACAATCCTTCATTCACTCCCCTTCCTCCCAGCGGGATGTGGAGGAAAATTAGGAAAAAAAAAAAACAAAAAACTTGTGAGTTGAGATAAAAACTGTTTACTAAGGCTAAAAAGGAAGACAGAAATAACAGTAATGATAATAATATATATAACAAGATATTTATATAATGTATGTATACAATATGTATTTATACAAAAGAAGTGGTATACATTGCAATTGCTCACCACTTGTCGACCAATGCCCAAGCAGTCTCCACATCACAGCAGCCAGCCTCACCAGCTCCCCACCCCTCTTCAAGTTTTTCTGCATTTTGTCATATGATATGGAATATCCCTTTAGCCAATTAGGTCAGTTGTCCTGTATTGGTGTGTTATCAACATTGTTTTTCTCCTAAAGCCAAAACATAGCATTATACCAGACACTATGAAGGAAAAAAAGAAAAGAAAATCAACACCCAGTTTAAACCAGGACAGAAATGTACGCAATACAAATTTAAAAGATTAATAGCCTTACCATGTTACAATAATCATTAAAAGTGTTCACCTAATGACTCTAAATTTAACCCAAGGTTTAACTAATGATTCTAAAGAAGCTATTGTCTCTTTAAATTAACTATAATTTGTTGATCCTACTTTAGGAATAAAAAAATGAGTAGTAAGTGAACACAGATGTAGAGAACAGCATGGGAACCAAATAAAATGATGGCTTAAAATTAGGACTGTACATTACTAATTAGGACTGTAATTTATAAGTGATAAGGTGCCTCTTACACTTGTATCTCCTATGAGCTCTGAAACAGTCATTCAGTGTAGTACTCATCTCAGCCAATATTTTCTGTATTCATCAAAGACCTTTAAATCAGTAGAGGGAGAGAGGCCTTGAACTATCAGAACACTTGAGTAGATGCTTATGTCCCCAGACGTATTTCTCTGGCCTAAGAGAACTGCCCTGTGATAAGTGATATTTTCATAAAGTAGCTTAGTGTCTCTTCTAGCAAGCAGTCATACTAAGTATAAAAAGATAGTTTAGCATAGCAGGCAACCTGAGTTCAAATAGCTGACAAATTATGGTACTTATAGCTAAGACGAGGGAGTGTACCAAACTGCATACTGCACAGGATGAACCATATTCTTGGTATTCTTTTTGTGGTCCTTGACTATAAAATGGGAATATCCAGCAATTTTTCTAATGGCAGAAAGGAAAAGAATCAGTATCCACACAGTGGTAAACAGTAGTAGTGACAGGAAAGTCTGCTTGAGACTGATAGAGTAACAATCTGGTTTTATTTAGAAGGTAGTGAAATGAAAATTAAATGTAAGAATTAGAATGGTTGCCTTCATAATGGTTGTCTTAACACTTCTAGAATTATATCTGAAAAAGAGAAGACTTGTTAGATAGTGAATCTAATGATAACTGAGAAACTCTCATTGCTCAAGCAGCCAATTATATAACTTATTAAAAATATATTTGTAATTTTGAATTCTCCTACTCTTTTTTTTCAAGGAGATGACTGCAAAACATTTTGTAACTTTTTGCTCTTTGTGCTGGTACAAGATGCCTAAAGAAAAAAAGTCTGACCTGCAAAACATTTCCACAACTTACTAATGACCGCAACCCAATTCCAAACCTGAGAAGTTGGAAAGTATTGGGTTTTATTTAGTGGAACAGAAATCCTACAAGATTACACTGAGTTTCCAGATTTCCCCAGCTACCCTTTTAATGAATTGCTTTCTTACTAGATTTCTGCAAACCAGCAAGTTGGCTAAGTGAGCCCAATGAGTCAGTGAGGGGGTCATTCAATCACCAAGCAATAGTTCCTAGACTGCTACTAGAATTTAACTGCTTCCTGGAAAACTTCAATTTCTACCATTTTGAGGATACCAATAGTTGGGGGAGCCAGGCAATCAGTCAAGTCTGATATATGGAAGCATGTTACTCTAGCCATATGGAGAGCCTGGGGGATCCTTAGTCCAATCTCCAGAACAGGAGCCAACAGAACCAGTTGCAAAGAAAACCTTAAGTTTATCAGCTAACCTGTGAAATGCATCTAGCTAAATACCTGAGTGCCATGCAAACCTGATCACGCTGAGGCTCTGAAAGCCTGGGTATACTGCTGTCTGTCACCCTGGGATTTCTGCATGGTGGCTGGGTAAGAAGGCTGCATTGCTCACTAACTGCAACCTTTTTGGCTGGCTCACAGGAGGAACAGCTGTGATGTGCACAGGATTAGAGAGACCAACAACTCATCAGATCGACAGCAGCAGAAATTTGTTAAATGAGATGTGGGAGACTGGGAAAATCACTTAGATTTACTTAGAAGACTTAGGAAGCTGAATGTTTTTAGGTTTGGTTCATCAGTTTGCTTGGAAAGTACTGATGTAATTTAATATTTTCTTAAAATATTGGATTTTTCCAGATGAGCATTTTCTGACTTCTTTGTAAGCAATTCTAATATAATGTCATATTAAAGGTTATTAAAATGTTTATGAGTTCCATATAGATGGAAAATAAAATAATTAATATTTAACATTATTTTGCATTTATTCCTTATACTTTTCAGTTAAGAGTCAGTGCAGCCTTGAAAGAAAAAAAACAAACAAACAGAAAAGCCCAAATTTAATGTGAAGCTTTAATAGCCTGTTGAGAAATCCAACCCAGCTGTTAGACTATCAGCATCCATTCTCTTGACCTTTCAGTCCTGAACCCAAATTTCTTTCCTTGGCTCTAGAGATTTCTAGGCCTGGAAGGGAGTTTCTTCCTTCAAATGTAAAATATCACTCTCTATCTCTAGGGCTAAATTGAAAATCTACATTTCTGATTTAACACTTTAAAATATAATTGTTTCTTGTACTATTACTGACTACAGTATTTATAGCTCTCTCGGGTGTGGAAAATAGTTGCTCAACAATGAAACCTGGATTGATTTTCATTCATTAACTTTGAAAAAGGACATAAACGTCCTGAATGATGTATTCATTCAAAATTTACCATTCATCCTTACATTTTAATTATGCTTCAGGAACTGATCTCATTGTTCCTTTCAAGAAAGTAAGTAGTAAATAATGGATTAGAATTTAATTGAAAAAGAAAAATGCAATGAAATTTCTTTTCAAGAGATTATTTAGTCCTAATATAGAAGCTTGAGAAATATATAGTGAAATATATATATATATATAATGCATACACATCTCACAACACATTTCTCTATTTCTAAACAGATTTTGGAATGTAATCAGAATGTCAGAGTTCCCCAGATTATTGGTTTTACATTTGTGATATGACTATCATCTGACTAGTTACTAATTATAACAAATAACAAATGGTCACATACTTAAGATGGCTACTTATTGGAGGACAGAGATTTTAACAAAGAGAAATCTTGCTCTACACTTGATCTTCTCAAATTTTATGGTTTCAATAGCCCTTTAGAGTCTTCAGCATCCTCCTACATTTTTCTCTTTTTACTGTCTTTGGCTGGAACACAGTTAATTTTCTTCATAACATGGTATTGTCTTTTGGATTTATTGATAACACACTGACATTTTAGTTGTTGCTGAGCAGTGCTCACACTGTCCTGTCAGTAAGGAGACTGGAGTTGCACAAGAAGCTAAGAGAGGACAGAATCAGGACAGCAGATGCAAACTGGCAACAGAGCACATACCATATGACGCCATTTGGAACAATAAAATCTGGAGGAAAGAAGTGTGGAGTGGGAATGGACATTCAGGGTGATGGCATTTGTCTTCCCAAGTAAACATTATATACGATGAGCCCTGCTTTCCTGGAAGTAGCTGAACATCTGCCTGCCTATGGGTAATAGTGACTGAATTCCTTGTTTTGCCATGCTTGCTCGTGCAACATTTGCTTTACCTAATAAATTGTCTCTTTAAACCTTTGATTTTCTCCTCCTCCTCCTCACAAACTCCCATTGTGGGGAAATGTGAGAGCAGCTGTGTGGGGCTCAGCTGCTTACCATGTTTAAATAACAACAACCATGGATGAATTTATGAACATAAATTTGCTTTTCAGTGAAGCAATATTTTTGGGGGGAAAAAAGGGGAAAAAGAAGCAGTAAGGTTTCCTCTTCTTCGTTGGAAGTATTTCTTTAATCAATTTTAAAAATTGGCGAGGAATGTGGGAAAACAGGCATGAAAGAATCAGATTTATTTATACTTACACTCTAGAGTTTGATGTTAGCCAGTGGAACATTATTTTCTTGCACCGTGGGTATTCGATACTAAATAAATTAAAGTGGACTTTTCTTCCCCTTCAGCAAAAACCATATAGACACAAAGGTTTGGAAAATGTTTAGTGCATGTAAAATTGTTTTAATAATCATAAGAATAACAAGCTTTAAAGCACATCTATAAATATTGAACAAAACAATTATAGGAAGTTAGTGCTATTTCTTCCACATTCCTGTATGTACCTAAGTGCCTTTTCAAATACAGCTCATTAAAAAAAAGTTCTGTACACTGAATCATTCACAAATGTACAATGAGATCATACTTAAATAGCTCAAGATTTCAAATATATTTTGATGTCTTATCACACAGGAAGAATAATTTCTTCTGATTCAAAAATCCTGAAGTCTTTTCTACAGGATGTTATGAACATCAAAGTTACGTATCACCTCTAAAAGGCAGATGATTAGACAAAATCCTTGGTGAAAACTCAACCTACTTGTTCTTATGCAATCCAGCTATGAAAGATTTTAAGACTAAAATGACCAAAAGCTTGGGGAGAGAGGGCAACTATAAGAAGAGAATATTGAATATTTTTTCTTATTAAACTTTTTTTTTTTTTTTCCTTATTTGGAAGTACAGCTTAGCTGCATCTGCAGAAAAGATTGTGTTTTCTTGTACTTGTAAGCTTTTTACTACATAGTGGTAAAATTATACTGAAAAATATTCAGTCTGAAGGATCTCTTTTTATGCTTGTGGTAGAAAGTTGCAGAATTACCAATTATCTGTCTGAGATAGATGGTGATTCAGATTTTCAATATTTCCTATTTGAATCAAAGTATAGGGCTTACGTGACAGTTGAGATAGAGACTACCTCACCTGAGCTGTATTCAGCCATTTGCATTGTTTCAACAACTCTGCAAAAGATATTACAGCACATAAAACATCTAAAACATACTGGCAACTGGAGGGAAAAGACACTGAGATTTGTCAACACATGATGACTTCTAATCCATTCTGCTGAGCCATGTAGCTCAATACTACTACTGATTATGTTACCTTATACTTTCAGAATTCATCTATTTGCAGTTCTTCTCTGGAAGAAAAATAAGTCCTGCAGTATATACTTCTTTGCTTTCAATCTTCTTTTATACATATCTCTACATGAGATCTGTGTATGAAAAGAAGATGTAATAAAATCATTTAAAATTTTGCTGGAAATATTCTTCAGAGAAAACTTTGAGATTTTAGGAAATTAATAGTAAAGAGCTGTCTTCCTTGTCTTGTCAACCTTTGAAGTTCGTCTTTAAGGAATTCAACATATTGCATGCCAGTTGCTTTACAGGTTCATGAAACAGTAAATGATTGACTGTCTAGAGACTCTAGACTGTAAATGTTTGTTCATGCAACAAATCTTTGCTTTAGATTTCTTCAGAAATTTCCTGTTACTCTCCCTGAAATGATCTCAACATTCTGACTGTTATTTTGTGGGGCATGAAATACTTTATGTCTGGGAGAGAATTTCCCAGTGACTAAAACTGAAATGCAACTGGAAGCTAAATGCTACTCCAGTAGACATTTTTAATATGGCCTTTGTAGTTATGTTTGATGCATGAATCATTGATGTTCTCCTCGCTTACCTATTAATTTCTGGATATACTGTTATTATTATTTGAGGCATTACTATAAGACAAAAGAAAAAAAAGAAAAAAAAAAAGATTTTGTGTATCTTTTGTATTAACACTGGAATGACTTCTGAAAAAAAAAAAAAATCAACTTCCTCTATACACTATTTTTTTTTGTATTTTTTATATAATTCTTATCTTTTTCTATTTGGAGGTTAACAAAGTTGCTCTAGTTGAGTAACAGTACCGCAATTGCACCGTTTACATCTTCATGTATAAAGAAAGCATAAATTAGCTGTTTTCAGTTTAAAAAATGTTGATCTTCAGAATTCCTTCATGCGATAGGTTTTGGTCTCCTCTTCTTCTGATTTTAGATAGAACGTGCAATTATATTGCTTTTCTAGGTAATGTTAAAAGAGACTAATCTGTGAAATGTCACAGTCACAGAATCACAGAATTGTTGAACTTAACAGGGAACTTCAGAAGTCATCTGGTCCAACCTTCTGCTCAAGTAGTGACACCTATAGTTGGACTAAATGATCTTGAGAGATCTTTTCCAACCCCTATGATTCTGTGACAGTTGCTTGCTCAGGACCATGTCTGACCATCTCCAAAGATCAAGGCTTCACAACCTCCCTGGGCAACCTGTGCCAGTGGTCAATGTTCCCATATCCATGCAGTAAATTTCTTCCTGATATTTAGATTGAACTTCTTGTGTTCTAGTTTGTGCCCACTGCCTCTTCCCTGCCACTGAGAAGTCTGGATCTGTCTACTTAGCACCCTCCCTCTGAGAATGTATATACATTGATAAGATCCAAGATTAACAAGCCCAGCTCTCTCATCATCTCCTCACAGGAGTGATGCTCCAGTCCCTTAATCTTCTTTGTGGCCCTTTGTTGGACTCTCACTAGTATAGAATCATAGAATCATAGAATCACTTAGGTTGGAAAGGACCTTAAAGATCATTGAGTCCAACCATGACCTAACCGTACTGCCCTAACAACCCTCTACTAAATCATGCTTCTGAGCACCACATCCAAATGGATTTTAAACACATCCAGGGATGGTGACTCAACCACCTCCCTGGGGAGCCTATTTCAGTGCTTAACAACCCTTTCTGTA
>JAOWBP010002052.1:64116818-64134483 GCA_028571105.1 Tragopan temminckii
TGGCAGGGGGTTGGACTCGATGATCTCTGAGGTCCCTTCCAACCCCTACAATTCTGTGATTCTGTGATTCTGTGATAGCCAAGGGAAGGAAGTCATCCATGGAAAGAGTAAACAAGTTTATCTGTGCCATGTAAAGAAAAGACAGTTGCTCCTGTGCCTTTTTAATTTTAAAATATTTTTACATATGTAAATCAGCAGGTGCTGCAACATGCCTTAGTGATGCCTTACATTTCTACTGGAGGATATTGTAAATGACCTGAAGTAATGGTTTACCTCCTTGCTATGTTACTATTGTGCAGAGAAAGTCTATAAGTGCCCAAGTTTATACCTTAATATTGTCTATAACTCTAAAGGCTAGGTTCTCATTTATTTTCATATATCAGTAATATTTCATCATATTTATAGTAAGGGAATTGATGTTAGGATAGAAATGCTTTATCATCCTATCACTGAATTAAATAAGCATAAGGTTGTGCTTGAAAATCCATTATTCTTTCATTGCCAAGTCTTAGACTATGACAGAGGCCTATCTACATTACTGGTACATCATCTGATGATGTTCAATGACAGGTTCAGATAAAATTCAAAAAATCAAGCTTTCAGTGGCTATGATTAAAATAACTTCTTATGTGTAGCCCCTTGCTAATGAAGATATGCTAGAGGAACAGCTTGCAGAAATTTATACTGTGCCTAGAGAACCAGTTTTTGCCAAGTGAAACAAAACCACAATTTTAAATTAGTCTACATGCAACTGCCATAACTTCAGTTTAAAGTTTGAAATAACATAAATTTGGTTTCTTTAGACTTAAAACACAAAAAGCTAATCTGTTACCTGAGAAGGTACATGACAGACTGTTTCTTCCTCAGTTTTTACTGATGAAATAACTAGGCATATTAAAATATGACAAGTCAGCACATTTTTCCTTTGTAATTCTATTATGTTTTATGTTGTTGAGATATTTTATTTTAAGGGATACATAACACATGTTGATCTCATGAATACTAATGCCATTGAGATTCTTACACTTTTTTTCTTTAAATGATTTTTAAGGTTCACTTCCATATCTTTGATAGATAGAACCAGAATATACCGGGAACTACAAATTTATTAGTTGACACTAGTTTTTACTCTTTGCATTATTGCACAAAAGCGAACAGGTGAAGATGTTGAACTTAGTACCTCATAGTGAGGTCCTCAGCAGGCTATAAAAGAGAGTGTTAAGCTGAGAAGTTAATTTAACCTTAGCCTGGCCTAGAATGTTATTTTCAACTTTTTAATAAAATATTGCACCACTAGAATGCATCTCAGGTGAAACAATAGAATTTGCCAGTTCTATTTTAAACACACCGTCTGTGACAATTTTTTTGTGAATGTTGGCAGCATACTGACACTGCATTACTAAAGTGAATGAGACCTGACACATGGAAAAGTCCCAAGATCCTATTCCAGGTAATATATACATATTACTCAGAATATTTTTTTCTTTGGGGTAGGTGACTTCTACTACTATGGCAATGTTGTAATCTACATTGGCATTTTAATACCTTCTAAGAAATTAATGGAAGTGGTCACACTGAGCAATGATTCCTGCCATGGCTATAAAATATGTATGTTTTCTTCCAGACTGTTGGACTGTCAGAAGCATAAATTTAACATGAATCTGGTTTTATTACCCTAAATTACTGGTATATTGTCCCTTGTAAGGTTGAAGTAAAAGAAGTTTTGGAGGGGGAGAATTCTTGCTTAGAAAAGTATGCATGAATATGATGTGAGCTGGGCATCCTCTTAAATGCCAAATTATTGTCATCTAATTCCTTACATTGTCTGTACAATATTTTTAAGTCTGATAATTAATCTGATAATTAATACAACTCAGAATTAAATATATATACAGATTCTCTTGGCATTACTGCTATGGTAAGTGTAAATGCAAACTTCACTGAAAATCTGTGTATCTCCCGTAATTTGTTAGAACAAACAGAAGTTTGGAAGTTTGCATGTTCTCCAAACACTTCTTGCATGTTAACACACCATACAACCTTACATTGAAATGTTTATTTTTCTTCTTTTTTGAGTAACGACGCTGGGATTCCTCTTGAAAACTAAGCTAAACTTATTTAACAAGGATAAATTTATTGAACAGTGCTACTAAATTAATTTTTGGCATCTAGATGTATAACGCTCCATCAGGTGTTATTTCTAGTTTTCTTTGTTGGATTGTTTGTTACTTTCTCCTTACATTCCTATCACCTGATGTGGAATGAAGTCTCTAATATTACCTTTCCAACAGGCTGAATATTATGTACATCCCAGGACTGTTAGCTGTTTCAAAGAAAGCGGTTAGACCCTCCATCATTTTCAATCATCTTTTCATTCCCTACTGTTCACAGACTAGCAGCCTATGTATTAGTGCTTCCTTCAGTCCTGCATATTAGTTCAGTAAGTTGGTAAGTAGAAAGCCTAACCCTTAGAATAACATAAAAATATATTATGCCTGTTACGTTCCAGTTGCTACAACAATCAGTACTGCCATTGTCTCCTACTGTCTATGAGCATATAATTCAACCTCTTACATTTCAGCGAGCTTCATTTCAGATCTACTTGTAATTCGAAAACCAAGACACAACTGTTTCAATTTCAGTTCTGCAACAATTTTGAAATCATTAAGCATATTTAAAACATATCTATTAAAGTACTTATTTAATGCATTGTAGATTTCAACAGATTTTCTTACTTATCAAAATAAAAATTCAAGGAAAATGCTAATTTTTTAGAAGTTCTGCTAATCAGAAGTTTTATAATTCAGTCTTCCATGTCTATAACTGTGTTGTTAAATGTTTCATCCAGTTCAGTTTATCAAATGTTAGGCAAGTTGATGAGAAGATTAAAAGTGATAGTGTCTTTTGGTACACTCTGTTTCTCTGTACATACAATTATATATTTGAGTAACTGTATTTTATCATGTAACTTCTTACACTGGGTGTCCACATGAAGATTTTGAACATGGGGATTTAGGGGAAGGGTACAGCAGGGCCTCTGTGGGCACAGGCTGCGACTGCCCCATGCTGACTCATGTTTCCAGCCAGCTCCAACAGATCCAGTGCAGGGTATGCCTGAGACCAGCTGCCAAAAAGGTGTGCCTCTGTGACAATGTATTTAGATAGGGCAAAACCATTATAAAAATAAAGAAGAATGGTACGTGTTCCACATATTTAAGAGGAAGAAATTTGACTACAAGTCAAGAACTTTACACTGTAAATATAAAGGTACATGGTATTTTTATATGTGTGCAATATTTATATATGAAGAAATATTTATATACATTAAAGTAGTTTATTTATTAGGCACGTGAGGCATAGCAGGCATTTAAGTTATTAAGTAAATATTCAACTCTCAAAATTCATATACAGCATTTAAAATCAAAATATCAACACTTTTCAAAGGTTAACAATATTTTAAAATGCTCTTTTTCATTTTCAAATCAGTGACATTTCTCTCATTATCATCATTCTTAATGGGTTCTCGCAGCAATTTACAGTAATGTAGTTCTCTTGTATCAATTCTATAAGTTCAAGCAGTAATTTAGTAATTTCCTCTGTATGGCAGTAATGCCATTTATACTCTACTTTAGACTCACAGAATCATAGAATTGCTGAAGTTGGAAAAGACCTCTAAGATCATCCAGTCCAATCGTCTACCTATCACCAATAGTTCCCACTAAATCTCAGTACAACATCTAAACATTTCTTGAACGCCTCCAACCCTGGGCAGTCCATTCCAGTGCCTGACCACTCTCTTTTAGAGAAGTCTTTCCTAACATCCAACCCAAATCTCCCCTGGTGAACTTAAGGACATTCCCTCTAGTTCTATTGCTAGTTATGTGGGAGAAAAGGCTGACCTCCACCTCTCTACGACTTCCTTTCAGGTAGCTGTGGAGAGCAATAAAGTCTCCCCTGAGACTCCTCCAGACTAAACAATCCCAGTTGCCTCAGCCACTCCTCGTAAGACCTGTGCTTCAGACCACTCATCTGCTTTGTCGCCCTTCTCCAGACATGCTCAAGGGCCTCAATGTCTACTGAACAAAGTACTCAAAGTGTGGCCTCATGAGGGCTGAGTACAGGGAGACAATTGCTTCTCTGCTCCTGCTGGCAACACTACAAGCCAGGATACCTGTGGCCTTCTGGGCCACCTGGGCACATTGCTAGGTCATGTTCACCTGAGCGTTAACCAGTATCCTGAGGTTCGTTTCCTCTATGCAGTCTTCCGGACACTATTCCCCAGGCCTGTAGCATTGTGTGGGATTGATGTGGCCAAAATGTAGGAATTTATAATGCTTTCCCAATGAATCAGGAAGGGAGTCAACTCTCTACAAGGGTAGATAATGACAGGACAGGGGAAAATGGTTTTAAGTTGAGTGAGGATTTAAGTTGGATATCGGGGGAAAGTTATTTACTATGAGAGTGGTAAGGCACTGGAACAGGCTGCCCAGGGAGGTTGTGGATGCCCTGTCCCTGGAGGTGACCATCCAGATTGGATGGGGCCCTGGGCAGCCTGGTCTAGTATTAGATATGGAGGTTGGTGGCCCTGTCTGCGGCAGGGGGGTTGGAGCTTGATGATCCTTGAGGTCCCTTCCAAATCAAGGCATTCTATGATTTTGTGATTCTATTAATCCATGTGGGCTGGCAGCAGTTGCAGTGTGGGAACAACATAGTGGGAGTGAAGTACACTGTGTGCTTACCTGGCCAAGCAGCCTTTTCTGGGCTGTAGAATGTGCTCGCTGTCACATGAGAGCTACTGTAACCCTTTTATCTTTCCTGAGTAAACTGAAACAGATACTCAGACATTTCAGATCTTTATTCAGCCATTCAATATTTATATTGCTTTTACAGGCTGACTCTGAGTCAGAGATGATCTTAAATCTCTCCCATTCCTGTCCAAAATAAAAGTCACAGAATGTCTACTTAAAATCTTCTTAGGGAAAAGTCCATTGAAATAATCAGGCTTAGAGTGTGATGAGAATGTCAGTAAAATAATGCATGCCTAACAGCAGGGTAGCAGAACAATCTTCTATCATCACTGCAGTTGTTTTTGTCCTGGGCCTTTGATACAGGTCTTAATTGTCAAGATGTCTAAAGAGACTGGAGGCTTCCCCCAACGCAGCAAGGGCAAGGTATACCTAGACAATGGTATAACAGCTAAAGGTGCAAACTAAAAAAAAAAGTAGTTGCTATGTGCTTTCTGGAAAAAAAAAAAAAATGTCACTGCTGCATCACTTCAAAAATGCCTTCAGAGGCAAATTCTATTTATGGGAAATTTCTGTGAAGCTTAGCAGAGAGCACAAATCTCTCTTGAGAATTTTAACACTCCATAATTTTTTATAATAAATAAACACATGCTATTCTGGAAATAATATACATATCTATGTAGAGGAAATTATATTTCTGTAAAACTGAGCTGTTTTACTCTTGTTAAATTCTGTAGACTTTTCCATAAAATTATCTGGACTACGAGTGGGAGTTCTGTACTGAGGTAATAAATGAAATCTTTAGAAGATCTTCAGACTGCTTGCCAGATAGGTAGGTTGCTTCAAATGTAATTCTTCTTATTTATTTCCCTGGAAATGGCAACAAATATAAAGAGCCCAATAACATTAATTGATAAATTCTCAGTTACAAAACAACATTTTTCAACACAGTCACCACCATTAGCTATTCATTTTCATCAGTGATTAACAAGAGTCTGCATGTCGTGTTCATAAACAGTAGAGGTAACCTGCTGTTGCTATCACTGCTGCTGAAATGCACCACCCACCACCTCACTGTGCTCACATTCCCTGTTTGGGGATTTGACATTCAGTTAACATTCAGTAAACTTCAAAGAATGTGTGTTCAGCTACACATGTTTGCTTCATAGTCACTTCCATGTCCAACACCAGTTTGTCAGATTGCCCCTCTGCTGCCATATCTCTCACATGGCAACAAAATGTAATGGAATATTAAGGGGATGAGGTTTAATCTCTACTGCTGTACCACCAGTATCCACCTCTGACACTGTGAGCCAACATTAGAAAACAGGAGGCATTACTTTTGGGGCAGTCCTCACATTAAAAAAAATAATAATAATCTTGTCTGTCCCATATTATGGCAGCACCATCATATCTGATGGTCTCAGTAGTTTGTACCACTTAAAAGAAATAACTTCCAGTGTACAGAGAAAACCAGTACCTCCATGTCATAGCAACAGTATTGTGACTCACTACACCTTTTGAAAAAGTTCTAGCATTCCCATTTTGTCAAGTTGCTTCCACTGATTGATCAGCATCACCTTCACCTTCTCTGAATTGAATTTTTTTAATCTACGTTCTGCCAAGATTGCAGTGATGGGAAAAATTGCTGAATACATTTTCAGTGTGTTTATTCTAGGAGATGGATCTCTATTGATGATTATAAAGTGGAAAGGATAAGAAAAGAGTCTACAGTGTCTGCATAAAAAATAAAAATATTAAAATTTACCTATCAGCAACTGAGGAAATTGCTAAGGAACAATGAAAATATACATATATGTCATTTGTTTTCAAAGCTCTCTAGTGTAATTTAGAGGGGTTAAAATATCATATAACAATGCAGTATCTCTAATTTTTTTTATTTTTTTTTAAATTTGATATTCTGGAGCCCAGATGCCAAGTTGAAATTAAGTCTTATTTTCAGTCCTTTCAAATGAAATTCTAAGGACTGAAAGAGATTTTTTTTTTTTCCTTTTAATGTCTTATGTTTATCTTAAAATATTTGTTCACATTCAAAGTTTCTGTCTTATTCGTCCTGTTAGGCAGAAAAAATAGTTTAAAAATTCTGTGTTATGTTCTCCTCTAATATATGCATCTCCTGAAAGTTTGATTTCTTAAAATACACTTCTTTTTTTTTCCTTTTTGTCTTATTATTTTGCTGACTGCTGTAAGTTATTATGCACTGCAGAGCTAGCAAGGTAAGCTTCACATGACTGCTTTTGCACTCAGGGTACTTGCAAGTGCCCTTCATTGCAGTACCCGGATTCAGAGATTCCCCATATAAATGCAGTGTCTGTGTTATGCTAAGAAATTCAGCTAAAAGTAACTTTCTGAGTTAGAGCACTTTATCGTTTCATCAGCAGTCAGTACCACAACTAAGCTCAGAGTAGATGAAAGCAAAATAGAGGAACAAAAAGGTTTAGGAGAGAAAAGGAGAACAATGGAAGGAAAAACATGGCACTTAATGTTCTGCAGGAAAGGTAGAGGGCAGTGGCAAAACCTGAGGCTCTGCACTCATGGGGTCTGCCTTCCGGTATTATCTGTGTTACAGATGAGCATGTAATGGTGAGATCAGTTTTTATGGACAGTAGAAGAACACAGATGCCTTTTTATGTCTCTGATATCTGAAGTCCTACAGTCATGCTATAACAGGTACAACTAAGAAATCTATGGAAAGATCATGTTTCATGATTAAGGTATTTTTAGAAATTAGATGTCACAATATAGGTTGAATTCAGTTACTTATATCATATGTTAGTAAGTAATGGACAATAAATTACAACATAGAAAAAATTTACATAAGCATGACAATAACTCTTGCTTATAAATCTGACCAGTAGAAGACCAAGATCTCTCTTGTCTGAAGACTTTAGTTCTTTCACAGAAATAACTTTTAGTTGACAGATATAAAAAGTTAGGGTAATGTTTAAATAAACAATGATTTCCAGATTGTTTGGTGTAATATTTTTTTGGGAAAGAAAAGCTCATGCTGGCAGAATTATTATTATTTTTTAAAATTTTGACTGAATTTAGATCTCTGTATAAGCAAAAAATGAGGGAAACCATTTGCATTTCATAGGGCAAAAGATTTTGCATCAGAATTTCTAATGTGCTTGAGATCTTGATCAGAGTTTTAGTTTGGTGAGTGGTTTTCTACGTTTCTGAACTGATGTGTGCACAGAGCAGTTTGATATATATCTTCTGCAATATATATGTATTATTTTATCATATTTAATATATGTATTAGATGTCAATAACTATGATGGTGAGTCCTGGAGATACCAAGTCTTTCAATATCTCTCATAGATCAGTGACCAGCAACAGTGCTCCCATGAGGGAGGCTGAATACCATTTGTTTTCATGGCTTCGCATTAGGACCAATAAAAATATGTTAAACTCTGAGAGGAAATATGTCTGGAAGTATCAGTAGGCTGTATGAAAGACTCGTGGAACTGACAGACTGTGGTTTGATCATAGATGCTTGTTTCTAATACCTTGGCATAGCACAATCTCAGTGCCATAGCAGACAGTAGAGTAATAAACAATTATACAAGACATTCAAAAGCAGTCTACAAAGAAGCTGAGCTCAGAATCAAAGTGGATGAAGCAAAATGGTAGTGAAGAGGATCACGGCAGGTAGTATTATATGTAAAGTTATATGTAAAGGTGTTATATGTAAACAAAGCAGCTCTCACTCTTTGTGCTATAAAAACGGGTGAAAGGGTGGGAAGGGGGAATAATCTATTTCTCAGGGATTTCTCTCTGAAATAAAAGTTTTTCTTCCTGCTAATTCATTATCTCACTTTAGTATTTCTTTATTATAATGTGTGAAGATAAGTGTTAAAAAGACTAAACTTGAGCCCTGTTGATTTCTTTTCAGGAGCTCCCAAATCAAATAGTCAGTGCTGTTATCTAAAACATTTATACGCAGCTTTGGTTTGAAACACTATGTATGGGACTTTACTGTACCAAATAACAAAACAGAACAAAAGAATTTTTTGCAAGATATGTTATTTAAACATTCAGTTTAAAAACAATAAGAGGTAGAAAGAGTACGAAGAGTCATATAATCAAACATTTTTCACTGATACTGATCAGAAAGAAGATAACATCAGAAGCTCTGAAGTAGATGGCTATGGATTAATATGTTGCCGGGGGGAATAAAAATAAAAATTAACTGGATAGTGTAGACATTAAAACATTCAAAAATGTTGATCTATATGTTCCTTAAAAGAAATCTCTGAAAATGGTGATTAAGTTGCTAAGATCAAGTATTGAAATTTAAGAAATTTCTTAAGAAAATGAAGAAGTGCATTTTAGCTTGGGTTTTAAATGTTTATGTGTACTAATTGATTGGTGTCAGTCGTTTGATGGTATCAGAATGTAAACTCACAAATAAGCATGTCATTTCCTGGCATTAACCTAACTAATATTGACACCTTTAAGGAAATAGTATGTATATACGTATGTATATATATGTATGTATATATGTATGTATATATGTATGTACTTCTTACATCTCTAATATTTAGAAGTATGATTTTAGCCACCTAATGAATGAGGCCAAAGCCAGCTCATTGCACATATGGGAAAATGGTACATCATGGCTTATACTCATTCAAAATAGAGAACCCTGCAAGGGGTGTCTGTAGACTGCTCTCTTTTTTGGTTTATCGACAATAACCATGGACTCCAGTAACAACCTAGAGACTCTTACCATCAGTGCAAGCTGGTACAGGAAAATATTGTTCGAGGAAACAGGAAAATCATTAAGCAGCATAGATGATTGTGTATAATTACAAAAACCGAAGGTATGATCCTTTTTTGTTTATTAGTAAACATAGCTTGTGTGACCAGGATTAGAAGCTCCCATCCAACCTATCTTTCCATTTCCCCATCCGGAATCCTATTGCTGCTGAAATTCTGCTTTTGGAAGAACTAAGGTACTTGGTTTCTGCTTCTGCGTATCACTGCATATTTTATAGGAATTGAGAGAAGGGACATAATGCCTTCATATTTCAAATCACAGCTAAACTGGAAGAAAATCCATTGGACAAAGAAAAGACACAGCTTAAGCCTGAGGCCATTTTCTGTGCAAAATAAGAAAGGCCAATCATGAAGAATGGAGAGGCCATTCATTTAGGAATGTCACAAGAACAGTTAATAGAACAGGGTGGCAATTAATCAGAGAATTGGAGGAGATCATGTCCTATAAAAATATCTTGCAAGACAATAAATAGCAATTTTTAAAATCTAATATAGAAAGTAATCTAGAAAGTATTTTTTCATAAGATAGTGATTATACGTTCTTTTGAGATCATGGAATTTAGTACCAAATAAGAATAATAATAAATTGAGTAATGTATAGATAACTGTTGCATATCAATGCATATAATTCTAATTCTTCAAACTGTCAGTAGTATTAAAAGCATAAGAAGTGCTTGCCTTGCATGTGGCAGCTTTCTTAATGTAACTCTATTCTTTTATTTTTTCCAATATTCTGTAAAACTAATGTTTAAATGATAATGTCTTAATGTATTCTAAGTTTTCTTCCTAGCTCCAAAGAATAGGAGAACTGAAGTATGTGGCAAAGTCTTCTGCTCAATTTGTTTTACATTTTACATCACGCTGTTTGTACCACATGCTGTGTCAGTGCATATTACAAATACTTGTAAACATGAAGGGAAAAATGGCTTAATTTCTTTAATCTGCAATAACTATGCCTTTGTGAGCACACCTTTCAACCATTTCTCTAATGTTACGTGTCAAATCTCATCCAGTTTCTGAAACTTAATGCCAGCTTGGACCATTCTCTGTTCAGGAGCTTCTCACTATTTCCTTCTCATTATCTACCACCCCCTGTGTTTCCAGTTTTCATTGTGATAACTGCTTCTATCATATTTACTAGTCACAGTATCCTTGCTCAGCCAATTCCAACTTTTCTTTCCTCCCATTGTAATTTATTTTGCATATAGATGCAGTCCCTTTTATCACTCATTCCCAGAACTTCTATGCTCCCACTTTCACCAGACTACATGACCCAATCCTTTTTTTTCTTTTTTTAACCCAGAGTCTGAATTCATAATCCAAATTTTTACCCTCTTTTCCTCTGTCACTAAGAGCACAGGAGAAAGTCTTTACTATCAAAGAGATTGTTGAAAAACTTCAAGCAAAACTCTCCAGTAATTTTAGCTTTTGGTAGAGTCTGCCAGATTGCCTTATACATCTGTTCAATATTGTGGATGAAATGAAACTTAAATTTCTTACTGAAGTCTTACTGAACAGGTGCACGTTGTGATGATTTAGATACTTATAAATAGTAAGATTGAATAGTAATATTGGCTTTTTCAGAGATGATAAAGTCTCCACAAGAACAACCAAACCATTAGAACAAAAAGTTGCAAAAGCATTAGGATCTATTTTTTTTCTATGAAAAAAAAAATCTTATAATTTGAGATAAAAGAACTTAAGCTGAAATTAGAAAAATCAGTTAAAAATACTAACAGAGATGCTGTAACTATAACTGTTATTTCAGTCCTATGTAAACTGATCAAACTCTAACCGCTTTCTTCACACCCTTCCCTTCCATAGCAAGTAATCGTTTGTTTCTTTTTCATCTCCACGAGTATTTACTTTAAATATGTTAACCTTCTTAACCAATTTATTCCATTACAAATGTTCATTAACTGCCAGTAGGTCTTCAGGTTATAGAAAGAGACATGAAAAACAAACAAACAAAAAAAAAAAGAAAAAGAAAAAATGCCAGAAAGAAGACAACACAGTGACAAAGTATCAGAAAGCTCTGACCTTGAATGATGAGACGTCAAGTTAGTAGCCACGGTTTGTATACTTCCCTTCTCAAGAATGTAATCATTGCTGCAACCTGCAAAGACTCACCACTGATTTCAATTGGAGATTTAATATTTGCTTTAGAGGCTTTAGGATTCAGTTAAAGCTAAGACTGTATAAAATACACACTATGTTTTGTTTATTATAGGAATTTTCTGCATTTTAAGTGTGACCTAGGTCAATATGACCCCTAAACTATATTTCTTCACAATTTGAGTACAGATAGAAAATTACTGTTTTCCTGGCTTAAGAACCTGTCGTATTTTTATGAAATACAGGTACGTAAAGTTCATGTTTCCCCATCAAATCTGATCTTAAATGTCACCATTTTTCCATCTTGAATGCCTCTTTGTTTTTCTACTCCACAGTAGGCAGTTCTAAAAGTAAGAAAAGTTTTGTTTTTTTTTCTCATTATCTTAAAAACAAAACAAAACAAAACAAAAAAACCTTACACTTAGATGAGCGCTATCAGAGATTTCTAAATATGACAGTAGTTCAGTGAAGACATTTGAAAGCTTATGTAGTATCAGTACATAAAATGCCTATCAGTCTAAGTTAAATAACTTGCAAAATGCTAATTCTGAACCGAAGGACAATCAGGAAACAAAATCCTTTTCTTAGCTGACTTCACATCTATCAAGTGAAATACAACTTGATATTCCAAGAAGCATGTCTTCAAAATGGTGTTCAGGGAGTTACACAAACAAATCCTTTTGATGTAAACGTGACTTGAGCACATAACTTCCCAAGAGAGATCTTTGAAAGATACCTCTCATAATCTCTAAATGTATTTGAGTCAAAAGGAGATCCCAGAAGGATATGAGGTACTTTTTTGTAATGTTAATTAAATACTTTTAGTTCTAGCGATTTGTTTTTAACTACTTGTCTACCAAAAAAAAAGAAAAATATAGAAAGAATAAGGAAGGGAAGCAGTTGTTTCAGTGAAGACAAAGGAAAAATATTTCAGAACTGTCCGAAAAGTTGATGAGCTTTATATAACTTGTCTTGAAATATATTTTATTATGACAAGGTAACACAAGCTCTTTTTGCTCAGTACATAAATCTTAGATTTTCTTTTAAATAACATGCTTTATTACTGTCAATTTCATAAAGAGGTTATTTAAAATATCAGCTTTACATGTTAAGAAAAAGAGTTAATTTGGTTTTATTCTGTATATTTCAGGATACAGAACATCTTATTATTCAATTATTAATGGAGATTCTAGAGCTTTTCGATCTTTGTATTTCACCTTGCATATTGCAAAATGGGAGGAGATTTGCTATGGCTCCAGTTCCAGGATACTGTTTATAAACAAAGTTAATTAAATATAAATAAACATTCATGAAGAGACCAAGGAAGTAATTCCACACACCAGAAAAAAAAAAAGAAAAAAAGAAAAAAAGAAAAAAAGAAAAAAAAAAAAAAAAAAGGATGAGATTTTATTAAAGCATTTCAAAATAAGTATCAAATGGGAATGATTTGTACTCAGGTCTGTTCTCAGACTAAGTAAATTAGAATAAGAAAATGTAAGATACATCACAGACATGACTTTTTCAAGATAGCAGAGTAAGCCACAATTATAGACTGTGAAAAAAACACATGAAATGACTAGTTTGGTGGATGAGCAGGAAGCAGTGGATATTGTTTGTTTGTTTGTTTGTGAGGCTTTCAGCACTGTAACCTAAAACATCCTCACAGACAAGCTGATTAGATACAGGCTAGATAAAACAGTGAGGTGGACTGAAAACTGGCTACTGTGCTGTGAAGCTCAGATTGTTGGGATTGGAACTATGAATTTCAGTTGGAGATGATTAAGAAACTGGAACACATCTCTCATGAGGTGAGACTAAAAGAGCTGGAAGTGCTCAGCCTGGAGAAGAGGAGAGTTGGAAGGAGACTCATCTATATCTATAAAGGATGCAAAAGAGGGTGTAAAGAAGGTAGAGCCAGGCTCTTTTCACTGATGCTCAGTCCCAGTACAAAGGGACATGAACAGAAACTGGAACACACGAGGTTTCCTGTGAACATGAATAAACACTTCTGTAGTGTGCAGGTGGCAGAACAGTACTGGCATAATTTGCCCAGAAGCTGTGAAGTATCTACCTTGGAGATGTTCAGAAGCCACTTGAAAATGGGCTTGGGCCCCCTGCTCTAATTGTCCCTCTTTGAGCAAGTGTTGGGCTGGATGACAAGAGGTCCCTGCTGATCTTAATCATTCTGGTACTGTGAAAAACTTTTGTATTTGAAAATAATGTATCCATTTTTCTTCATATTATGTGTTGTTATGCTATAGGCAACCTTGCACAGAAGTTGCACTCTGTTTTTTATTTGTTTGGTTTTTTTTTGCTTGCTTGTTTGTTCGCTTTTTTTTCCAAGATATGATAGATGGTATACCCATCATAAGATCTTACTGGTCTAAGAAGATGAGATAGTGAAAGCTTATTGCTTCTTACAAGTGAAACATAGTAGTAGGTGTACTTATTCTGGAAGAAACGGATAAGTGGAAGGCTCTGCTATTTTGTCTGAAAAGACTTGGGTGTCATTATGGAGAATTTGGAAATACTCAATTATCTGTTATTTTAAATTAATTCAATCTGACTAATCAAATATAGTACATTAGATGAATTTTATATAGGCTAGTTGAATAATTATTTTAAGTGTGATTCATCTTCAGAATCAGAGATGACATTCAGTAGACCACAGCATAAATTTCAGTTGGCCTGGAATTTAATACAACAAAGTTTCTCAATGGATGAGATAAAGTAAAGTGAATGATGACTTTTTTATCTGTTGTATGTTCAGTTCTTAGTTATCTACAGTCTTGCAGAATATTTATGAAATATCAGGTAGGCTAATAAAATAAACCTTTGAAGATCAAGGGTAAAATAAATAAATAATTAAAAATTGCTATGCTTCATTGTTTCTGTGATTGAATTTTCTCATTTGAAATGTCAGAAGACAAAACCATTTCCCCTATTTAGAATGTGCATTACTTAATTAAATTTATTCTACATTGTAGAATTGAAAACCACAATTTCTGTCTTGCTGGAAATTGTGTTTGGATTATAAGCAAGATAGAAAATATTGTACTTTTGTGACAAGTTTATAAGAACTAATGCTTTTCTGGCTCAACGAACTGCCGTTTTGGAAGTCTCAACCCCACTTTTCACTGAAAAATATAAAAAATAGTTTCACTGTTACTGCTAGCAAAGAATGTGCATAGACCCCATGGCACATATGTTTGAGTTCCCGAATATATTAAAATGCATTGAAAAGCAGTTAGAACTGTATCTGAGATTCTGTGTCAAAGAATATCAGTGAAATACTGTGAATGAAGTTTCTAAACAGGAACGGTCTTATTTAATGCTATATCTTTTTTTTTTCTGAAACAATATGGAATGATAGATACAACAAGGCATGTATAGGGTGGCATGATCATAACTTATCATCTTAGTTCTTATCATTCATTTTACCATATTAAACAAAACAAAATGTAATAACTTGTAGTGACTGATGTGGCTCTTTATACAATGTCACAGTTATTTTAAAGAAGATTAAGTAGCTTTTTAAAAATTACTTGTTTAGAAGATGGCTGTATATATTATTTAGCAAAAATGTTTTTGTTATTTTTAAGCTCGTGTTTTAAATCAGCTAGAGAAGAACTGCATTTTCAGTGGAGTTGCTGTAGGTTGGAAACGACTTTTTTAGTATTATGCTTCCTGAGATAAGAAAAATTATGTGGTAGACGATATCAAGTAGCTAAGAGGTTCTTCCATTCTTTCAAATACTGAGTTGCTGAAAAGCATAGTAATCTATGCTTATCAAGCCACTTTCTGTTGCTTCAGAAGTTGCCATATTTCACACTGAAAAACAGTACATTCAATTGCAGTGCTTCTGTAGGTAAAAAGATGTTATTTCTTCCACTGAAAATCAGCAACTATTTCTATAGACTACCTATTTTTCTGAAATGTTAGTAAATAATCTTGCCCAAATTATTAACTTAATATCTTATTTACTATTTTATTTACTTTTTATCATAAAAATTATTCTGGTAGGTAATTTTTCCAGTGCTTTCCTTTCCATTTTCATGTGCTGAACTACCCTGGAAGCGATTAAATATTGCAAACACTGTTCTTTAATATTAACATACTTTTTTTTAATCAAACAATACTTTGCAATAAAGAAAAAAAATTATATATTCATGAAAAAAATTCTAAATTTGAGCATGTATATTATTGTTTCAGACTAGGTTGTGATAGACCTTTGAGGGACTTATAATCATTATTTTTCTTCTATTGTTTCATGTTTATTTACAGTTTATTATATTTTCTTTGCAATTCATATATTTACTTTTATATTATTAAAAATCTGCATTTATGACAAATTCAGATAGAAGTTGTTGCAGCCCAGAAGACCAACTATATCCTGGGCTGCATTAAAAAAGGGATGGCCAGCAGGGAGAGGGAGGTGATTGTCCCCCTCTACTTGGCTCTTGTGAGGCCCCATCTGGGGCCCTGAGTCCAGGCCTGGGGCTCCCAGAACGAGAAAGACTCAGAGCTCTTGGACTGAGTCCAGAGGAGGACACTAAGATGATCAGAGGACTGAAGCACCTCTCCTATGAGGAAAGGTTGAGGGAACTGAGCTTGTTTAGCTTGGAGAAGAGAAGGCTTCAGGGAGACCTCATTGCGGCCTTCCAGTACTTGAAGGGAGCATATAAACAGGAAGGAGAATGACTGTTTACAAGGGTGAATAGTAATAGGACAAGGGGGAATGGTTTTAAACTAAGACAGGGAAGGTTCAGATTAGATATAAGGAGAAAGTTTTTCACTCAGAGGGTGGTGACACACTGGAACAGGTTGCCCAAGGAGGTTGTGGATGCCCCATCCCTGGAGGCATTCAGGGCCAGGCTGGATGTGGCTCTGGGCAGCCTGGTCTGGTGGTTGGTGACCCTGCACATAACAGGGGGGTTGAAACTAGATGATCACTGTGGTCCTTCTCAACCCAAGCCATTCTATGATTCTATGATTCTATGATTCTGTGATTATTCTATGATTGTATGATGAAAAAAAAAAAAAGCTGTACTGTAACTTTCGTCACTAATCATCTTCATTTATGAGTGATTCTAATCTGATGAAGAAAATGTCATCATAGCTGTGAATTTGTTGCTGATTTTGTTTCCAAATTGAACTAGACAGGAGTTCAGTCCACTGTTCACACCCTCCTTACTCTCACTTTCCATTCCAAGTGTTCTTGAAAGGTATACTTTCACAGTCAGTCTGCCTTTTCTAAATATGTGACCAAGGCAATTTTCTTAAAATTTTTATATGTTTTGGCATTATTTTTTATCTAATCAATTTTCTCCATGTCCAGTTACTGAAGTCAAGAAAACCACATTGTATTAACTTTTCTTTTGAGCAGAGCTATTGAAGTACAGGAGTGTTTTGTTATAACTGAAAAAAATTGAACAGGGATCTAGATGCTTGGGGAATTCCTTGATCACCATACTATAGATCCACTCTTTCTTAGCCTTTGGCTATTTAACAAATCACACAGAGGTGACATGGTTTCAAAGTGAAGGTGGATGTGAAAGAAGAGCCTAAATAATATATTGAAAGAAAAGACAATGTAGATTTTAGTCTTTCCAGAAAAGACATTCTTTGAAACTAGTATTCTCTCTCCAGTGACTTTCTCATTACAGTTTGCTGACAGAACTCTGAAAAAGTTTGAAGACTAATGTCCCCATGGAGAAAAGCATAGTATTTTTTGTTTCTTTTTGTTTTGTTTTACTCTTTAATTACTGAAATATTTGATCTCAAGGCTCACATATACTTTCTGCCTCATTGACACTGTGTACTCTGATTCTTCTCTTCTTTCCCAGCCCACTAGGCAATAACTGTTTAGTCAATGGGTGTCATATGAGGTGTTCATAAATTCTTTTCACCATTTTCAGAAATTCACAGAATCACAGAATGGCCAGGGTTGGAAGGGACCTCAAGGATCATGAATCTCCAACCCCCCTGCCACAGGCAGG
>JAOWBP010002052.1:64134583-64154742 GCA_028571105.1 Tragopan temminckii
CGCATGATTTTCTGCATTCATAGAATTAATAAGTGGTTGACGTTTGAATGTACTAATGAAGATTAGTCAGATAGAACTTTTCTGATCTGTGAAACAATACCATGCAGAGAATACTTAGTACTCGATATGTCTTGTGTGCAGAGGAAGTGACACTTCTTCCAAATCTTGTATCTATATTTAAAATATATGAATACTGTACAGAATATCTTTCTGCAGCATGAACTAATTAGTGCAGAGGCAGTAAACAAAAGTGCAGGAGGTTGGAGCTGTCTCCATTGATACTATCTGATGCTTTAAACTTTCTGTCTTTTCCTGTTATTAAAGATCCTCGTGCTTTGGCTTGTAGGGCATGTCACTCACTAGGTGAAAACATCACCTAAAACAATAGGTATTACAGTCTATTTGTAATTAGAAATATGATAAGTCAGGAATTAGGGTAGAATAGAATGGAATGGAAAGGAATAGTTCAGTTGTAAGAGACCTTCAAAGATCATTTGGTCCAACTGCCAATTAGCTACTTGGAGGGGAATATTTTGATTGGTATTTGTCTAATATACTGTGCTGTCTCACATTTTTGTCTTTTATGGAGATATGGAGGAAGATTTTAAATTCAAGAAAATACAGGAAATGAACACACACAGATGTACTTGTATGTGTGCCTTAAATGCATTAACATTGTTATTTCTTCTACACTTTAAATTCCCCAAATTAAATATGTATGGGTTGCACTGGGATAGGTCTCAGCCAATAGTCTGTCAATAAGTGTGATTGATCTGAGTGATTTTTTTTAACACAATTAGAGATTATTTTAATTTTCAAAACTTAAAGCTTTTTTTTTTGGATAATGATTTCATCCATATTTTTTGTAGGAACTCCACACAAAAATATCAAAGTAGTTCTTTCTGTGTTCAAAACTGGCTAATTATTGGATAGCTTAATCACTATATTATCAGAAATTAGTGACTCTAAAGGAATCTTGGGCTGCAGGGCAAGAAACTAGTGAGAAGAAAAAGAATTATCTTGTGAAACTGGAGTAAATTACCCCGATGTTGAAGAGATTAAAAAAAAAAAAAAAAAAAAACAAAAAAACAGGTACAGGTGCATGTTATCTGTTGGCTGCTCTTGATCAAACTTTTTTAGTGATTTTTGCTGCCTAAAGTAGACTGCAAACATTTAATCCTCCATATATTTTTATTATATGAATTGTATCAAATATTTTATTATATATCTGATACCTGTTATGGTGTTATTGTTTGTGTTACGTAAGAAAAGATATATTTCATTTTATACACGAGAATTCTCATGTACTGATTAATTAGACTTCTGCAAAGTCATTTATAGGTCTTTGTCTCATTTGCTGAACAAATCTTTAGAATGGGGTGGACTTTTTTTCTTAATTGAACATGGAATCATAGAATCATTTGAGCTAGAAGGGACCTGTAAGATCACCTAGCCCCAACCTCTCTGCTATAGGCAGGGACACCTTCCTCTAGACCAGGTTTGAAGTCCCATCCAGCCTAGCCATGAATGCTTCCAGGCAGGGGGCATCCACAACCTCTCTGAGCAACCAGTTCCAGTCTCTCTCTAACCTCACAGTAAAGACTTTCTTCTTGATATCTACTCTAAATCTACCCTCTTCCAGTTTAAAGCCATTTTCCCTCATCCAGCCATTATATCCCCTTTTAAAAAGTCCCTCCCCAGTTTTCCAAAGGTCCTATTTTCTTGATAAATTGCATTTTATTATTGTTGTAAAGGTGAAGTGATTAAAATAAATTTTTAGATTTTAAAATGCCAGAGGTCACTTTCGCTTACAGGTAGGAAAACTGAAGGATATCTTTTGTACAAAATGTATTATAAAACACTTTCTTCACTGATACATGCTTCTCTTTCTTAACGGTATCCTGTAAAAATTAATGATTATTCAGAAAATTGGGATGCATAAACTTTCACTGGAAAATGTATACATGTGAAATACATTGGGGTTAACCAGCTGATGAGCCATTAATTTATGGATATAATTTATTTATTATTAAGATACCTAGGTACTTTTTCAGATATTTGTTTGACCTCTGCATCTAGAGCTGTAATGAAAAAGGCTTTTCATAATCTCTAAATTTACTCAGAACCTAATTAAAGGAAAAAACTGTGAATTAATATATTCAGAATTGTATCTCTTGATACATTCCTTTGTTCACTGCACAATGCGTTGAGTTGAGTAGTTTAAGTAATTGTATTAAGTTATGTGAATTCTCTTTCTTTTAATAAAAACATTCAAAGAAAACTTCTTATTGTTCTTTTTAATCCATTTAGCAATTTATCCATTTAGCAAAATAATTTAGTTATCTTTTTTTGTTATTTTATTTTCTGGGAAATCTGCCCTCATGGATAAGATCTGTAATTATTGAAGATGTAACTCAGTTCTTGAGGAAACTGGTGGAAAGATTCACATCAGCCTTCAGGGAAGCTGATTCAGCCTTTTACTTTTATAATATGGTTATAATATATCTTTATTCATAAAAATAGTCCTTTAAAAAGTTGCCTATCCACATCCTAATTTATGCTACAGTCATCTGGTGTCAATATACCTAACATCAAAATCTCTACTATAAGGTGCAAAAAGCACAGTCGGCTTTTAAAAACAATAACATTTCTGCATAATGTCTTTCTCAGTGATATATGTTATATGAATGAAGGCCTAAAAGAGATATACACTTGCAGATATAGTGGATATATTTTGTGTAGAAGCAAAAATTTATAATTTGAGCAGTAATGCCTACAAAATACTCATATCTAATTTTGAAATATAGGATCTTTAATCTCAATCTTATAGTAAAGATATTTGCAGATAGTAGGAGACAAGTTTGTAATTCTCTTGAACACAGTGGGGAGACAGACAAATGCATATCTTATAAGGTAAAGTTTGAGTAAAATTCTCAATGAACATCAGAATGTTTGGGACATGTTTGTGTTCTCTAAAACTACCTTGACAAAAAGCATTGCTTTTTACCACAGATCTACTATTTTAATGGTAGTGAAAACAGACATTTTGCCCTCTAATTTCCTCCATCTCAATAAGTTTTTCAAAGAGTATGCAGCTTCACATCACAAGGTAAAATTACATTTGAAGAGTGCCTCTTAAAAGAATTTATTATTACAACACATGCTATAATTCTGGTTTGTATGAAGGGAGAATGAGACTTTTTTTCTGAACTAAAAAGATGCTTGGATCGTGGTTATGTCCTAAACCTAAGCTTTCCATTGCCGATAGAAATCATATTTACGATTTTGCCTCTTCCAGATGGAATTAATGGTGGGCAGGATATCCTGCAGCCTGGTATCCTGAGATGAGTTCAATTTCACAGGTAAAATAAATGTGCTTTCCATTATGAAATGTACTTGAACACTGACTGACTACGAATATAGTGAACTTGTGCGCTTCATCAGTATTTTCTTCCCACAGTCTGTCCCTGGATATGGATTTTCCTCTCCAAGAAGGAGAACAGTTCTGAAATTTCTACCTTTGACAATTAAATGCATTTGTCATTCCCAAGATACCATCAGGGACAGGTTGTAAATGATGTGAAAACATATGCTACATCACTGAATATCTCAGAATCTTCAGTAACTGTCTTCTCATATTTCCAAGAGGTTTACTTTAAATCTTGTAACCTATCCTTGCCAATTCTGCTAGGTGAAAAACATTACCTCCAGATTGCACTGTATAGTATGTAGCATGAGTTCTGTCAACCATCTAAAATGATTTATTACTCTTGTCAAAAACACAGTTCTAGAGCAGGAAAAATTTGGCTGTTTTGGAACTGAAGGTAAATGTTTATTCCAATCATTTATTTGTTTGATGTTCTGATAAGAGACTCAACATACTTAATGATATACATTTTTATTAATGTTTCTTTCTTAAGAAATGCTTATTTAGCAATACTACTACATATTAATAGATAGTTACATTGTACAGAGGGGGGGTTGAATTACTTTAGGATTCAAAATGCAGTGTCTTCATTCTGGGAATGAAGAAATACAGTGTTTTATCTTTAGTAAGCAAAACTGGATAGATTTTGATTTCTTACATATTATACTAGTGTACATCTTTGCGCTGATCGACAGTGTTTTGCTTTTTTTCAACTTCTTTTTCCACTCACAAGAACATTAACCAATAAAAAGGCAGTTAATTATCCCTCAGTCAGAGGGTTTCATACCCCATACTTTGTTTACAGAAACCTAAAAATAATATTTACACAGATTAAGAACTGAAAAAAGCTAAGCACATCAAAATAATTCAGTCATGATTTAAGCTCTTTCTGAACGTATATAATGAAAGTCTGTATCAGAATTCTTAGAATTCACTTTTTTGTTTGTCATGGTTTTTAACTGTGCCTCTTTCTTGTCCTTTATAATGGGAATACATAACTGTTTAAGTAAAATGTCACAGGTGAGGTTCTCTTGATGCTTAAATGCATTTGACTAGAAATAAATTATTTCCCAAGCACTATGTATGATTTAAGTAGAGCTTTAATTAAAAAAAGAAAAGCACAAAAAAGTTAAACCCAAGTTAATTAATTGCCTTGTTTACAACATAGCTTTTTAACACAGGAATTCCAGCTAATTCTGCAGCATCTTGCAACATGGAGGTCCACAAATCAAGAAGCCTGATTTGGCACCTCTTTTGGTAGAGGTGTTCTCAGTATGTTTCCTGCTTCTTGCATCCACTCTCTACTCTGGAAAGGAGAATCAATAACCATTACCTTCTCATGACACTAGCAATTTTGGTAGACCTCCCTTCTATTACTTCTCATTTATATTTTTCTGGAGAGAAATTTACTTCTTGGTGTCTAATACAGAAGTCAATACACGCTTGCTGCCTTTGTTTAACAGCTATCTCATTATACTGCATGACTTCAGAGACACAAGTGCAGCTTGCAAACAGAATTAAAATAGTCAAATTGATTTCATAACACATTTACTCTTTCTCATGATACTTTTGTTTACCTGCTGCCTGATTCTGAGCAGTTTCAAATTGCTGGCTGAACCTCTTCAAGATCTCCGAGCATCTAGGTTATCACTTGCTCCTTATTTCTTGTGTGCCTGTATGCCTAATAGATCACTCTTTTTGTCTCCCAATTTTAATGTTTATGTTGCAGTTTTAAGCCAGGTATTCCCTTCTAATTAGATATTCTTGCACTCCAGACGTCTATTTATATTTACATTCCATATATATAACACTTTGGGATTACTTTTATATGGAGCTATTAAGAACTCTGAAAATATAAGAATTGTTGTTGCAATTTATCAGGTTGATTTATTCAGAAAAATCAGTACTGTTGAAAGTTTCAAAAGAGATTATGCAGCTACTTTCAATAGGTAGAATTACATAATTTATCTCATAACTATTTGGTTTTTGTATCTGGGTGGTTACAATACTTAGGGATGGTAAGTGGCCTTTGACAAGAATGCAACATTAGCTCCCAGAATAAGCACTTTTATTTTATTTATTTATTTATTTATTTGGAGGAATAACGCAGGACATTTGATTCAAATATATGTAGAGTAAAATAAGCTTTAAATTTTTCATGATGGGTTAAGTTTGTCTTTCAGTCTCCCAGATCAGCTATAAATGCTTCACTGCATGCTAAACATGTTTCTTGCAAGACAAGATAGGTAGGAAAAGAAGACCAGAAACTAAATTTACTGATTGACTGAGATTCACATTTCCACAGAGCAAAAGAGTCAGACTAACACATGCAATAAAAATCTCACTGAAGTGATATCATTGGCCTCTGGAAAATGATTTTTGTGTACGAAGAAAAAAGATGAGTTCTGATATTGTGCATGTAAAAATCAGAAAATATGATGATAGTGAATGTTTTTGGAAATTAAAAATGAATAATCAAGCCAACTAGGAAAAACTAACAGACAAACAAAATTAAACTGTTTGAGTTTGGAATTTGTTTCCATTTGGGGAAGGAAAGTTTTGAACTGGAGTGACTTCCTTACAGAAAACAATTATTTCTGATATCATACAACTCCTCTCAGTGACACTCCATAGTGTAGAATGTGCAACGGCTACACTGCTCCGCAGTTCTGTAAGTCTTTGATAGCATAACATAGAAAATAGTCCACAAAACAACTACAGAAAACACACATGTGAGGAACAAGTGAAAACAGTGATACTGAACAAATATATGAATGTTACTCTTGACTGAAACTTTTCCACACATCATGATCTACAGATTGTCTTCAAAAGAATTAAAAAAAAAAAAAAGAAGAAAAAAAAGAAAGAAAAGAAAAAAATGGTCAAGAGCTCTGCAATATAACACACGTATAGCAGCCTAGACCATACTGGATTATTTTGGTGCTTCTGGCAATTAACTTTCTACTGAAGGTTGAAAAAAAACTGAAATTGACATCAAGTGGTGATTTACATTAGATCAGGATTTCATCATGAGTGATACAAGTTTCCAGCTACTGATGTGAAAACAGAAAACTAATTTTTTTTTTTCCAGGAACTGTGGATTGAGATCAGTTTTCTTTATAGTCTAAATTTCAAATTAGTCTGGCTTATATACAACTTTCTTTGGAAAAAAGAGGGAGGTTTAGATTAGATATTCGATGGAAATTAGGGTACTATAGTTTTCTTCCATCATTTTATATCATTACAGATCATCAAATGGAGAAGACAGTTTCATGTATTGCCCTTATATACCTTGACAGAATTTTTAAATTATTCTGGAATGAAACAAAGAAGTGAACTAGTGACTTGGTCACTAGCTTGAGAAATATCGGTTTCCCTAATCCACTTATCTCCATTGTGAAAAATGAATACATAAAAATGATCTTTTTAAAAAATATATTATTTAGATTGCAATGCATGTGCATGTTCAATTCCTTTTCACAGCCTCTGTTCATATCATGCTGAAAATGAAGCCATTCTAACATGTATTTTTATATCCCTACCTGTCTCTTGCCCAGAAAAAATTTAAATGATTGCAAGCTTTCAAACTATCTAACAGGGAGGAAAGAGCTCTCAGACTAAATGTGGTACCTCCGGTCACTGACTTGCTGTGTGTTATTTCTAGAAAGTGAACACATACGGCCATCTGCGTCCTACAGGCTGCCTCATAAATTATGTATTATCTGTCCAAGAATAAACATTGTGTATTTTATTAATTTCGAATGTTGTGGTTTTGGTGCTGAAATGAGTTACCGAACCACAGGTTTGAAAAAGACAATGCATAACAAGTTAGGCTTAAATAATCTTTCTACGGAAGAAAGAATGCTCAGTACAGACAGGGAATAGAAAGGCAGCAGAGCATTATAGAAGAGGTCACCTGTCATTTCAGCCACCTAAAAGATGAAGTTTCTGTCAAGAGTATGAATCCAGGTGGGAGTGATGTTCATTATCTTTAGATACAGAGCATAAAATTATACATCCAAACAGATTTTAATTCAAAGAAAATTCAAGGGCAAATTTGTAACCAAACTTTTTAACTGTGGCTGTTTCACCCTGATGAGCAGCTAAACTCCAGGGCAACTGCTCTCTTACTCACTCTCTTCCTTTGAGAGATGGAGAAAATATGATGAAAAAGGTCTCAGGGGTTCAGATAAGGATATTAATTAATATCACAGGCAAAACATACTCAGCTGTGGAGATTAATATAATTTATTTTTTATTGCGAACTTATTACTAAAACAGTGAGAAAATAAAGCAAACTAAGCCTCCTTCTCCCTATCCACCCTCTTCTACCTCTTTCCAAGTAGCACAGGGAAACAGGTAATTTTTCTGTGATGCTCCTTGATGGTCATTCTCTTCCCCTCCTCCAGTATGGAGTCACTTCCATGAAATTATGTCCTTCCTGAACTGGTCCTATATGGACTTCTCACACACTGCAATTCAAGAACTACTGAAACATGGATCTGTACCAGAGGGCGATCCTTCAGGACAGACTGCATCAGCATGTGTACCCCAGGGACAACATCTCCCCAAGACCTCCTGCCCCACTGTGGGCTCCTCTGCAGAGGCTGCAGCTCCAGCCCTGCCTGCTCCTGCTTTTCATGGACTTTGGTCTCTTATATATTTTATTTTTTATATTTTTTTACCAGCTTGTTTGTACATGCAGTAAGCTGATAAACAATTAAGAAAACAACAGCATTTTTTGTAAAAAATCAATATAATAGAATCATAGAACCACAGAATCACAAAATGGCTTAATTGGAAGGGTCTTTAATTATCATCTAGCTTCCAAGCTCCTGTTGTAAAGACGGTTGCCACCCACTCCTTCAGGCTGCCCAGAACCCCATCCAGCTTGTAATTCAGTGCCTCCTGGGATCAGACAGCTGCAACTTCTCTGGACAATCTGCCTCAGTGTATTGCCACCTTCTGAGCAAAGAATCCAAACTAACATCTAATCTGAATCTCCCCTCTTTGGTTTAAAAATTTAGTTTTGTTCTAAGATAGCACTTGGAATTATGAAAAACAAGTCAGTTCGTTTTATATCAAATAATACAGAATGTAGAATCCAAGAGAATGAACATGTCAAATTGTCTTTCAAATTGGTAAGATATGAAATAAAATAAAAATGAAAGATAAAGTAAGCTTTTGACATGTAAAACATACCTTTGCTTTCCAAGTGACTAGCTAATCTATTTTTCTCTAAATAATCCCAGGCATAGATGTGAGACTCACAAGCCTGTATTTCCCAAAGTTTTCTTTTCCCTCTTAAAAATGGAAGTGATGTTTTTTTTTGTTTTTTTTTTCCAGTCACCAGAGGGAGCTGAAAGGGACCTCCAGAGATCACAGAATCCAGCCTTCCTGTAAAGCAGGCCCCCTATAGCAGGCTGCAGATGTAGGTGTCCAGGCGGGTCTTGAAAATCTCCAGAGGAGGAGAATCCACAACCTCCCTGGGCAGTTTGTTCCAGTGCTTCATCACCTTGAAGAAGTTCCTTCTCATATTGGTCTGGAACTACGTACACTCCAGTTTATGGCCATTTTCCCTTGTCCTGTCCCCACAGACCTCTGAAAAGAGGTTGGCCATGTCTCCTTCACTCCCACATTTAAAATATTTATAAATATTAATAAGATCCCCTCTGAGTCTTCTTTTCTCAAGGCTAAGCAGACCCAGTCCACTCAACCTTTCCTCATAGGAGTGATGCTCCAGGTCCTTTATCATCTTTGTGGCCCTTCAATGGACTCTATCCAAGAGATTTCTGTCTTTCTTCTACCGGAGAGCCCAGAACTGGGTATGGTACTCCAGGTGAAGCCTGACCATGGCAGAGTACAGGGGGGAGGATCATCTCCCTTGACCTGCCAGCCATGCTTTTTTTAATGCACTCCAGGATCCCATTGGCCTTCTCGGCCTCCAGGGCACACTGCTGGCTCATGACCAACCTGTCATCCACCAGGACCCCCAGACCCAAATAAATAAATATTTGTACGTTCCACTAATTGTAGCAGCACACAGGTGATACACTGTCCACTAAGTATCTATGTCAGAGTGATAAACTTGGGGAACACAACACTGGGAAGTAAAAGATAAAGAAAATTTAAACATCATGGATGATTGTCTTTTTTTTTTTTCTATATGTGGTAACACATATCACTACTTTTGAACAAGTTATTAAAATTTCTGAAAGTTGTTTGCTGTTCAGAAGTTCTTTTTATAGTCACCATTCAAACAACATAATCATGTAGGTACTTCTTCTGCCCATCAATGTCTAAAGTTTAAAAAGCCCAGAAAAATTATCTTCAAACAGTGAAACCCTTCCAGAGATTACATAGTTGTATAACCAGTTGTTCAATTGTCTTTTTTTATAAAGAACACTCCATTGGATTATTTTTTAGGTTTATTCAGTTTAGTCTCACTATTATGTATTTGATAACTTCTCCAGAGCACAGAGGAAAACAGAATCTAAAGATTTTTTCCCTTGAAATATTTGCTATGTTGATGTCATTTCTTGACCTTCTTGTTAGCTAAAATTGTCTTCATGTTCATGTAATTCTTATAAGCACAACTTCTTAAAAAAATAGTGATGTTTCTTAAACTACTCTTTGAGTAAAATGTTTGGAATACATACATCATCTTTCAATCTTAAAAAAAAAAAAAAAAAAGAAAAGAAAAAAAAAATGAAAGAAAAAAAAGTTTTGCTGAACATGGAGTTGTTGAATTTATCCAGGCAAGAAAGTCAAACAAGGTTCACTAGGAGGATGAACAGGACTTTCCGCAGATGTCAAATTTCTGATTTTAGTATTAACACTCTCTCCATATTGATTTAAGTATTTCACAGAATGATTATGGAATTTTTAACCAAAAAAAGACCAAAACACACACTAATCTAAGCTACGGGTGAGCACTGTGATTTTTTTTGAAGAAAAATTGTTACTAGCCTTTTTGTTTATTAGGAAGAGTTAAAATTAGGCTCTCACAGAACTTGAACAAAGGACAGTAATGATTTCTTTTAACATAAAAAATGCATGTAAATGGCAGCAATTAAGGACAATGCTGTTCTTTTACAGCAGATTTATACTCTGAGTAATAATATGCAACTCATTTATTATATTAAACTTGTGCATTGTATATTGATAAGACCTATGAAAAAAAATAGAAGTAGCTGGTATGTTTACTGTATAATTAATCTAACATATGTATATAAATTTGCATATAAATATATGTACATATATATAAACTAAGGGGAGATTTCAAAGAGTCTTTTCTTGTAAAAACTGAAAAAAATGGCTACACAGGATAAGAAAGAAGTTTCTGACCATACTTCAGTAAATTAAGAGACTCTCACTGGTTTGAAACACTGAATATGTAATTTTTAACTATGAGCTTCAGTTCATGGACTAGATAATTTATTGCACTATGCATGTCTTTAATGAGGGATATCCAGATATATTTCATTTAGGGAAATTAGATATACAATAACAATCAAATTTAGTTTTGCTGTAAGACAGCTTTTGGAATTATGAAAAAACAAGTCAGTTTGTTTTATATCAAATAATACAGAACGTAAAATCCAAGAGAATGGACATCCCAAGTTGTTTTTTTAAACTGGCAAGATATGGAAAAAAAAAAGGTAAAGGTAAGTTTTCATCATGTGAAGTAACTTCTGCATTCCAAGTAACTAGTTAAACATTTTTTATCTAAATATCATCAAATGATACCTCCGCATACATTCATTTTAGCACACAAGTTGTGAATAGAATAAATGCTTGCAATTGTTTCATGTCTGATACAAATACCTATTGTCTAAAATGCTTAATTGTTTCGTATTCATGGACATTATATTAATAACAGTCACTGTTTCTGCAATGTCTTAGTGCTGTGCAGAATAAACGAAAAGGTAAGAAAAAATTTACTAAATGTAATTTACAGAAATCCATTTTCAGTACAAATTCAAAAAACATGTTGATAGCTTGTTACTAAGAACTTCAAATACTTTTTTTGCTTAATCTTTTAAACTCTTGTAAGTTCCAAAATAAAATTATTCTCAAACTCATTTGACCCAATACCCAATCTTGTATATGTAAGCAGCTTCATCTGTTAACAATACCTCAAATACAGTCAACAGTTCACTACATAGTAAATGCTGTTTCCATTAACTAATTTTGTCAAAATGAGGCTACAGAAGTTATTAGTGTCCCATTTTCTACAACACTTTAGTTTTTAGGCCACATATGCAGAGATATGGCTTTCAGTTTTATCTCCAGCAAAAATGTTCTAGTTACAAGTCTGAAGCATTCCCAGCCAAACTAGCAATGTTCTGTACCTGAGAAAATCTTTTTCATTCTGTTGACAATTAATAGAGAAGAGCTAAACAGCTCATTGTCCAGTCACAGCAATTCATTGAAACATAAATTTACCATATCATGCTAAATATTTTTGCTTTTGTTCTAAGTTGCAGAGGGATGATGTCAGTCTGGTGGCAATTGATTCCATGAAACACTGAAATTAGATATAACCTTTACTTATCGACAAAAAATATAAAATAACGATTTTCAGGAGGAAGTTGGAGGCTGAGAATTCCAAGACAGGGACAAATATTTCCTGGAAATACCTAAGAGTCTGAGTTTGAAGACAAAGAGGAATGAAAAAAGAGAAATGCCATTAGCATTTTTTCCAAAAACATATTTCTGTGTCAGGGAGGCCAGACGAGGTTGAACATTGAATACTCATTATCTTAGTGCTATGCTTTTAGTCAACTGTTCATTTTTTTTTTACCTAACAATGCCTTCTATACCCAGCAGAAATGAAGATTTCCTGAAATAGATTACAAGAAACTCCAATAGCTAGAGCTGAGGTCAAGTTCTACCCTCAGTTACACTTAACTCTGGACTCAAGTCAGAAGGGAAAACTAAGAAGTGAAGGATTTCATTATAAATAGATGATTTTACTTTAGTTGTTTTGTGGGTAGACTTTTTAAAATGTGAATTTGTAGAAGCATAATCAAAAGTGAAAGGATAATTGTGTTATACCTCACATCTTTCATTCAAATTACAGTCTTCTCTTTCTGGAAATACTGGCAAACTTAATGCATTTAAATAACTAAATTAATTAAAACTAAAATTGTAATTGTGTTGTGTTAATGTTGGAAAGAGTCAATACCTAAAGAAATAACTGCAACCTCCGAAGTTTTTTGCTTGTTTTGTTGTTATTGTTTCTTTCTCAGCTGTAAAGAGGGATGGCTGGTAACTGGATTCAGGATTTAAAGCAGTCCTTGGGCTGAATTTGAAGTTATTTTAGCTATTCCCAAGGTCTTTGTTAGGTAGATGCTAAATTTAAGATTTTGGATCCAATTAAGATCCAAAATTCTTTTCTAAAGTTTGTTTATTTTAGAAGAACTAACATAGCAACCCTTTTTATTTTGGTTATTTAAAATCTATTAGAAAAAGTTTACTGTCATGTACGGTAGGTAAGAAACAGTCCAGAGACACTTACTGACACACTGATTACTCTGATGATACTGCATGTAATAATCCGTTTCTGGAATCCTAGAAATGGGAAGAATGTGTTATATGATCTTGGACTGGCTCTGACAAAGCAAATTATGTCACAGACGCATTGTATTTTCAGATTAAGAGCTTTCTTCTTGTCTTAGATAATATATGGTCTCCAAATTTAAGAGAAAAATATGGAAGCTTTGCTATCCTGTAACTGTTATGAATGCTGATTAAAGTAGAAATAAAATAAAGTTATTGAAGTTGAATATTTTAAGTCAAGTAATGCTTTCCTTTTTCCTTTTTTTTTCCTTTTTTTTTTTTTTTTTTTTTTTTTAATTCTAACCAGGAAAATTACGTGTTTGAAAGTTAGAAAATGAGGCATTTTGGTATGCTCCAAGCAGACTGATTCTTATCCCCATATGTAATATGCATTGCATTAATACACATACTTATGTTCTTCTGCAATGCTAAATCTGCACAGATGTTGACTCTTCCATACTGTCCTGGTTTTGGCTGAGATAATTTTCTTCACAGTGGCTGGTATGAGGCTTTATTTTTATTTAGGAGAAAAACAATCTTGATAAGACACTGATATTTTAGCTGTTGCTCAGCAGTGCTTACACTAATTCAAGGAATTTTCATTGTCTCACACTGCTCTGCTAGCATGGAGTCTGGGGATACACAACAACCTGGGAGGGGAAAGAACAGGACTGCTGAGCCAAACTGGCCAAAAGGCTATTCCATATCATATGGCATCATATGAAACAATAAAAGTGGGGTTAGTTTGCTGCGAGGGTGACTGCTGATTTGGGATTGGCTTGTCATTAGTCAGAGTGTAGTGGGCAAATGTATTGTGCATCACTTGTTTTATATATATTTTGATATATATATATATAAATAAATATATGCATAATATATACATATATATAATGTGCAATGTAAATATACATGGTATTTTATATATAATGTGTAAAAATACACGTAATTATATATAATATATATACCTACACTATTCACTATTATTGTTGTTGTTATTGCTGTTATTTTCCTGTTCTTTTCTGACCCATCAAAATAGATTTATCTCAACTTACAAGTTTAATCATTTTCCAATTCCCTCTCCCACCCTACTGGGTAGGATAAGTGAGTAAATGGCTGTGTGATGCTGAGCTGCCTACCAGGTTAAACCACAACACTTTCACATTAGAATGTTTGGTTTCAGTTCTGCACTTCAAATCACATTCTTCTCCACTGTTTTAAGAAATCAAATAACTATTTTCTGTCTTCTCCCCCCCCCCAAAAAAACAGCTCTTAGATGTTGCCAAGTAATCTTCCGATTCCTCTTTTTCTTTCATTTAGATTGAGCTAAAATAGTCTATGTTTTTAATCTTCTCATTATTTCATGTTCCATCCTGTTTCAAACATTATTTTTTTTCAGATCTCTTAATGGCCTCTGAGGTTTTCCACTTCCTCTTAAAAATGTAACTAATGCTAGAAATGTAACTGATTGTACTGAAGAATTGTTCAGCCAAAGAGTAGTTGAATGTTGTTTTTAAATATTTTATATTTTTAAATATAGAATCATAGAATCATCAAGGCTGGAAGAGAGATCAAAGATAATCTAGTCCAACTGTCCATTTACCACCATATTTCCCCACTAAACCATTCCCTTAGTATAATATCTGTTTCTTGAACACCTCCAGGAATTGTGACTCAAATGCCTCCAACCCTGGGCAGCCCATTCCAGTGCCTGACCACTCATACGGAGAAGAAATTTTTCCTAATATCCAACCTGAACTTCCTCTGGCACAACTTGAGGCCATTCCCATTTGTCCTGTTGTAGTTACTTGGCAGGACAATCCCTACCTCATCAAAGTATCCTTTGAGGGAACTGTAGAGATCTATGTGGTCTCCACCGAGCCTCCTTTTCTCCGGACTAAACAATCCCAGTTCCCTCAGCTGCTCCTCATAAGACTTGTGCTTCAGACCCCTCACCAGTTTTGTTCCCCTTCTCTGGACATGCTCCAAAAGGCCTTGATGTTTTTCTTGTCGTGAGGGGCCCAAAACTGAACACAGTACCTAAAGTGTGGCCTCGTCAGGGCTGACTACAGAGGAATGATCACTTCTCTGCTCCTGCTGGCAACACTATTTCTGATACAAGCCTCGATAACATTGGCCTTCTTGGCTACCTGGGCACACTGCTGACCACACTTAGCTGAGAGTCGACCAACACCCCCAATTCCATTTTTTCCACACCGTCTTCCAGCCACTCTGCCCCAAGCCTGTAAAGCCTGTAGCATTGCCTGGGGTTGTTGTGGCTAAAGTACGAGATCTGGTACTCGGTTTTGCTGAACTTCATCCCACTGGCCTCAGCTCAGTGATCCAGCCTGTCCAGACTATACTACTACTACTACTACTACTTCTACCTAAAAAAAAAAAAAAAAAAAAAAAAAAAAAAGAATATTTTTTTGTTTTTGCTACTGTATCATCTTTTATCCTTATCATCAGTTTCCTGTTTAACTCTTGCTCATAGAATTGCAGAAATTGCAGAATCACAGGATCAGAATTGCAGAATGGTTTGGGTTGGAATTTCCAACACCCTGGTAGGGATGGCAGGGATACTTTCCAGTTGATCAGTTGGCTGAATAATTCCAGGGATGGGGCATCCACAACTTCTGTGGACAAGCTATGTCTCACCACTCTCATAATGACAATTTTTTTTTCTTTACATCTAATCTAAGTCTACCCTCTTTAAAGTAAGTCTACTTTAAACCCATTAGCCCTCAACCCTTCACTACAGTCCCAGATAAAGAGTCCCTCCTCATCTTTCTAGTAGGCACTTTTTATGTATTGAAATTATGTATAAAATGTTTCAGAGCCTTCTTTTCACCAGGCTACACAATCCAGGATTTCTCATTCTATCTTACTGATGAGGTGTTCTAGCCCTCTGATCATCTTTGTGATATTTCTCTTGATCTGCTACAACAGGTCCATGTCTTTCTCATTCTGCAGATCCTAGAGGTGAATGCAGTACTTTATGTGGGGTTTTGTGAAAGCAGAGTAGAGAGGGGAATCATCTCCTTTTGGCCTGCTAGCTACAAGTCTCCTGCAGCGCAAGGTATGGTTGGATTTCTGGACTGCAAACTCACATCGCCAGCTCACATCAAGCCCTTCGTTCATCAGTACCAATTTCTCCTCCTCAAGGCTGCTCTATTCATTCATTGCCCAGACTGTAATTTATGTCTGAGATTGCCCCGACCCAGATACAGATCACTTGACTTTGCTGAACTGCATATTGTTCACATAGCCTACCTCTCAAACCTGTCAAAGTCTCTCTAAATGGGATCTCTTCCCTCCAGTATATCAACTGTACCACTCAGCTTGGTGTCATTTGTGAACTTGATGAAGGTGCATTCAAGGCCACTATTTATGTCATTAAATAAAATATTAAAAAGCACAGACCCTTCAGGGATACCTGTCACTACAGACTTCTGTTTGGACACTGAGCCTTTGCAGGTGGCTATCCAGTCATTTCCTTCTCTGTCTCATAATCCATCCATCAAATGCATGTCTCTCTCTAATTTAGAGGCAAATTTGTTGTGAGGAACAGTATTGGAGGCCTTACAGAAGTCCTGACAGACACTGGTTGCTCTTCCCTTGGGCAGTGAGTCTGTCACTCCATCGTAGAAGTTAATCTGGCTTGATTTGCCCTTGGTGTAGCTGCATTGGTTTTTTCTCCCTCTCTTTGATATATTTTGACATAGGTTTCTGGGGGATCTATTCCATGATCTTACTGAGCACTGATATGCTTGACTCATCAATTCTTCTCAGGATATGTCTCATTACCTTTTTAAAAATGAGTGTGATGTAGTCTCGCTACAATTATCAGTGAGAGGAGGTTCTTTGATATATGTATACACAATGTGAGGTTAAGAAACAACGGTTCAAATGCTGGTCTGACCAATTTATTACAAATCCTAATCAATCAGGGAGATGGGGATGACTATTACAAATTAGGGTGATGGGGAAGGGAAAGCGAGCAATAGGAAAGATAGGAAAGGAGCAAGAATTACATAAAAGAGGAATAGTCACCACCAAGATCTAGCAGTGTCCCATTGCACGTTATCTCCAACTTTGACCAGGACTTGCCTGGACTTGTCCATCTGTGTTCCTCAGCAAGCTTTGAGACAAAGGTGCAAAAACAATAATCTCTTGCAGATGTTTCCTTTTCTTCAGTCATTGGGGACTGTCATAATTTCTCAAATAAAATAGAGGGGACTCTCAGAGAATGACAGATGATATAAAGGACATGTCTCAGAATTCTTTTTGTTTTGGTTTTTTTTTTTGGCCAACTGTCACTATCAGTCGGACTACGCAAGCAAAGAATGAGGACAAATACTGCCACAGTCATTATTATCATTTTCTATGGCACATTCTGTCAGGTATATATGTATCTAAAAGATTAAATGAAAAGGTAAATTTAATGTTGACCTTTCCATTAAACCCAAATTCAAGGTGAAAAGCAATTTCTGAGAGGAAAATGTTTGAAGTATTGGCTTCACTTGGAGACAAATAGACAAAAGTAAATTCATCTGCATATCATGCATAATTGTTAAATCAGATGTAAACTAGAGAAAGGGGATACCTTGTATAATTGTTAATTCTCCACACACTGTTTAGACTGCACTTTTGAACATCTATAAATTTGTTTTTATTGGTGTCATTTTTTTGTATCTTGATATGTAAGTAAAATTTTTGAATCATTGCCTTTAGCTCTTACTTCTTGTACAACTGTCAGAAGAATTCCATTCTAGAGTGCAACAAACATATTAAATTTTATGAAAATTAATTTTCTTTAAAAGACAGACGAGCTGACTAAAAAAATCCAATAACCTTCTAGAGCTTTTTTTTATCATATTGTTGAGTTATAATGAATTTTTCTTAGAATCTAAGAGAGTCATAGATCACAGACTGTATAGGGAAAAGGCATAAAACTTGATTATATTCTTAATAAATTCAAGTTTTGAAGGATGTTGTTTTAACACACAAAATATTTCTTCTGGCTAGACTATTCAACACAACTTTAATTGAACACAGACAAAAAATGGATCATTCATGTATTATATTCTCCTTCTATTTTCTTGAACTCAACCTAAAGCAGTGGTAGGGTTTTGAAAGGAAATAAACAGCTGTGAGAGCATTTATGTTATCTATATGGAAGCAACTAAGCAAAACAGTTTAGATCTTTATGGCTATTAAAAAAAAAAAGAAAAGAAAAAAGAAAAAAAAAAGAAAGATACTTGGTTTGGATGAAATACAGTTCTTTTTGTTTCACTAATAAAGGAGTTTGCATACAGAGTAACTGGGGTAGTTTAACACTGGCTGACAGCTGAAGTCCAACACATCACTCTGAGTCCTCCTCCTCACAAGTCCAGGGGAAGAAAATATGACTAAGAAAAGGCTTGTGGCTTGAAATAAGGTCAGAGATCACTCACAAATTACTGTCATAGGCAAAACACTCAGCATAAGTTAATGTAATTTACTGACAGTTAATAAGAAACTAGAGCAGTGAGAACTAAAAGCAAATTAAAAGCAACACCTTCTTCCCATCCACACTCTTCTGCCTCCTCTTCCTGAGTGGCACAGGGGTTGTGGTCAGTTCATAATGCCTAATCACTGTCATTTCTGCACTCCCACTCTCTCCCTCTACTTTACCATGAAGTTCCTTGTGTGGCATGCTGTTCTTTTTGAATCCATCAAATGTGCACTCAAAACTGCCTGCTCCACCATGGATTTCTTCACAGGCTGCAGTGAACTTCCACTAGGTGCAGGGAGAATATCCTGCCTTCCTTCACTGACCTTGGTGTCTGCAGGGCTGTTTCTCTCACTTTTTCTCATTGCTCTCTCTCAGGTATTTTGGGTCAGCATTTTTTAGATTTTCTTAAATCTGTTCTCACAAAGACACAATCAGATTCACTCCCTGTATCAGCTTTGGTCAGCGAAAGGTCCCTTTTGGAGCTGGCTGGAGATGGCTTACACCTAAAATGGGGCAGCTTCTAGATCCTTTTTCCAGAGGCCATCCTTTCAGCAGCCTCTCTACTACCAAAGCCTTTCCACCTAAATCCAATACAGCAATGTAATTTTTGTCTTTTCTATGTGTCTAATATTCAGATATTTATGCTGCATTTATACATTTAAGTGTGGCTTTTCTGAAGTAATAGTATTTGCTTTGGGGTTACAAAGACTTTGCGGTTCTCAAGTCCTCCTCAGACGAGATCAGTTATTAGTCAGGTACTCCCTGACACCAGTAGAAGCAGATCCACAGGGATAGTCTTGATATCAGGAAGGGAAATATGCATTAGAAGGAAAAAAGAAACACTACTTGGTGAACAGCTGGAGAGACAATAGTACAGATTCATAAATATTTAGAACATCTGAGGGCCACCTCTAAACTTTAAATATGTTCAAAATTCTCTTGAGTTCAGAATGAAACAGAAGCTGAATGAAAATATATCAAAACATCTTAGATAACATTCAAAATGATATTCCTATATTTTTAGCTAGTTATTTAATACACGTTCCCATATTTAGCATATGTGTTTAGGAGTGTTTAGGAGAAACAGCATTATTTATTTATTTGCTTGAAGGGGGAAAAGTTCATTAAAACACCTTTTTTGAAAAGCAAATCAGATCTATTCTCCAAACTGAAGAAATGTTATGCAAGATCAAAAATGGTGAGCTGTAATCATTGTAGCTATGCAACTGAATTAATAGGATCCAGCTGACAAATGAGAATATTGTAGAAAACAACTATACTGTTGTATGAAAACATTCTTCATACAGAGAAATGACAAAATGCAACATCTAAATAAGTTTCAAATGACTGTAAATTGTGATGCTGCTAATGGTAAGAATATCAGTGAATGTTTAGTGTATGGATAAGGATTTAAAATTGAAGGAGGGGTGCATGATATAAGAGAATAGGCAATAGAATAATGTGTAATACAACAAAGAAAGAACTTATTGAGGAGACTTATGGCTGATGTCTTTGAAACTCAGCAACTAGCTAGCACAGCTGCTTTTGTCAGTAACTGCGAAGAGTAATGCTGCTAAGCTATCACATTGCCCTGATAGTGACGGAGCACTGGAACAGGCTGCCCAGGGAGGTTGTGGAGTCTCCTTCTCTGGAGATGTTCAAGACCCGCCTGGA
>JAOWBP010002052.1:64166442-64178938 GCA_028571105.1 Tragopan temminckii
AAAGATAGAATCTGTGGGACTGTTACATAAATGATGTTTTTGAAACTAGATTTAATATGTGAACTAAAGATTATGCAACACACATGGGAAGAGATAGTCTGCAGCCAAAATGCATTCCATTACACTGTTGCAGCTAATAGAAAGCAGCAGAAAAGGCTTGTGGATTTTTAAATACTAAGATATATTTCATTTTATTAATTAATTTTGTTTTTATGCAGCTCTTCAATCTTTGAATGTATACTATTAAATCTGTGATATTCTGCTTCCTGGCATGGAAATGCCATTCGTTGAAATGACTTGTTCTTTGGTAAGATAAACTGTTATTTACTGAGCTCCTTGTAAAATATTTTGATTGTATGATTCAGAAGAACTACAGACAAGAGGTGGAATGAGAAATCACATCATCTATTCTGCATGCCTGAGATAGAGTGCAAATTTTTGTTTAAGACACTAAAAATGTCCTAGAAGTTCTGACCAGTGTGATTACTGTGTTGGAAAAAAAAGCCTCTTTTCTGCTTACCTGTTTCCTGTTTCCATACTGCTGATTTTTCTAAGATTTAAGGACCAGCATCTTCCCCAATATTTTTCACCACAATTTTTGTCCAGATGAATATCTATTAAAATATTCACCTAGACAAAAAGTGAGACTCAAATATTCAAATCCAACATTATAATTTTTTAAATCCCTGCTTATTAGACACACAACTTCTTTTCGTTTTTTGAAGTTAAAGATATTTCAGTCTCCAGACTGTATACTTTTTTATACTCTTCAAACTGTCATGCAAGGCTGAGTGACTGGTGCTTAACAGCGCCTGAATTTTTTCAGAGGATTAGAAAGATAACAAGAGCTTTCTTTTGGATGCCCACTAAACAGAGATAAAAGATACTAGCAAAATCGATCATATGATGTGTTGAGGGTGTGACTTACCTTTGCTTAGAAGCCTACTGACTTAAACGCTCACTCCAGTAACAAATGTAGCTCCAACTACTCCTCCTCTTTGCAAGAGTGCTCTACAGACAAAGAGGAATGAATACCTGGCTAAGGCTGAAGTAGTTCCTCCTGTATGATGATGCTGACTTCATTTGTTTCATGTATTAACTTCATTTGTTGCATGTATGAAAAAGTTGGATTTTTAAAATCAAATAATAAAAAGCTGAGATTTACAGGTTAATTTCACCTAATAACCTAAACAAACGTTATAAAAAAATTCATTATAAAATATGAAATATAAAATACATTGTGGCATAGTAACTATTAAAATTGGCTGTCTAACATGTTGAATTACAGATAGCTGTATCTCTTGAAATTCTAATATTGCTTAGTTAGAAGCAATGCAAGAGCTGGAGACATTCCTCTGAAAAATGGCAACTGTGAGAGATAAAACAGTCTTTTAAAAATATGAGTTTTCTTTAGTGTACCTGTGACTATTCAGAGTCCTTTTGAAAAATGCTTTTAAATCCTTCAAGTCCAAGAATCTTGCAAACATAATGACTGTCCTTAGATATACATTTTTAGCTGACCAAGAGAAGGAATGGAATTCTTAATGCTCCCATTTGACTGCTAACTCTTCTGGACAATAAGATGAAAAATTTGAAGTTGTTATTTATCATTTTGATTATAGCGTTGCTCCGGAGGTTCGTGTTTTATGCAAGGTTATATAAGATTATTTTGTGAGAAATGCTAATAAAAGATATTACAGTTTTCAAAGTACATTTTGATTTCTTCCTCAACAGCTCCTATATATATTCAGAGGCTCCTGTAAGGCAACTTTGGTTTCTGAAGGGGGCCTGACTATTTCACAATACTTTATAAACTTACAAAAACAGTGGACAGTCGTCTTGAAAGACAGATGTAGATGGATTACCCATTTCAACCAATCCACAGGACAGCTCTATGAAACCTGACAGAAGCATATATAAGGAACTATATTCTTTACATCTACATAAACCTAAAATTTTCCCGTAAAAGACTTGGGCCTATAGTAGTGCTGTAGTACAACTTTGGCAGCTTTGGTATAACCTCTGTGTAAAATGACTTACTGAGACTGCAGTGCCTCAGAAAGTATTAATATAGATGTAAACACACATAGAACACTGGCTGGAGATTTGAGTGCCAACACGCACCTTTCAGAATAACATTCTGAGTAACACCATTCTGACTAGTGAGCAGCAATGCACTTGCAGAGATAAGTATTTGTCTCACTTTATAGGAAAAAAAAGAGAAGAGAGAGAGAAAAATCCATTTGAATTCATAACACTTCTGGGATAGAAATTAGTTTAAGGCTTAGATGGATATGAGAGTAATAAATGTGGAAAGAGGAGAGGAAGACTTCATGGGATTTTTACCTGCCAGTGCACTTCTAAAAAAAACTGAACTACCTACTTCTGGATGAGAGGGAACAAGTGGAACTCGTTCCTCTCCAAACTGCCAAAAGGCAACAGACTGAACCTTTAAATCATTCATGACAAATTGTGAAAGGAGTGCAGATCTGTGGAGGATTTGAAAGAAGTGATATGACGAGAAGAGTCATGTTCTTATAAAAACCATATTTTTTTTCCTTCTGTGCAATTAATTTCTTAGTATTCATAATTTGCCTCCCTTTTATATATATATATGTATACATATATATTAGATCTTTGCTTAGATTAACTTAGAGTGAAGGTGTCTCGCTTCAATTTATAGGAGGCAGAGGATATAATATCTGTATACCCGGTGTGAGATTAAGAAGCAACGGTTCAAATGTTGGTCCGACCAGTTTATTACAGATCTTAATCAGGGAGATGGGGAAGGGAAGGAGGGTGATAGAAAAGATAGGAGAGAAGAAGCAAGGAGTCTTTGTAGGAAGCAAGAGGGAGATAGTCACCACCATGGATCCAGCGTGTTTCGTAGTTCAGTCACTGATCTTCAGTAGTGGTGGGTCATCAGGCATTGTTGTTCTGTTGACGATGATGGTGACCATGGCAATGATGGCGACTTTTCAATGGTAGTGCCAACTTATATATAAGTCCAAAGCGGTCGAGTCAGCTCTCTTTGGAGTGACAGCTCAAATCCATACCCACCACTTGACTCCTCAATAAATCAATCAGAGTTACCACAAGAAATACCTCAGGAAGCAAGCTTTGAGCAAAAAAAAAAAAACAAAGAAGGATTCTCACAGAAGGTAGCTTCCCCATGAGAAAAACATCTGGTCAGTAAGCCCTCTTACCTAAGGAATGATTATGCATCACCATCTCCTATAAGTATGCCTCTACACTTTAATAAATTTCTTATTTTGCTCAGAAGATAAATTCTTCTTATGGACTTCTGTTCTCTTTGATTTAAGAATAGTGGTGTTTCCTATTATATTTTGCTCAAGATCTCATTCCAGTGTATTTAAAATATTAGGAAAATTCTGTTTCTAATACTTTTGGGGCTAGATGCCAGTGGTGTTGAATTAGTAATGCCATTGGGAAACATTTTAACAAATAAATGATGCTTTAATTTTGGATTATTTTCTTTATCTTAAGCCTCTTTTATTTTTATTTTTATTTTTTCAGGAGACGAGAACAAACATATTTACAATGAAATTAAACTGTTTATTTTTTTAATTAATAATTTTTTTTTAATCAAAGACATTTCATGCATGCAACGAGAAAGTAAAATAGATATTATTAATAAGAAAGTCATTAGTGTGGAAACCATACAGAGAAAGAAAAAAGAAAGAAGAAAGGCTGCAAGCACTGAAACTGATAACTCAAGTGAGCAGACCAGAATATTTATTCTAGTAAGTTCCTCAAGCAGATCTGAAAAATAAAAATGGAATCCAGGTGCTTGGCAGTTAGCATATCTTGGTGAATCGGGGTAAGAAAAACCAAATGGAATTCTAAATGCTGCAAGTTCAGGTTTTGAAAAAGAGTCGTATTTTTCTGAAAATAAAGCAACATTTATTGTTTTAGGGATGACAAATTAAATGATGTTGTTTTCCATTGACTCACATTATGATTCGCTGGAAGTTCTCAATAGCTCACCATTGTATACAATTATTCAGGGCCTGTCTTCTGTCTGTTGCCAGGACATCCTGAGTTTAAAAGAATAAAGGAGCTATTAGAAACCACAACAGTTGTTTACATCCTTCTAGCTATTTTCTCTTCAAATGCAAAGTAGTTTAAAAAACTGACCCAAAGCTGAGGCTAATACAAGGTTCCTGAAAATTGTTCAGCCCATCTTGAAATGCATCTGAACTAGTTCTTTTGTTCAAAAAGAAACCGTGATTGTGCATTTTATCACAGAATATTACATGACCTGTCATCACCTATTCTTCAGCAAAGCAAACAAACGTATAATCTGCCATCTATTTTTGATTTTCATCACATAATAATTATGTCTGAGTTTGAGCTGCTGAACTTTGGGCTTTGCCCTTCTGTAAAGTGGCATGGGATACAAATTCAAAGTAATCTGTTTGAACTGTAAGGCTTACTTTTACATCAGCATTTAATATATTTTTTTTTCCCTAATTAATTCCTGGTTGACCTTAAAATTTTGATAATAAAATAGCTATAATTGAAGACTTTGCAGAGTTTTGTTTATTTATTTATTTATTTATTTATTTATTGTGAAAAGAAAAACAGTAGAAGTGGACTTGAGATATAACAAATTTCATGATAATCTGCATTTGTTTCACTGATTCATGATAATAGATATAATAAGTACTTTGATTTTCATTTGTGCTCAGTGGGATATAAGAATGTTTCTGGGTGGATGCTACATACATGAAAAATATACGTTGAATACTTTATCTAAAACAGTTTCAGACTATGAAGCTGATAAGATGTATGTATATGTATCAGATTTTTAAAGCCTGCTTTGTGTTTCCTTTTTATAATCCCTAACAGCAACTCATTGCTGGTAAAAATAAATTAACAATGACTTTTTTTCTTAAAAGGAATTACAAAAGCAGTAGCAGAAAGGAGAAAGAAAGCATTAAGAAGTGTACTATTTAAAAGATGGAAAACACAAATTTATTTATTCTTAAATAGTGCAATTTAAAAATATAAATTTCTAGTGAATAGAGTAATTTACTAATGTAATTTGCGTGAGCATCAGGTCAATACTGCTTTTAAACAAAAGGATGATGTTCTATGGGGAAATATTTTCTTCTTCAATAAAATGAAATTCAAAATTTTCTTTCATATCTCAGCATAGCTTACCTAATAGTGATCAAGGTTGATCATGATGCTGTGATAGCACTTTAAAAATACTTGCCTATTTAGCTATGCCTTAAAGCCTTCTTAGGATTTACTTCTGTAAAGCTTTATCTTACTCATCAGTTCACTACAATTAAGGCAATGAAGTTTAGAGCAGAGTTCTCAATCTTCACGTTTTTGAACCTCCTATTCATAACAGGAGCTATGAAAAAAATAATGGATAAATTAAAAACAAACAAACAACATTCCCTCACTTCAAAAATTGAAGATTTAATTACAGTATGACAGTTTGTCCTTGCTGTCTTGTTCTTCTAAGTGTTTTATCTGTGCCTTTGCTGAAAAGACTGCTTAGGTTCAATCTTACAAATGTTCATAAATACCTGAAGGGATGGTGCAGAGATGACAGGGACAGGCTCTTTTTGGCGATGCTCTGTGCCATGACAGGAGGCAGTGAGCACAAACCAGAGCACAGGAAGTTTCATGAACTTCAGGAAACATTTATTTATCGTGAGAATGATAGAGCACTGTGACTGGTTGCCCATGGAAGTTGTGGAGCCTCTTAGACGATCTTCAAAAGCCTCTTGATGTGATCCTGGGAAAGCGACACTAGTTGTCCCTGCTTGTGCAGAAGTTGTACCAGAGCCCTCCAGTGGTTTCTTCCAACCTCAACCATGCTGTTATTCTGTGGCATAATATCTCTCATTTCTAAATAAACTGAGAAAAAAAAAAAAAAACACCTATTTTGCATAGCTTTTGTAGGATATCTAGGCATTTAGACCTGTTCAGTTTTGAAATGTAGAAGCATAAAACATATTTTATGTTGACAGAAAGTAGTAGAAAGCATCCATCCTAGATTACTATGAAAATTCCAATCTTTTCTCTAGTTTTTATCTTAGCCAAACATGATTTCTGGAGTAGATTACTACTTACTTAAGTACATTTAATATGTTAATTGAGGTATGAAACCGTCAGTACTACCTTTTGCCTCAAGTTAAATTGTGACACACTGCAACAGTATGTTCAGATTGAGAGATTTTTTTTTCATTTAGCAGACACTATAAAAAGTGGTTTATACAGTGGTGGGATGAATGGCTTTGAATATGCTCCAAATGCAAGCAGAACCTGTACCAATACATCAACTTCCATTGTATTATGAAATACTGGAAGCTATTCTACAGATGCATTTCCCTCTGCTTTCACTTTAAAAGGTTACAATGGATTTTCTACATTTTACTCTGAACTACTTTTTTACATAACCTGCGTATGAGCTCTAGACATTCTGGGAATTTCTGACATGTAGTGTAGAATACATCCAACTGTGGTTCTCCACTAGCTTTGGCAGAAAATAATTAAGAAGTTGTTAAAGTCCTCCGAAACCGTATGTGAATAAGGAAGAATTTCATAAGATGTGCTATTCACAGAGCCTAGTTTCATAAGCAGAAATGCCTGGGAGTACGGTTGTAAGGTAGTAACCAAAATCTTCAGAGTAGTGGCACAGAACAGTGACAGACATTGAGTATAAATACAAATCCAGATGTAATGCAATGTCCAGAGGTGAGTGGAATAGTGCAAGTGAATAACAAAGAGAACAAATAACTTGTATCCAGTGTATCCTAAACATCCCATATGTGGTGATAACATATAGGAAATTATGAGATATCACAAAAGATAGTCACAACCCCTAGCAAAATGAGAACAAAATAAAAAAAAAAGAGGAATTTCTCCAGCACTGTCCTTCCAGTTAAGTGTGCCATGTCTGGTCAATGCTACTACTAACTTACAGTGAGTCTTCTCTCATTTTTGGTGGGAAATGACTGCTTTTATTTTTATTCTTATCCATTCACCACATATCCATAGTTTATATCATTGCCGAGTTGCAAGATTTTAGCTTATACAATTGGGTAAAGTATAATAGAATTTTGAAGAACCGTCTATTGTATGTTTTCTAGAATAACAAAACAGTAATCCCGCAAAAGAAGCAGCCCCATTCATTCACAGCACCATGGGAAAGGATAAGAACATCTTGTGGTAGGCTTGTGTGGAAAGAGGAGTGATGTCAACCAGATTCAAAGGCAATGAAACTGTTTTTCTATAGGTATCTCATTGCACTTATAAAGATGATATTAAATCAAGATTGCTGCATCCCTCTTTGACTCCATTCCATCACAGTCTGGGAGTTTTATGTTGCCAGTCATCATGCTAGGAGCCTTGGGAACTATATTAATCTGAGCTGTATTCTGTGGCTCAGACCTGCATCAAAAATGCAGGCCAAGCATTTCTGATAATTAAAATTTCTTGTCCCAATGGAATTTCCAAAGCAGAATGCATTCTATTTTATTATTATTATTATTATTTACTGTTTTGGAATTTCTGTTCTGAGCAAAAATTTCTTTTGAATAGAAATATCCTAGAAATATATCCATACACATCAACCAGAAATAAGTTCAGCCCTTGGTCTACTAGTTTAACATTTCAAAACCTGGTGATAGCCAGAATCAGGGTGTGTTCTCACTTCAGAGAATCAGAAAGAAAGTAAATGTATTCCGTGTAGCTAAACAGTGAAAACAATATTAAATTATTAACAGTCATTAAATAAAAAATTCACACTACTATCATTTGTGTCATAATTTGTCATAGATGTTTTAAATATTACTGTCTAAATATTGCTGTCTGTTGTCACTTTCATTAATACCTTACAGTAGATCTGATGAGATGTAGAAATAATGTTTGATACTATTTGAAAAAAGAGCGTGGGGTAGGGAGATAACCGCAGACAAATTTATTGGATTAAGGACATATCGTATTTCTGTATCCAATTCTCTTCACATTTAGTTTCTCAAATTTCTACAATATGGGCAAAATACAAGACATAAAATCTAGCATAAAACATGAGAAAAGTCACTAAATGATGCATCACAGCATCTTGCACTAAACAAGAGGATTTACATAGTCAGGAACTGCTTTTGACAACACAGCTTGTTCTTCTGAATCCCAAGTAGATACAGGGTTGTTTTTTTTTTCCTCTGGGGGCAGATGCAATTATGTAAACTTCATCAACTGGGAGAGATTAACTGGTGTAGCTATTCTGAAGCAATTATATTCTACCACAGTTTCCTCAATAATTTCTTTTTAATAATTTGTCTCTTTTATATTTGAAATATTATACACCATTCTTAGTGAATTATTTATCTGACAGATAACATCCCAAGTACACTAAATGTGTAAAATCTTTATGTACTCCTTTTAACCAAATCAATGTTAATAAATATATTAAGTTTTTGTATGGCATGGCAGACATGACGGCAGTTAATTTCTTATTAAAAAGCTCCCACAAATATTTAATATGTTCAAAGCCAGTCACTATATCATTAAATGTTTACATGGCTGAAATACACTGTGAAAAGTGTATTTTTAAGTATAATCAAGATCAGAGGAAACTATACAGTAAAGCAAATCAAATTGTTTTTGATATGTAATAAAAATTTCAAAAATTTGAAAGACTTTAGAGTGGAGAAATGAATAAGATAAATTTTTTAAGTCCTTTCAGAAATCCTATGATTCAATTGAAATGACAAATTAATAAAATCAAAATAAATGGATGCTCGTTGTGAATTAGAGAATGGCCAGAAGAAGGAAAATAACAATTTTATTTTACAAATAAATTATTGGGATTGAAAACTGGCAAACTGATGTCATGTGAGTAAAGTGAAAGAGCAGATATATTTTTATGATATCTGCAGGAGAAATCAAATCTATTCTCCTGTTTTATAAGCTGATACCAGTAGGATATAGTGAAGTTAATCATAAAATTCAAGAAACTTCTTTCATATAAAGCTCATTCAGTGCCTTTCCAGTGTTCTGAAGATGTCCAATACTGGAAAAGCTAGTGATAACATTTCAGTAACAGAGCCAGAAACTGAGGCAAGTATAATGAAGTGTTTGTGCTCTCTAAGATCAATTTCCTAATGGATGTTCATAACACAGACTGGAAGGCAGCTTGAGGATTAAGAGCCTTTGCCACAGTTCACTGTCATCTATTAACTTCTGGAGGTTTTAGGTCAAACACTGTCCCTTGTAAAAAAAGTTGTTAAATAGTTGCTGCCAAGTCTTGTCTGCCTTTGGCATAACAAATAGCTCTTGCACAAGCTTCAGATCTGCAAAGCCTTCCAGGATCTTCTTTCATGTCATCCTGTTTACCACATCTCATGCATTTAGTGAAAACAACAACCAGCCAAATGATGTGGCTCTCATTATTATTACATTAACAAAATTAAATAAAATTAAATAAATAAATTATATATCACTCATTGCACAACTTGCTATAGGGCAAATATAAGTGAAATGCACTAGTTTTGATGCAATAAGGGTTTATTACACAACAGAGGACTCTCAGAATTTGTATGGTAGTAGTGATAACAAAGCCAGTGTGCAGCCCTGGTTCACTATGGTATAGATTACTTGCACCTAACACACTACAAGAGCTAATGAAGCCTGCATATGTCGTATTTGCTTCACTAGTCCAGTATGGAATCATGGGTAAAACTTGCTGGGCTTTGGTACACATTCGTCATTATGCTGCACTGTACAAGAAAGACAAGATTTTGCAGACCTTTTTGCTGTGAAACGATCTTTATTATTAGAAGAACTTTTAGCTGGCTCACTTTTCGTCTGCTGTGTCTGTCTCTTCTCTGTTCTGTTTTCCCTTCTGTTTCTAGAAACGGGGAATTTTTGATCCAAAATGATCTCTCTACTCAGTAGTGCCATTCTCTCTGCTCAGTGGTGCTATTCTGTTGCTCAAACAGAATAGTATGAAATGGCCAACGGCTTCTTTTCTCTTACTTGCACATGCAATATATTCATACATACATATAAACTGTGTATCATTTTGGGCCACCTCTTCTCTCACTGTGCTGGAGTTGGGCTGATCAACAGTGATACTTTTAATTATCTTCCTGAAAACTTATTTAATTCCTAATACATCACAAATGTATTCTGTCTAATAGCTAGTGTGCTTTCCTCCTTGAATATGTTTCACACACATCCTTTCTCTGTTTGCATAGATAAGCCATTTCAAGTCAGGTCTACAAAGTACAAACTTCACGGTGTAGTAAGTATTTTAATTATTCTTGTATGCAACCTTTGGGGGTCAGACCTAGGAAGAGTACCCAATGGAACTGCATGCTCAAAAAGAAAAAAGCTGTAATTACTGTTCTGCATATCATTCATGGGTCAGTGGTAAAGAAAGTCTCCTAGGGAATCTCTTCAGCATATACTCATGTTTATTGGGTGAAATGCTATGCTAGCTTTAAACTAAACTTTTTCATTTAATCTTTTTAATTAATTCAGTTACAATACTTTGAACATCTGAGCATTCTGCAGATCTTAAGGCCATATCTGCGACCAATTGTGAGCAAATTTAAATGAACTTGTCTAGCCCTATTGTTGAAGTTAATAGGTTTATAAATCTGATTACATCCAGTATATTCGCTCAGACACTCTGGGCACTTTGCACTTTTCTGCTATAGATTTTGATGTTAATATTTATTTTCACAATTAGATTACTAATGCTGTGCCTACTATCTTTTTTTTTCTTTTTTCTTTTTTTTTCTGTCTTTCCTAGCTGAATGTAGAAAATATGAGTACAACAATACAATTTATATGCCACTGAATTTCTTTCTGTATGCTTACATCATGAATCTGGTATAGGAATGAATGTTATTTGATTACACTCTCTTAACCTTTTAAGATTGATGCTGGAATTTCATTTAGCTGTCTTTCAGCTAAGCTACCAAATATGCCTGGACATATTTTCCAGAAAAACAATGAGTTTTAAAGGAAGCAATTAGAAGTATATATATATATATGTATGCTATTTCCTTCCTTGATAGTTTGTTTCAGACATAAATATACACAGTGGCTAGAGAGTTACCATTAACAATATTCTGCTTTGTGCGGACTCAATAAAGGTGTTTTGAATATCTGTAGGTTTTAAAGTAGTCACAGCAGTTTACTTCAGTAGTTAATCATCCTTTCAATTAAAAATAAATGACTGCATTCTTGTGGTTCGTATCAGCACAGCAAGTTCAACTTTGAAAATTTTATAGTTCTTCAGACTTACACACTGTTGTGCTACTATATGAACTTAACCTATCATAAGTGTGACAAGGAAGGAAGATTCTGAAAAAAAATTCTCAGGAAACTAGCTTCTATAGAGTCACTAGTGGGAAGCTCTGCATTTGATTTGTAAAATTACAGTCACACAGCATATAAATGAATCATGAAGTCTCTGCTCATGCTTTTAACTCAGTGCACTACCAAAACTAGCTGTTAGAAATTTTAGAAACTGAGATTAGTCAAGAAAAAAACCTGATAATAAACGTGCTTGTTTTTAGTAAAATATATTGATTTAAAATGGAGTCTGTATCTTTTTGTCCTCTCCTATTTCTGATAAGTACAAGAAAATACAAATAATTGAACTGCATTGAGATACAAAGATTTTTCTACTTCCATGTGAGCTGTTGTAACCCCTTTGGCTTGCTAATCTTGTGTAGAACAAACATAAATGACATAGGTGAAGATAAATGCTTTAATCCATTTAATATGTAAACATAAATGCTATTTAGATGTAATTTCTAGATGGGTTAGTAAGTTCTTTGTGAAAAGTTGTAGGACAAAAAGGTGAAATGGAGATATGAAACAAAAAGTATCATTCAAATAAAGAGCATGTTTGTACACAATGAATATTTAATGATACTTATTTTTAATGTTTCATCATATGGCTACCATTTATTGATTGAAGACTGGCAAAACTGAATAGCCATTTATATAAATTTCTATATATCAGCTAGGACATTGAAGATCATTTTGGTGAAAATGGTTAGCAGACTGACAAAAGCAAGAGATTTTCAAACTTTTAAACTTAGCTTTATTAAGTTAGTTAATTGGGCTTATAGTTCTTCCTTGTTATAAACCATTGTGACTACACGTAAAAATATTGCTGTATTTTAAAATTAAGCATGTGTGTACATACAGTACCGCAGAGACAGAGCTGATGCTGTGCAACGAACATTAAAGATTGGAGTTACTGGTGGTTCTGGTGGTTCCTGGTCTATTTATTTATCTATTTATTGTTCCTCATGCTTGTCTTGCAACTTTCTACTACTTAGAGGTCTAAGTAGCATCTTACCCCTTTGATGCTCACATTACTCACATATTTATTCAAAATCTTGTCTGATTGTGTTTTTCAAAAATATACGTGTATTTTTATTGGTTATAGTTAATATACTCTTTGTAATCAAAACATCAGGAAGAG
>JAOWBP010002052.1:64197784-64210707 GCA_028571105.1 Tragopan temminckii
AGACCATTTAAAAAATCTTAGCATTCTTATCCTTACTAAAGTTCCCACATAGATACATGCTATCAAAACAAAGGTACAAACTTAGCAAGAAACACAGCAATTTAAATCACTAACAATGCCACTCCTGCTTTATGGGATATGATTTTTAAGTCAAGGCAAGAAAAGAAGCACAGAAAATCTGTAATTAAAAGTGAATTAATGAAATGAAATCTCTTTTTCAAGTTAATAGATTTACTACGTTAAATTTACTAGGTAGATAAGTTAATATTTTGTCTGATGTGTCAAAGAACAGTCAAAAACTTTTAAAGAATGAAAAATATGACTGTTGATTTCAGATGTGGCATGACTGAGGTGGTATGGACTCTAGTCCTCTACTTTGATGTTTTTGTTCATGTATTCAGGAAGGATAGCAGCAGCGCTCATAACTCACTTTTCTCGAGAGTGAAGATGTACTTATGCTGATCAACATGAGCCAGCTAAAAAAATGATATTTGCTCAGTATTCATTCCTCAGTAAAAGGAAAATAAAAAAAAATATCAATTGTGCACAAATATTCATAGTCACTGACAATGAACTGTTTTCCAGACTACATCTGTTTCCCACTGATTGTTTAATGAGAATGCAGACAGCACAGAGTGAGAAAGATCAGAGAAGCCTGTGCTCCTCAAGGCTATTACCTTGTTTACCTAATTTATAAGGCCAGGCAAAATATTTCAATCCTTGTTGTATTTGTTCATATTTATTCATTGCTTTCTAAAATATAATATTCTAGGAGATTTGTACAGCAGCTGACTGAGACTAGGAAAACAGAAGATGTTGCTGGACACACCAGCTCTACTAAATGTCACAGTATTACCCTTGTTTGAATTGGACTGACTGTATAACAAATGAGGCAATGACTGGCAGCAAAACAGATTCCTGGCATTAAATAGGTTCCAATTATCCATGCCATAGCTACAAGACACTAGATACACCTCTGGACAACCAGATAAGTGGACACCTGCACTTTGAGGCATGAAGGCGAAGTGGATGGCAGAGAAGAAATGGACAGGTTTCCTCTGGAGTCTGAGCATAGTGGTGTGACTGGTACAGCAGAAGGTGCTGCCCACCAAGGCAGAAAAGCATTGCTAGAGCTGTACAAAGCTAAGCGTAAAGGAGGCAGGTGGTCTCCAGAATCATGGGGAGAGCTGGAAGCAGAGACTGAAAAAGCACTGTTGTGTGTTGGCCAAGAAGTGTCAGACTGCATCTGAAGTGCTTAGGTAGCACTGTGGCATGCTGAGAAAAATTGCCTGGTCATGAAAATCATTCTCTCTGCTTCACACAGTGCCTGCTTAGCATTTAAAAGGTTTGCCAAAACCTACAGGGCAGCGATAACAATGATTGTTTTAAAAAGTTCAGAGAAATGAAAATTCCCTGAAGGCATCCCCCACCTTAGGATGCAGGAAGAGTAGCTGTCAAATGGAAGAAACAGGACAGGAAAACTAGAAAATATTCAGAAATTTTATTTTTGAAAATACTATATTCACTTGGTGGCTAACTTCTATACTTCCTATAGTATAAATTTTGTTCCTATCCAACCTCATCACCTGTAGCTCCACTATCTGGTTCCAAACCTGGTGAGAAAGCACTGTTTGGTATGGGAGATGTAAGTTGGTATTGAGAAGCAGCAGATGCAGTAGGAGCAGCATCCTGGATGCAAAAGGGGAGCTCACTGCCACTGACAGGGCCTGACCATATCTTCAGAGGGCTTCTGTTTAGGTGGCACACTTTCAAATCCAGGTCCAGTGACAGTGCAACTGGTACTCTATTTTTTTACACGAGAATTCCCTTTGAATCTTCTTAGCAGATTGAGATAATTCCTCTTTAAATATGGGTTATAGTAGTAGAGTAACTACAAAATGCAAAGAAGAATTAGTTATCACCATTTAAAGACTGGAAAAGACACAATTACTAATAATTAGAATCTCAAAAGTCAAACAAAGAGGATGCTCAGGGGCATTTTAAACATGAATGCATGTGAATAAAATGTGATGGTTCAATTCTGTTAACTACATAGGTCTCTCTGAAACTAATGCCTCCTATTTATTTCCATGGAAACTACAACAAAGAGCACAGTAATGCTTTTTGATGCAGCAAATTCTCACCTACAAAACACTATTTTTCAAGATAGTCACCACCAGCTGCTATGCATTTTCACCAGCAATGAGCAGGAGCTTCATACCATGCTTGTAAAAATCTATTGTTACCATTACGGCTGAAATGCATCACCCACTACCTCCTTGTACTCACATCCACTGTCTAGTCTCCATAAATGTGCAACAAATGTTGATGAATGTCAATGGGTGCCATTTTTTTCTGCATGGAGGAATTCAATTCCACCTTTTTGCTTCATATGCGCTTCCATGTCAGACGGCATTTTGTCAGACTGTCCCTCTGCTGCCACCTGTCACACAGCAATGAAGTTTAAGGGAATACTGAGAGGATGAGGTTCAACCTCTACTGCCATACCACCAATACCCGCCTCTGACATCACGGGCCAATATAATAAGAGTCATTACTTTCTGAGCAGTCCTTGTAATAACCACCCTTATTTGTATTTTTGACATTTGGAAGTAGCAAAGAAATGTCAGATTTTCAAAAGCATGAAAGCTGGTTTTAAAATCCAAATACCAACAGCTTTCCACCACCTCAGTTTGGATTGACTAACCACAAATCTCTCCAGTCCTGAGAGGTATTTCACGGGTAGGGGGACTACATACCTCACTAAAAGTAGAAATGGCTACTTTGACTGCTAGGAACTTACCATGTGAGGCAGATCTTGGCAAATCCCCTTCTGTAATGAAGAACTGATGAAGTCGAAGCTGACAAATGAAGGCTTTCATGCTATCAATGTCAAAAATTTGCAGAGGTCATCTACCAGCAGCATATCCTTTCTGAAGAACATTTCTTCTACCACTGTAGAGCTTCCAATACTATAATTGTATGATTCTGTAGTAATGAAATAATGTAAAAGTAGCATCAGCAACATTGTTTGGAATAGAATGAGAAGTCAAGGAGACAGATTTTGATTAGTAACCTAAGTAAGAATAAATATCCAGAAGATTTCAGTATAGTTGCTTTCTTTTAGCAACATCCTGATAGCTGAAGATTCAACTACGTATACAGTTTTCTGGGAACATTTCATTAAGGCTGCATGTTTGAAAACTCAACTGTCTGAGGTTTATATATATATATATTTTTGCTTTTGATGGAATAAGTAATGCAATCTCAATAATATTTTGTATTGAAATGCATCCAGATACCGAATAAGTTGCTACTTTCTTTAACATCAGTCTGAAGGGAATCCATACTGGAGTTTCACTTCACATCATCACACAAAATACCTACTATTTAACATTGTTCAGCAATGTTGAAATGGCCGTTTACTTATTAAGCTATATTTATTCTCTAGCACGTCAACTGAAAACAATGTCGTCTTCTAACAGTTACATGTTCAGTAATTCAGGATCCTCTGGTTCCCACTCTGATCATCACATTAAATATTTTTTTTCACTGCATTTAAAATGCTTTGAAATTGTCTTTCAAGTGCAATTATATTTATACATGAAGTTACAGAAAAGGTCTCACTGGTAAGTTGTGCAAAAGCATTAAAAATCCATTATCTCTTCTAGGGATGATTTTGTCTGCTAGAGCATGCTATTATCCTGCTTGCCAGTTAAACAGTTGTTCATCTTGGGAGAATCACTATCAGTTAAGGATTACACCCAGTTTGTCTTCTCTACATTGTTTTTCTGATATTCTCATTCATTTCTTACTATTCAATTTCTGTTCTGTTATCAACATATCAACACATTTCATAAATAAATGGTTTCTAAGAAAGATTCCAATATTTTTGACATATATATGAGACATGAATGTACAAAGGGATATAAATATTATTAAGAAGCTGAAGGATATACCTTTTTGTTCTCTGCTGGAATATGGAATCAGAAACCAGAAGTCTTTTCTCCATCAGTGCACATAAACAACTCTTATGTTTTCTCTTATTGGGTAAAATGCATATATATTTGGGTCATTCTCCAAAGCTCTTCCAAGTTGCCAGCATCCTTTTTCAAACGGATATAATGCATCTAGATAAGATGTCATTATCAGTGTTATTAATTATATCTAAAAGGGACACCATCCTGCTTTGTCCCTTAGTTTTCCTTGCCTGATGCAAGAAACTTGATAACTAAATTTTATAGTTAAAGAAGACCAGCAAGTAACCATTCAGTATGTAAATTACCATAATCCCTAGGTTTTTTTTAGTGTCTGTTCATTCAGGTACTGTTTGCCATCTTGGAAGCGTGCTTACAGATTAATGCTTTTTTTCATGTATAGCCTTTCAATTTCAGTGAAAGATAGCTTTCATAAAGCACATATTTTAACATAAATTTATTTTAATGATCAGTTTAGATTCATTTCTGAACTGACCTATTGTTTATTAACCTAGCTATCATGGCTTTTGATTTTCTGGGATTTTTCATTAATATTTCATACTTTTTTCCAAGTCATGACAATTATAACACTAGATCAAAAGGAGTTTACTTTACGATGTGAGGATTCCCTGCTTATAATTGCTTGTTATCGTTTATCAGTTAAGAACTTTTAATGACCTTCTATCCCATACTTTTCTGTAAGATTATTAAGATGGGGTAAAACAAAGAAAGAGAACTTCAATCAACATTTATTTCCTGATTAGAATTTTTACCATGAACTTTATAATCATGTATTTCATATAAACATGTATATAGTAGCTAAACTGATGATAACTATGCATCTATGTTTCTCTAATTCAGAAAAGATATGGATGGTAGTTAGAAAGAAATTCAGAAGGATGAAAAGTGTAGAAAACCAGAATAAAACTATTTTTTTTGTCATGGAAGGTATTTTCCTCTCTTCCCACAGTAGTTACACTGAAAAAAAAAAAAAAAATGTTAAGGAAGCACTGTCTTTCTATGACACAGAATATGACAATTTCTGAGTTAGGAATTTTGCAAAAATATTCGTATGAAGTGAGTTTGTGGAAGGTTTATGAACTAAGCAGAAATAACTCAAATAGAGTTAAACACAAAATAAATTGGATGGAAGAACTTTATAAAGAGACTAGGAGTTGAAATTAAAGAGTAGCACAGTCATCATGAATTTTTTTTTTAAATGTGGAGTATCAGTTGCTGGTATGTTCTGGTCAGAAAAAAAAGAAGAAAAAAAATGAAGCAGATATTCCTGCAAGGTGTAACACCTACAGCATCAAAATATCACCTAGAACTGTGCTGCCATGTGTTTTTTAATTATTTAGTTGACAATTCACTGACAAAAATAGGAGGATTTAGTAATTGGCAAATGAAAACATTTAATTGCACCATTTTACTGAACTCAAAAAAATCTCTTTAGTTCAAGATTTTTTTCGTAAGAAGAGAGACTTCAGCACTAAAAGCTAGAATTTTGTTGCTCATCATGTGCTTGTGTATTGGTTAATATTCCTGCTCCTACTGAAATGAAAACATAAATTGCCTGCATAAATGAGAGAAGATGTGAGCTGAAAGTTTATATGTATGCTTGCTGCAGAATAATCTCATTAAACAGTTTATATAACAGAGATATGCCCTGAGAAGCAGTAAAAAAGGCATTTGAAATGGGACATCCTAAGCAAAAATCTGGTCTGTATGGCAAAAGGGAAGGAAAAATAATAAAAAGCTGGAAGGGGGAGAATAGTATTTAACTTTCTTCAGGATCAGATCCAAAATGTAAATTATTTACTTTAATAAAGTCGTAACAAAGTGCTTCCAATTCTGTTGAATATATCTTTCGTAAATAAATGAGAGTTTATAGGATAAAGAACTGTAAAAGAAAATAATATGCTCATCATTTTATGTATTTTTGCATTAATCTAAAAATATATCCTAATTTCAGAATTTAGAGTTGTCTTTCAATACATAAAAGTACTACTTTTCCCACCAGAAATTTTTTAGAATCTTGCAAGTTGTAGGAAATATAAATATTTATATATACATAAAACATATAAATGATGTTATGAATCTCCATTTATTGCATGTATATAATACTTCCATTACAAAAATAAAAATAAAAATAAAAATAAAGGAGGAGCAGTGGAGAAGCTGCTTATTAAATCTGTGAAAGACTTCACTCAGTGGTGTTTCCATATATTAGAAAAACTGAACAAAACTAGACCTCGGTGTTGTCAAAGAATATTTATAAGTAAAGAGAGTTGCTTGAGTGAAGTATTCACTGGGAGGAACAAACAGGATCAGGGTGCCTGCTCGAATCTGCAGTGCACATGTCATGAGATCCCCCTGCTATCTTCAGGGGAAAGGGAACATATCATCAACCACGGAGTATAAGTGATTAATAAAAATAGAGCCCCAGAAGATAACCTCTCCACCCCAAAGCCAAAATGAGATTGCTTTTTAGTCATGGGCAGACTGGTAGTCTGTTATTAGTCCAAGCTAATTTGAGTTTTAAAGTAAACATAGCTGCACAATATGGAGTCGGTGGCTTCAGTGGGCTTAGAGAGAAATTAAAATAATTTTGTTAATGTTAATTCATCCTCTGATGTGACTCTTTCTCCATAACTCAAAATTCTCACACCTCTAATGTCATTCCTGTTACATTCCATTACATATCGTTGCCATGTGAGAGATAGCAGCAGAGGGACACTGAAAAAATGGTGTCTGAGACGGAAGTGTGAATGAAACAAAGGTGTGGAACTGAATTACTCCATGCAGAAAAACTGGCACCCACTGACTTTCTTCAATACTTGCTGAATATCTGTGGATACCAAACAGTAGATGTGAGCACAGAGAGATGGTGCATAGCACCTTTCAGCAATGCAACAGCAATAGTAAGTCACCTCCAGTAGTGCAGATTTTTATGAACATGACATGCAGGCTCTTCTTCATTGCTGGTGAAAATGCTTGACAACTAGTGGTGACAATGTTAAAAAATAGTGTTTTGTAGTTGAGAATTTGCTCTATCAGACAGTGCCATTGTACACTTTGTTTTTGTTGCAGTTTCCATGGAAATAAGTAGGACGCGTTATGTTCAGAGTGACATATGTAATATAAAGGCCTAGCTCTGAGGTTTTTAATATCTCCATGAAACATCAATATGATAGTATGCAACAAAAAATGTTTGTTTCAAATTATCTTTGTACCTGCAGTGTGTACTAGTATACCTAACACAAACAAATCTTCTAACGCTCACAATCTTCACTTTTCTTCATCTCATTGTTAGCTACTGAACATGCAGTAACTTCAAATTATGTAATATGACAATATAGTTATACAAATTTTGGATTTTTTTTTTTTTTACATACATATACTCAGAAACCTACAAAAATTTTTAGGTTTCTCTCCGACTGTGATGTGGAACATATTTCTTTAGAATTATTTCGGAATGGCATTTGTTTAATTATGAACTAGGCAAGGGGGTATAAAGCAAGCAAATGCAAAACAGATGCTACAGGGAGGGATGCTGGGGAGGGGGGGGCAAGCCGAGGAATGCAGCCTTATCTCTCTCCTGCCGCACCAGGCACTTGTGCTGGGAACAAAACCTGCAAGTCATGATAACTCAGCAATTGAGCTTAACGGCTAGGAGTGGAGAGTATTATAATAACTTCTTAGAATTACTTGTAATATCCCCTCCTATTCTTGCATACGTATAACTTGTCTCAATAAATATCCTTAAATTGTCACTTTGCAGTGTGCAAACTAGGAGGGGCTACCGCATTTGCACCCATCATGTGTGCACAGCACTGCAATAAAAATATATAACTGCTTTATAACTACTTTGTGGCTATACAGTTTGATTTCTGCAAGTCAAGTGAATAAGAAATTACAAATATTCTATGTTTAAATTTTGACTGTATAGCTACAAATAATTACTGGGAGTTATTAAGGATGCTGGACTACTCAGCTGAAGTACTTTATTTAGGGTGTTTTTTTTACATTCTAGCAATCAATGTATGAAGGTTAGGTTGCTCCAAAACTAATGCCTCCTGGTTATTTTTATGGAAACTACAACAAAGAGAACAATAGCACTATTTGATCGAGCAAATTCTCATCTACAAAATACTATTTTTTGACACAGTTACTAACATTAGCTATGCATGTTCAGCGTGGATGAACAAGAGCCTCAAACTGTGCTCATAAAAATCTGCACGAGTGAAGGTGACATACTATTACTATTGCCACTGCTGAAACACGCCATCCACCACTCCTCACTGTGCTCACATCCCATTTGGTCTCCATAAACATTCAGTAAGCACTGGTGAATATCAATGGGTGCCACTTTTTTTCTGCATGAAGGAAATAAATTTCTTTCCTTTGCTTCATACACGTTTTCATGTCAGGCACCATTTTGTCAGTGTCCCTCTGCTACCATGTGTCTCACGGCATCAACATGTAATGGAATATTGGTGGGAAGGTTCCACCTGTACTTCTATAACACTACCATCCGCTTCTGATGTAATGGGACATCATAATAAAATAGGAAGCACTACTTTTACAGCAGCCCTTGTACTTCTGTCCTACTGTAAAACAAATGTTTTCTTAAGCAGTGATTTATTGTTTCCTCTAATGTTTTCTAAGGAGCACTTGTAATTGACACAGAGTACCCACTGCCATGCATCCTTCTTTGCTGTTTACACCTGCTCTTGGAATACAGTGTCTCCTTTTACAGCAGGTTTGAAGTTACTGCAGTTTCTCTGTGCAGCAGCAGTTTCTTAATGGCAGGGTTTGCCTGCAATTAAGTGGCAGTATAGACTTCTAGACTTGTAGTAGACCAAAGAAAAACACCTAACTATGGTATTCCTGGAATTGCCTCTAAAACTCGCAAGACAAAACCATTGCCATGACAACATACTGAAGGCTGGAGTGTTGCTGGAGGAGAGAGTTTTGTGAACAATGGGACAGTCTTGTTCATTCTAAAAAAAACATTCCTTTTGGTGCAACAAGTTTTGTCTGCAAACTCGTTTTTGAAAAAGTTTTTTGTTGTAAACTAACTTGTTTACAACCTTGAGATTGTGCACCTGTAAATCTAGCAGGCACAAAAGGATGCCTGAGAGAAGATTTGTAGTTTCTAAACTTGGATGCTTCAGAATTAGTGCTTTCACAGACCGGGGACCCCCTCCCCTGAGTGGACCAATGCTGGAAGCCAGACTGGCGATGTCTTTCTTCATCTGTCTCTCTCTCTTCCCCCACTCTGCTCCCCACCTCTGTTTCTTTTTTTTTCTCTCATATAGTTGTTAAATAATGCCAGTCTTATTTATATTTCTTCTAAAGCCGTATAGTTTTGTTGCATACCTTAGATAGATAGAATTGTAAAAGTGTCGATACTTTTAAGATAACTGTAGTACTGAGATTCTCATTAAAATTGATGTTTATGTTTGGAGCTTGAGTGTTAGTTTCACCTTTATGTAACCAATGGGGATTTGTAAGTATGGTCACCTCTCTCTCCCTTCGTGGGTGGGATGGAAAATTGCTTCAATTAGGATTTTTATTTGGAAAGTGTGCAGTGACAGTATCCAGCATGGAACACACTTCAAGGTTACCTTGCTCATTTACTAGCAGGGTTATAAATGTAGTTTTCAAGAGAGACATGGAAAACCTGGGTCGAACAATTTTTTTTTTTTTTTTTTTTTTTTTTTTTTTTACTGGGGAGGGTGTGTCTCTTCAATTTGACAGGAGACAGAAACTTTGCACTGGAGTTCAGACTGCACTGAATACTTGATGTGTTACAAAGAAGTGCTATCACTCCATTCTTCCAGATATTTCTGAAGTTACAGTAATGCATTATGACTAAAACGCTTAAGTTATTTTCTTCCTTTCAGACAGAATATAATAGCAGATCATGTTGATCATGTATCTAAGAGAAGACAATGACTGGATATTTTATTTATTTTTTAACATTGTAGTTACAGATAGTCTTTCGTACAGAATATACAACTAAAACTTTGTTCTTTACAGACAATGATATTGCAAAGTTGTTTACTGAGCAAAAATAAACAATCCTTCCCATTAAAATACATGCTTCAGCAGAGTGGGTTTCCAATTTATCCACGACCACTGTACATTTTGCTGAGCTAACTCCTACAACAGGGAAAATATTTGATGCTCAAACAGACTGCCACAAGTTTCCATGGAAACATAACCCTTAAGTTCAAACAGTTTGGATAGGAAGCTAAGAACTGTATTCCAGCTGAAGTACAGAAAAGTCAGAATACCTTGTTTTGTTCAAATGCATATATAAATATACATTCTTATCTATATACAGAAATAGACTTCAATATTCAGCATGAGTAAAATGAAAAAAAATTGTCTATGATACTGTAGCTCAGAGCCAGATTTCCTATCCACAATATGCAAAATAAATAATTTAAAGGAGTAAAGGAGTTATGAGTACTCTAAACTTAAATAATCAGATAAAGTAATTTGTAAAAGGACTTAGAACCAAACTGTGTTCAAAACAAAGTTTTTAAAAAATCAACAAAGATTAAGTAAGTCTGCAAGGACATTTAATCCAGACAGGAAAGGAAAAATGGAAGAATGCCTGGTAATCCTGAAGGGAATGGGAAGGGAGAAATAGCCCTGAGCAGGGGGGAGAAGGACAGGCACATCCATTGACATGCTGAAGAACGACCATCACCATGATCCTCCAGGATTTAGCAGTGTTTAAAAAGTAATCACAGTAATTGCTTTCAAAGGGTAACAAATGTCAATACTTATTTTTCTCTGTAAATTAAAATTACAACAGGTTTGTGATATTAATGTAAGACACAGAAATATCTCTCTGTATGTTACATAAATGCTGTTGAAATGCTTTGTCTCTCTTTAAACACATTCTTTTCTGCAGATTATTTTTACAAGGGCAATTTCACACGGACTTAAACACAAAAACAGTTTTTGATCTAGAGTAGCACAGCAACTTGTTGGAGATTACATATACATATATATATATATATTTCCTCATAGTTACTACCTTTTGAAGAAAAATTGGTCTTCACTTTGTATATCTAAATCTCTGTTTGAAGTGTTCAAAGGGTGTGACAAAGTTATCCAAAGGAAATGAATCAGTGATATCATACCCTTGCTCTCAAGTATAGGAGAAAATTTGGAAGTCATAGTCAGATGTAAAAGTAAGCATCAATCAGAAGATCTACTTCCTAAAATATTTTTTTTTTCCTCCTGCTTTCAATATGCTGTTAGAGAAAAGAAAGACAGATTTTTTTTTTCAACTAGATTTACATGTATCCTATTTTACCACTGTAGTATATGACAGAATACAGAGCTGGATGAGCAATATTAATTCAGTTGGAAAAATGGGCTAGGAAGGCTTCTAGAGTCATGGGAAAACTATTTTAAGGTAGGAATAGCTTGGAACATTCAAAGTCCTCCATGTCAAGCAGTCAAACCATCTATATCCAATATAAATTAATACTAAAACCATAAACTTTCTTATCTCAGATTTCAGAGGAATTATCTTCCTGTTTAAAGCATTACAAATAAATTCCAAGAGATTTACTATTTTACTGGTTAAAAAATTTCCTCTCCTTCTCAATTTTCATAGGCATAAGCATTTTAATATCTGCTATTTAGCAGTAGCCTGTATAGTGATATGATTCAGATTAATAACTTTTCAATGAAGATGTTCTGAGAAACCAGTTTATGTGCATGTCTGAGGGACAGTCTGTTTCTTGTCCCAAGGCTAACTAACATGTACCTAGCACTGATAGAAAAAAATATATGCCAGCAGGATCTTAGCAGGAGAAGAGTTTTCTATGCCAGGGAAAATATGAGATCCAATTGGAGAGCTGGAGATCTTGGGGGAGGCAACTTGAGTGCTATTTATCTCCTAGAAGATGGAACAATTTCTACATGAAGAGAGGAGTGTAACTCTGTTTAACATCACCATGGATTTTTTATTTCAGTCAAAAGTTTTCTTTCTCAGCTATTCAATTTCTATACACAACTGTGTCTAATGGTTTTCTTAAAACACTGCCCACAAAAAGCACAAAAGCAAACAACTAGGATGGGGCCTTTTAGAATCTACAATTGTTCTTCGATATACTTTAAAAGAAATATGCCAAATAAAAGCATATATATGAAAAAGATTTGAACAAAAGAACAATAATAATGAAGACTGTTTTTTTAACGTACCAACCAGCTTCATTATCTAGTCTGGGCTCTAAAAACCACTCCGTATCTGTAGATATGCAAGAATAGAACAGCATCTGGGTATGTCAACAGTGTGGCACATTCCCTGAATCCAAACAAACAAAAAAACCCCTGCATATCAGATCTTAGGAACTGCATTGTGCTGAGCAGCTACACTATGTAGGAAAATAAAAAATTAACAAAGTAAAACTAGAAAACCCCATAGGCATTTCTGTGGGAAGCTAATACCTCTATTACAACTGAAATACAGCGTGAGAGAAAGATCACAGACAACCTATCTGAACACTTTTTGTTATTCATTGTATTCAAGAGCTACATACTAAAATGGAAAAGAGCAATTTTATAAAAGACAGGGTAAACTGTTTGCCTGAATCTTTACTCTGCATTTCCAAAACTGTGAATTTCAGGTGCGCTCCTTCACACTGGTGATATAATTCAAAAGAAATATCTAGCTCTTTCTCTTGAGAACTACTGAGGTATTAACATTAATTTACACAGAAAGAAAAACAAGAACAAGTTTTAAAAAACACTGAGATTTTTTTTTTTTCTGCTGTATCTTTATGTCATGTGTCCTTTCTTGAGAAAATGGAAGGGCAGAGATGTATTTGTTTCATTTTTTTAGCCCCTCTTCTGTTGTAAAAACTCAAATTTATGAGAACTGTTGACACTCATACTTTAGACCTCAAGATC
>JAOWBP010002052.1:64221009-64241568 GCA_028571105.1 Tragopan temminckii
AGAAATTAGTAAAAGAAAAGGCTGACAGCTAACGGGAGCAGCTCAATAAATTGAACAAAAGCCTCCAACGTTGTGAATAGCCATGTACATAAATAAGCTTTTTGCAAGGAGCACGAAGCCAGCTTCACCCACCTAGAAAGGAGAGCCTTGAGATCTGAATGGCAGACTTCAGGAACAAAGTGCACCCTTGTGGAAGGAGGAAGCTTTGTCTGGTTTTGCAACGTCTGTTTTGGACAGGTACCCTAAAAAATCCTAAAACATCCTTGTGCCTTTGTACGAGCAGCTGTGCCATATTTCAAGCACAGGAAAACAGAAGGATGGTGCGTTCTGCGTCTGCATCCCTGCTGGGAGCAATGCTTGGGACGGCCCCAACCCTATGGGAATCTCTGGGTGGTTGGGAAGGAGAAAGTTCCCTTCTGCTGTGCTCCGCAGCGAGGGCAGGAGAGAGCTGGGGCGAGAGCAGGGTGTATCGGAGGGGCTGGAGCCCCCTCTAGTGGAATCTGGCCACTTTTACTCGGGTACTTAATCCCAAGAGTCGTAGAAAGCCTTTCAAAAGTCAACACGCTTTTCATGAGTGTAGTAACAGGGCAAGGGGTAATGGCTTTAAGGAGGAGAGGGTAGACTTAGACATTCTCCATGATGAGGGCGGTGAGGCTCTGGCACTGCTGCCCAGAAAGGCTGTGGGTGCCCCATCGCTGGAGGTGTCCAAGGCTACGGATGGGGCTGTGGGCAACCTGGACTGGTGGGAGATGTTCCTGCCCACAGCAAGGGGTTGGAATTAGGAGATCTTTAGGGCCCCTTCCAATCCAAATCATTTTATGATTTCTGGTTCCTCTGTTTATTCCCTCAGTACGTTAGGCTGCTTGCAGAAGTTTGAACTTCATTAATACATCGAAAAGTTCTTAAGACGGTCCTGAAGGTAAATCTAACACAGGCTTGTGTATGCCTCCTGCTGCTGAGTTACAGCAGGTCTCCTACTGGGCTGGTGCAGAGCAGCCACCCCTTGCTGTCAATGACGTTGTTTGAAGACATGTTGAGCCTCCGCACTTCCTGAGAAGTTTTTCTTATCACATGTGCTCTGTGTCTTTCTGGGCTGCTTGCAGGTTTCACTGGAAACAGTGATTCTCCTTGGCACTGCTCCATTCGCTGCCATACTCAGTTCTGGGAAAAAACTCTTGGGCCTCTTTCTTGTAAGCAAGAACTTGAAGAGCCAATGTGTTCTTTCTTCCTTCGCAGCCAGCTGCAGTGATGCCAATCTGATCGGGAACGATAGAGAAGAGCGAGAGAAGGAGGAGCACAAGGATGAGGTGTGAGGTGCCCCTGCCCCTCCTGGGCCTCCTGCTTTGTGTGGGTGAGTGGAGCTGGATGGACTCTTGCAGGGATGGGGAGGGGCTCCAGGGGCTGCAGTGCACGATGCATGGCAGCACGGCTGCTTTGGTACCTGCAGCCACATCTTCTGAAACTGGTGTGTACAGCTGCTGCCTTCCAGAGTGAGCGTTCCTCTCGGAGGGCAAAATGAGGATCCAAACCTTTCAAGCTTGGCTCCCCACTCAGTTTCTGCTTGCTCACTGATCTGCTAAAGCACACCATCTCCAAAATTTAGGCAGCAGAGTGGGTGAAGGTAAGAGCTGGAGGATGAGGCACTACCTCCTGCAGCAGTATGAACTAAAAGGGTCCGAGCTTCAACTTCTTATTTCATTTTTACACTTTATCCATGCACTTTTCGTAACCATTTTGTGATCGTGGTATATAGCTTCCACTCTGTGTACTGATCCACTGCTATCTTGGGAACAGCAGCATTTTCCATGTTACTGGTTTGAACTGAGCAACATTTCTTTGATCCATGGCAATGAAGCAGAATTGCTGAAGGTACTCCTTGCAAGAAATTGTTTTCTAAGCGGGCTCGAAAAATCATTCCAACCTCTGTTCAGTGGTAGTCTGTTTAAAATGGCTTCCAAAGAAAGGGGCTTCATTTCAAAACAACATCCTGTCTCAGCCAGCAGAATGTAATTTAGCACAAATATGAGTGTGAAGATCTTTCTCAAGCAGCTGAATTCAGAAAGGAGATCCTTAAAGTAAGAAAGGCATATGATATCAAGATCTCATTTGATTAACACGTTATTCTTTCTTTTGTAGTTGGTGCAGCAGCTCAGGGGGGTAAGTGTATTTTACTAGTATTCATGACTAATTAAAAAAATTAAAGTAGCGGTGGTGTGTGGCCACACTGTCCACACACCATTTAATATTCTGTGATGACATCTTGTGATGATTACTACTTAGCATTGCAAAGTGGTCGGTGTGAAAACTTAAAGAAAACACACATGCAGAAGAGCATGCACAGGGAATTTACATTCTATAATTAAATTAAAGATAGAGCAGAGCAAATTGGGTGGGATCATGGAGGGGGAGGGAAGCTTGCCAGAATCTCCTTGTAATTATGGTTTCTCTTCTCATTGGCCCTAAGCCCAAGATGAATTCACAGTGGAGATTTCTGGAACTGCAGTGACAATCACATGTCCGTCCTCTGGAAAAAACATGAAATTGGAGCCAGTTAAGATACAAACAGATGTCAATAAGTACATTATAGAGAATCATAACAGCTCTCCTCTCAATGTGACTTGTGAAGGAAGTGAGAAGTATGCAATGTACCTGAATGCCAAAGGTGAGTGAAAAAGCACTCAGTCTGTGAGAACCTGCAAAAAACAGTTTTCATAGCATTTTAAGTAATATTTAGCATGAGGTACATTTTGCTCTATAGCCAGGCAAAACTATATTCACTTCCTTTTGTTCACTCTTACTTTTCGACATGTGCTTTTCCCTTATATACAAACATAAATATATTAGTTTAATGATTCATAGAATCAAATAATTGTTTGAGTTGGAAGAGACCCTTAAAGGTCCTCTAGTCCAACTCTCCTGCAATGAACAGGGACATCTACAGCTAGATCACGTTGCTCAGAGCCTGATCCAGCCTGAACTTGCATGTCTCCAAGGGTGGGGCATACACCACCTGTGAGCAATCTGTTCCAGTGCCTTACCACCCTTACTGTAAATAACTTATCCCTTATACCCAACATAAATTTCCTCTTTTATAGTTTGAAACCATTTCCCCTTGTCTTGTCATGGTAACCCCTGATAAAGAGTCTGTCCCCTTCTTTCCTGTAGCTCCCCTTTAGATATTGAAAGGCTGCTATCAGATCACCTCATAGCCTTCTCTTCTCCAGGCTGCACAACCCCAGCTCTTTCAGCCTGTCCTCACAGGGGAGATGTTCCATCTCTTGGATCATTTTTGTGGCCTTCCTCTGGACACGTTCCAACAGGTCCTCATCTTTCCTGTACTGAGGACTCCACACCTGGACACATTACTCCATGTGACATCTCACCAGCACGGAGTAGAGGGACACCTCCCTCAGTCTGCTGGCCATGCTTCTTTTGATGCAGCGCAGGACACAGTTGGCTTTCTGGGCTGTGATGATATATTGCTGGTTCATGGCTATTCTTGCCATCCACCAAAATCGTCAAGTCTTTTATGGCAGGGCTGTGCTTAATCCTTTTTCTCTCCACTTGTATTGATAGCAGGGAGTTGCCATGGCCAAGGTGCAAGACCTTGTGCTGGGATTTGCTAAATCTCATGAGATTCACCTATGCCCACTGTTCAAGTCTGTCTGTCTCCGGATGGCATCCCATCCCTCAGATGTGTTGACACACAGCTTGTTGTCATTCACAAACTTGCTGAGGATGCACTCAATCCCACTGTCGATGCCATTGATGAAACACATTAAATAGCACCATTCATGGTACTGACTGCTGTGGAACACCACTTGTCACTGACCTCCATCCAGATATTGAGCCATCACTTACTGGATATGTTCTCATAACCTGTTCCTTGTCCATTGAACAGTCCACTCATCAAATTCATATCCTTCCAATTTGAAGAGAAGGATGTTATGGGTGATCATGTCAGAGGCCTTAGTGAAGTCTAGATAGATGGCATCGATGTCTTTTCCTTATTCACTGACACAGTTACGTTATCAAGAAAAAACCAACAAGTTTGGTCAGGCAGGACATGCCCTTGGTGAAGCCATTCTGGTCATCCCATATCACCTCCCCCTTTTCCATGTGCATTAGCATAGCTCTCAAGAGGATCTATTCCATGATCTGCCCTGGCACACATGTGAGACTGACAGGTCAGTAGTTCCCTGGATCCTTTCTACCCTTCTTAAAAATGTATGTGACATTGCCTTTTTTTCTAGTTACTAGGAACTTCACCTGACCTCTATTACTTTTCAAATATCATCAAGAGTGTCTTGGTGACTATGTCAGCCAATTCCTTCAGGTCTCTGGGATGCATCTCATCAGGACCCATGGACTTGTGGACGTTCATTTTCCTCAGGTGGTCATGAACCTGATCTTCACTTACAGTAGGAGGAGCATCACTCCCCCAGTTCGCACTTTCTGAGACATCCGCTCGAGGGCTTTCTCCTCTCTGTTGTTACTAGCCTGCTGGTATTGCTCACTGGGGTGGTACACCCTCACGGACTTTCCTTTTCTGGTTGAAGTTTCCTTTTTACTTTAATGTGATTAAAGCCTGTTGCTTTTTCTTTTTCTAATAGCTGTATTTCAAAGCTGCAGTTGATCCTGTGGGTCTTATAGATCTACATTGGCAAAGCTTCTCCTTACTGATGAAGAGAAAGTTTATATATTTTATTTCTATACAGTTCTTTAAGGTCATGAAACAACATGCAGAGCATGGGCAAACTGTGAAACATGAACAAACAGAAGCATATGGTTCTGTTATTAAACATTGCAGGCAGTTGTCTTAGTATCTCACCTGCTTTTTAAATACTGAAAGATAAAGGTGTTGATGAGATCAGAGACAGGTAAATTCATGTGCATCAACAGGAGGAAGTGCGAAAGAGATAAAGCATTCTTTTACTGGGAGCTGTATTGAATTAGCCTCAGTACAGTGGGGAGTAGAACAAGAGTGAGAGAACTTGTGGGTCAAGATAAGGTTAGGGAACTCAACTACCAATTACTGTAGTGTTGTGAGGAAAACAAACTTGAATAAGGGTATTTAACTAAGGGAATTTAACTTATTGCCAATTAGCCTAAATATTTAGTTACTGATTTGGGTATTGGCAAGTAAAAAAAAGGAATTAAATATTTAAAACACTTAAGCAAAAACACTTTCTGGTTTCTTTCTGGTTTTAACTTCACTTTGGACTCCTCTCTTTCCCCTTCCTTATCTCCAGTTTACTCGTACTCCCAGACAACTTCTGTACTCCCTTGTTATTGAAGCTGGTTATACTCAGTCCATACAGAGTGGCAACAGTGGTGGTCATGGGCAAAGGTTTTTCTCTCCTGCTCCTTCCTTCTCACTTTTTTACTACACTCTGGCAGGAATCCTCCATAGACCACAGTCCCTCCTGGGATTCAATCGCTCTCATGTGTGCTTTACCAATAAAATAACTCCTATCACTTCATACATCTGAGGAGGTGAGAGAGAAAGAATTAGAAAAGCAGATTAATTAAATTCAAACAGAGTAAGAGACATTGATTATTTCAGTCAGCCATCTACTCGTCTCTGCATCTTTGTCAAAGCTTAGAATACTATGGGATATTTACTGAGAACTAGATAAGGAATTTAATATTGTCATTTAACGTCTTTCTTAAATCCAGATTTTTATAGCAATGAATAATATACATTTTACCACTACTGTGAGTTACTTATAATCATAATATTTATTAAACTGACATTTCTACTGCAAGTTTTTTTTAGCAAAATTTTGACATTAATTGCGTACAACATACCAGTATAATTACATCATATGGGCCTTTATGAACCTTTTAGAGTGCATTACATTTTTTTTTTGTTTCCTCCTCCTCTCTGTGGTTAGTCATGCCCCCTATAAATAATCTTTCTCCTCTCAAATCCTGTTTTTGTCACATCACAAAGCTTTGATTTGAAATTTGATTCCCCTTATTTTCAGTGTCTTCACAGTGGCCAGAATTTAACCCATCACTTCTATTACAAAGAGGGTTGATAAGCACAGAAATTTACAGCGTTAAAAGGCTAAGTTGAAACGTTATCCATAAACAAACAAACAAACAAAACAACAAAAAAACCCACCAAAACTAAAAAAACCTGAAACAATTAAAGCAAATATATAATATTTTAAGTTTTTATGTCTTTCATCTTGGTTTGGGGAAGTGTGTGAAATATATGAGGGAAAAATTTTTTAAATAACAAAATACTGACATGTCTTTGTTTCCCACTTTTATGCTTTGATTCTCCCTAGAAAGCTGTATCTCCACAGATCATTGCCTTCAACTATTGTTCCCTGCTCAAAGGACTCTGTCTCACTGGGATATGTAAGAAAACGATAAATTAAAGTTTGTAGTGTCAGTTTGTTTCCTGAATAAAAACCTATTGAACAAAGGGTAGTGCTACAAAGTGGGTATAAGCTAGAATTCTGAGTATGTGCGTGGATTGTGTAAGGTAAATGAAGCATAATACTGAAATTCAATATCACAGAGGTAGGTCGGTGACCTACCACCATAAAGTGTATAACAGAGAAAATGGATATTTTAAAATCAAATAATTTGATTAGTGAAACAGTAACCTGTATAAAAATGGGGTGCAAGAAGACTATGTGACTTCTCAGTTTGTAAGTATTCTTCATTACAAAAACAACTTGCTAGTCAATTTTTGTTTTGCTTTTTATTTTCATTTATTTTTTATTATTTTATTCTGGTTTGTTTTAATTTGTTTTATATTACTTTATTTTATATGTGAATATAGTGTATGTGAAAGCCTGGAAGCAGGTGTACAGTTATGAATTAAATACAATTAAATATGTAAAAATATAAAGAAACTTCAATATAAAACTCTGAATACAAACATATAATCTGACTCTGCTTAGCCTTCCTTCAAAACACCATTCACTTTTTCATTGGAATGCAAATACTAATGTACTTCTGGCAAATATGCTGCATATAGATAAGATCTGACTCATTTTGATCCAGTTCCCAACACTTCTATCAGCCGATCCAAAACTCACTCAAATAAGAAGAAAGACTTAGAACCATTGAATCATAGAATCACCAAGGTTGAAAAAGACCTCTAAGATCATCCAATCCAACCGTCCACGCATCACCAATATTTCCCACTAAACCATGTCCCTCAGTACAACATCTAAACATTTCTTGAATACCTCCAGGGACAGTGACATCACCAACTCCCTGGGCAGTCTATTCCAGCACCTAACCACTCTCGGAGAAGAAGTATTTCCTAATGTCCAACCTGAATCTCCCCTGCTGTAACAGGAGGCCATTCCCTCTAGTCCTATTGCTAGTTACGTGAGAGAAGAGGCCAACTCCCACCTCACCACAGCCTCCTTTCAGGCAGTTATAGAGTGTGTTAAGGTCACCCCTGAGCCTCCTCTTCTCCAAACTGAACAATCTCAGCTTCCTTAGACACTCCTCATAAGGCTTGTGCTCCAGACCCCTCACCAGCTTCATTGCCCTTCTCTGACTTACTTCAAGAGGCTACTGCTGACTTCTGCCTTTCAAGAAAGTAATTCTTTCTGGTGGTGATAGCAGCCCATTGGCTGTGGTTGTTTCTTGTGTGTCTAAAAAGGAGTTTATACTGCTCAGTGTCCTAGCTTGAAATGTGTGTGATCAAGCCAGAGGAGGGATGAGATCATAGAATAGAATCATATGGTCATAGAACCATTAAGATTGAAAAAGACCACTAAGACGATCCAGTCCTACTATTGACCCATCACCATCACCCTCCTGTACTTTCACTAGCTAGAATGGATAGGGGTAAAGTACCATTGGTGATGGATTTCAGTCCATCTACAAGGGCAATTTACCCTTTCTGCGCTTTTGGAAGGCCCTGGGACAATGCCTCTGTTCAATTGTCTGAAGTTTGCCGCATCTATTTGGGTACCCCATAGACCCTATAACTTCTGTGTGTTTTGCTGAATGCTGTACATTTTGGGCAGCCAACCTTGCCATTATCCTTTAATCCACCTGAACTGTCTTGTTGCAGCTGCTGTTCAAGACAAGATACTGCATCAGACAGAGATCTTATGAACTGCATTTCCTGAAGTTCTATATGGAATGCTAAATCCTTTGCATCAGCTTAAATCTTTACTCTTCTACTTCTTCTCACACACCAAATTGTAAATGGGTTTGGGAATGGTAGGGCTGCAGCTTCCTTCAGACTATATCCAATTGTTCCTGTGTGGGGTCCTCTAATGTCTGCTCCCACATGCTCCTCCATGGACTACAGGGGGACAACTTTCATCACCAAGGTCTTCTCCACAGTCTGCAAGGGAATCTCCAGTGTTGTTAAGCTCAGGTTTGGCCTGACAGTGATAGGCATAATTTGAAGGCCTGAACTGCCTCTGTCTGATATAGACACCATTACAAGTTTCTTATTCAGGTTCCCTTGTTACCAAAATCCTGCCACATAAATCCAATACATTAGTCCCGAGAAAACAGACTGAACCACACAAAACTGTAGAAGGCCCACTCACATTTGTCTTGGGAGAATTTAAGCGCTGATTCATCTTTATGGATGATATAATTGATAGGAACATTCTATATCTCCCTGAAATCAGAAAATAGTTCAGCACCCTAAGACCTTAATTCTAATTAGTGTTTCATGGAAATTGCATCCACCTTGTGACACCTAGGTGTTAAGGCCCAGAAGTTAGTCTTTCTTGAAGGCTTTCCATCCTGAAATGTCATCAGTTTTAAGTCTGGATTATTTTTGGTGAGGTATGATCGGTTAGTGCAAAATATTCTGTAGGCATTGTATAAAAAATTCAGAAAATGACACATAAAGGGTAATCCTGTAAAAACAGAAAATATTATAGGCAATGAAATCACTTAAATGAAATGTTTCATTACTGTCTAGTATTTTTCCATTAGGAATTTCTTCCCCATACCTCACAATTCTTTCCAATTTTGAGTCTGCTGAGAGTAATTTTAGGCTCTTTGCTTCACTTCAAACTTCAACTTCAGAGGTATTCTCTACAGGGGGCTTCATATAGAACTGATTCAGGCTCCTATCTATACAAGCAATCACTTGAGAGAATAGCTTAACCATTATAAAAAATGTAGAGGAAACAAAAAGATACAGCAAAAGCAAGGCTCTATCTAGTTGATCCCTAAGGGTTAATGAATGTTCAGAACTGGTGAAAGGAGATAAAAGACAAGCCCTGGGTTCCCCAGTTCCTTAAAGAGGACACTTTTGTCTCTGATATGGTGAAATTATTAACTTGTTAGAGTTTCAACACTAATTTTCTAGTTGTAGTAATGCTGCTTTAGTAATATGGCTTGAATCTTTATTTGGTAGAAAAATGCCAATTATTTTCTAATGAAGATAAACAATCAAATTTTTAGGATATCTCTCCTGTTCTTCTCTCCCTTAACACTGTTAAATAAAATGCAAACCTTACTTTTTAAGATAATCTCGGGTTTTAAAAGATAATTGATGTGTATCTATTTATTATACTTTTTAATTTAAAAAAGTGTATCAGTAAGAAAATTTTCACTTATCTTGTCTTAAGTTTAAATTTTCTTGCACACTATTTCATGCTGTGTGCAATAAAGAAAGTGGAGGATAAGACTGTACAGGCTGTTTAACCTATGTATCTTTGGAAAATGGGAAACAACATCCTCATCCTCTTCTCCTATCCTTTTCCTGCCATAAAGTGATATAAGCCTTTACTCAAGAAGAGCTATTAGGCTGACTCTCTTAGAAGCTACAGAAAAGTAGCCTGAATCTTGCCCACTGATTTCTCAATTCTCATTTAAAGTCTGAAGAAGTAGAGCTGTAATAGACAGAGCATGTAAAAGGTGAGAGTTGCGCCATGATGTCCATACATAAGCATCACATAAAATTTCACAGAGCAAGTTAATTGAATATTGGGTCCAACATGGTCAGAAACAATCCCAGCTGTGTTTAATTACTACTGAAGTTGTAGCTTCAGTGTATCTGGAACAGCTCTCTGGCACTGACGCCAAGTAATGTGGAGCAGCTGCATACATGGTATTAAATTCACTAATACTAATTTATACAGCATGCCCACTGAGAACAGTCCCTGGTTCATGCTGATGCCCAAACACTGCCTGAGAACTTGCTTTGCAAGACTGCTGGTTGACTGGGGTCAAACTATTCCATCAGTTTAAGAGCACTGAAGGTCATATTCCAGTGCCTGGAAATAATCCCTGGCAATAATCCCTGGCAAGGCTTAATATAAAAGAATAGTCATATCATATTGGTTTTTGGTCTGCTTTTTATTTTATTATTATTATTTTTAATCTGTCTTTTTAATAAATATTATTAGGTTAAGTATTTACTTTTCTATTTCTATCACGAAGCAAAATGCCATTGAGTTAACAAGGTTCTTGCAGCATTGATTTTAATGTCATTTTGGATAATAAGAATATGGTGTGGAACAATATTGTATGATATTTTTCTGGAAGCAGATAATTTAATACTTGTTATTATGTTTCATGTAACATGAACATAATTTTCTAATTAATTCTTGAAGTTGTAAAATAAAACTAATGATGTAGGTGATTGTATTCTGCAGCATAGCAATAATAAACTGTTGTCTGGTGTAAATATCTATCCACGCTACAGCACAAAGGTAGCACATAAAGAGAATTATGCCTTTATGGGTGTAATTTAGATGAATACAATATGTTTCCATAGGCAATTACGCAGAAACTTAAAGAAGATATTATCAGACTGAATTGAGCAGAAAAAGTAGATTTACATATTGCTGGCAAGTAGTACTGCTGTTTCTTTTCTTTCTTTCTTTCTTTTTTTTAAAATGATCTACTTAAACACATAAGCATCCCCCTAGACTAATTCTAGCATTGTGCTTGGGCTGAACAATGTGAATATCAAAACAGCTAGAAATGGACTGAAACACGAGAACTGAGATCAGTAATTGCACCACAACAACACTGCTTTATTTGAAGATAGAAACTACTGGGTAACAAGTAAGAGGAGAAATGATTCAGAGGTCTTGGGGAGATCACACTGGGAATGATATCAGACCTCATAGCATGGCTTCACATGGACATCTCTCTGCAATTACTGAGTTGTAACTACAGATAATATTGCAATGCAGAACATAAGAAATAGCTGTATTTTTAGTAGGTGTTTGCTAAAAATTTACTTAGTGTAAGTATGATGGATGTAAGGGAGCTTTAGGTACTGATGCCAAGCACAGTCATAGGATACTGATCCATTTAAAATGATTTAAAACCCAATCCTGGCCTGAAATATTATTGATCTATTTATTTATGCACTAATATTACATTGATTTCTCAGACTAAGGTGATGCAGTTGGTAAGGAAAGGAGAAGTTTAAAAGTTTATTCTGTTTATAAGGAATAAACAGTTTCTGTCCGTGCTGCCATAGCTGTGCTCAGTGCCTTTTAGATAATGGAATAAAAAAAAAACCTAACACCTTAGCCATTCTCTCCATTTTTTATTTTTATTTTTTCTAAGTGCATGTATTTTTAGTAAAAAAATACAAAGTTGGTAGCAAAGGCAACTTTGGTCATGATTTATAAAATTACATTGTGTTCTGCACTTACTTTAATTATTACTTTCCACATGAATGTGAGGAAAAACATATTTACCGTGAGAGTGGCTGAGCACTCTGCCCAGAGATGCTGTGGAGTCCCTTTCCCTGGAGATACTCAAAAGCTGTCTGGACACAGTCCTGAGTAACATTGCTTGAGCAGGAACACTGGACCAGATGAACTCCTGAGGTCCCTTCCAACCTTAAGCATCCTGTGATTCTGTGATTATTTGCAATCTAAAACTAGCTTTCTGCAGCTGTTAAGCTTATCTGATTTGGAACGCCAATATTAAGAGTATTTGCCTCAGTAAGACCAGGACTATCACATTAAGGGAGTTTGACTACAGATTTTGCCCACTGTAACAAACTATTTGAAAGAAAATGAAAGAAACAGATATTATCAGACCACTGTTCAAGAGGAACTCCCATCTGATGTGTAGCAAACAACTTCAAGATATATTAGAACCAAAAGATTGAAATAGATGGACAAATATAACTCTATTATGAATAGGCAGACAGAAGAAGAGATGAATTAAAGTGTCAGAAACATAATTCAGTCTGTAATTTCCTTTCTTGGATCTTCTTTAATAAGCAAGCCATTGCAGAGTTAGAATCATAGAATCATAGAATAGCTCAGGTTGGAAAAGACCTTCAAGATCATCAAGTCCAACCACAACTTAACCATACTACCCAAACTCTAACAACCCACCACTAAATCATGTCCCTGAGCACCACATCCAAATAGTTTTTAAACACATTCAGGGATGGTGACTCAACCACCTCCCCAGGGAGCCTATTCCAGTGCTTGACAAAAGTTCTTTATGATTAAACTGTTCTGCTGTGCTCGTCTGTTCTGTTGCAGAACCTCTTCTGCCTCCTCCTGAGTGGCATAGGGTAATGGAATCGGGGCTCCAGTGAATCCATAATACTTCATCTTTGCTGCTCCTCCATGGTCACCTGCTTTCCTTGCTTCAGTGTGGGGGTCCTGCTATGGGATGGAGTCCTTCCCAAACTGATCCTGTGTGGTCTTCCCAGACAGCAGTTCTTCAAGCACTCCTCCAACATGGGTCTGTATCACACTGTTCATCCTTCAGGACCTGCTCCAGCACAGGTCCCCACAGGTGGCAGCTCCCCCAGCCCTCCAGCTCCAGCCCAAGGCTGCTCCTGCGGGAGCTCTCCATGAACTGCAGCTCCTTCAGGCCAAATCCACTGCTGCACCATGGGCTCCTCCATGGCTTCAGGGAGAGATTTGCTCCATATAGTGCAGCCTGCAGCCTGCTCCACCATGGGCACAGAAATACTGCTTCATGCCTGGAGCACCTCCTTCACTGATCTTTTCTCTGCATTTCTCACTCCTCTCTCCTAGCTGCTGTTGTGAAGCAGCTTTTTCCTTTCTTAAATCTGCTCTCCCAGAGGAACAACCAGTGTTGCTCATGACTCAGCTCTGGCCAGTGACAGGTATCTTTTAGAACAGCTGGAGCCAGCTCTGATCTGACATGGGGCAGCTGCTGTGCTCCTCTCACTGAGGCCACCCCCGCAGCTTCCCTGCTACCTTGCCACATAAACCTAATTCAATGACACAGTGTCTCTGAACATCTCTTGAGAATTTAATAAATGCTAACATGCTTTGTATGAGAATAAGTTTTATGCTTTAGAAGTTTTACACTTTAAAATTTGCATTTGTTAGGCTACAGATGTGAAAAAGAGGCATCCGAACCAAGGAAGTGATCATAGAAGAGAATTAGTAGAAAATCAGTGAAATTTTCACCTGTACTCCTTGGTTCTGGCTTTAACTTCTAAATGCACAATCAGGCTGATCCAGGCAACCTGCAGCACAGTGGTAAAAACCTGACTTTAATCAAGACAACCCAAAGACAGGAGACAAAATTATGGTTATTAACTTGCCTTCTTGGTATTTATGCAGCTGTAGATCAGCAATTAGATGGTAGAAGCTGTCTTCCTGCAAGAACTGAATTTCCTTGGTATTCAACTTCTCTTCATGCTGAGATTGATACACCGAGGTGCAGGTTAGTGAGAAGTTCAGGCTAGATTTCTCTCTGAAAAGCTGTCCGTCTGCTAGATATGTTAGTGCTTATGCATATGTATTATTTTCTTTCTGTAAAGTTTTTGCATACTGTAGTGAACACATTTCTTATACATAGTGCTCGATTTTCTGAACGCTTTTGCTGCTGGCATATAAAATTGTCTGTAAAATTTATAACTCAGTACTTTGAAGTACGTGTTTATTTGGGGCTAACTGCTTGAACTCTTGGTCCACAGCTTACAATTGATGTAATACTAATGGAGCTGATGAAAGTGGTAGTAATGCTGCTTTCTGATACAAATGTCTGCTATAATATAGAGTAATCTAAAAGAAACTGGAGTTGGAGACCCATGAGTTGTTCTTGCATCTAGCGGATTGAGGGAAGCAGAGTAATTAACACAGCTGCTCTGCACAGGAACTCCAGAAAGACTGAACTCCTTCACCTAAAATAATCCCGTAGTGTCCAGTTAGGTCAATTTTAGGGTTCTTCTTTTTTCTATCTGAGCCAGAGAATACTCACTCAGTGCAGAGTATTCTGGCATTCAGATCTTTCAGGTAAGTCTTACTGCCTAGGAATAGCTGCTAAATTAAGAAAATAATTATTGCTTTAATTAAATCTGACATTGCTTTATTATGAATTTGGGAATTTTGATTCCTCTTTCCCTAACTTAAACATTTAGTTTTTTTTTCCCGTGAATAAAAAGATCAAAACAAATAGCAGATCACTGAATAATAATTATTCTGTAAGTGAAGAAAATTAAGGTTAACTTAAACATTTTTTCAAAAAATATAGTACAGTATCTCCTTACAAGATGCATGTTGAGATTCAGGGTATCAACTGTGTTATGTAAAATAGAGCTTCATGCCATTTGCATCTATGTTCATGAAAGTGGTTGGAAAATCTACCTCACTTTCACTAAATACTCTCCATTCAGCCTGAAATTTCCATTGACACCTGCATGCATAAAGGAAGCAATGCATCCTGAAGAGCTGGGCGCCGGTTACCTGCCTAAGCTCTGATATGATTGACAACTGAGGCTGAGGAACATTAAAGATGTGCTTATGCCTAACTGATTCTTCTGCTTGTCTTTGTTTAGATAAAACTTCACTTTATCTAAATTGTATTTATATAACAGAGTTACAATATCCTTCCATAAAGCTGGAGATCTTGCTTAATTTCTCTGCTTAGGTCTCAGAAAATTCATTCTTCAGCTATCCTATCCAAAATACTATATAATATTCTAGAGGGAAAAGTGACTTGGAGTAGAGTAGAGCAGAGGATTTGCCATACTTTGCATCAGTCTATGCCAGTGTGCATCCAAACAAGGCCAGAGAAAGCAGGCAATCAGAACTCGATTTTGCTGTCTGATGATCAGAGCATTCATCTAAAAATGGAAAGGAGGTCGCAGCTCCCTGGGTTATACTGATTTTTTTTTTTTTTTTTTTTTTTTTGCTGTTTGTATTTCTTTTCTTTGATCCAGTTTTTCTTTTACAAAATAGTGAAAACCAAATCCTAGGTTTTCTCTCCTTTCATCTGAATATCCTAAATGCTAAGCTAGCAGGCAGATTCATTGCTCGGTTAATATTTATTAATTCCATGTACCCTGGAACATCTTAGCAACATGAGCCAAGGCTCCTCTGATCATTGTGGCAGTCATGATCCTTACTGCTCTTAATGGAATTCATCTTTCTTGAAAGCAGATGGCCGCAGTTGTACACAGGCTTTCATGTACAATCTTTTCTTTTACAAATGCCGATTAATACGTCCATTTCTCACTTGATGCCTTTTTAGATTGAATTTTCCCTTATCTGGCTATCATGCTGGTGGATCACTGTCATTCTGTGACTAATTAGCATAGGAGGTGTTTCTGTTGTACATAAATGTGAAGATCCTTGATGAGGTACCATATTAATTATATTGGTGTTATTGTAATTTCAAAGAATTTATTTAATCATATTTCTATTTTTCCATTCTTTAAGATGACATTCTTATCTGATGATGACTCCTTTAGTGCCTCATTTTCTCATTTTGCCTGATTCATATTGCATTTTCTGTTGTCTTTTTTAATATGCAATTTAATAACAGTATGCTCATTGTCAGCCAATTTACTATTGTAAGTTATGATTTATCAGGCATTATATATATACATTTTTAACTATAGTTCTTTTACTTATCATACTAAAAAAGACTGTAGTTTTGAGAATTTAAAAAACATGCGCAGACTAACAGAATATACTTTTCTCAAAAAGAAAGCACCGAGTGATAGCAGAAAGAAAAATCTGGCAAACTGAACAGGGAATTCAGCCAGCATTCATGCTGCAAAGAGTCTTCCTGTCGTACATGGCAGAAACACTGAGCTAGGGAACTGGAGCATCTACGCATAAACAGACCTCCATTTGGGATATTAAAATAGCCAGATTACAACGATTTGTCAAATCTTTTAAGAGTTTGTTTCAAGGGTTAGTCAGTGTTAAAATATTATGTCTTGTATTCAGCCATTGTTCCTCTTGTATTGGCCAGTATGGCTTACACTTCTAATTGAACTTTCCTTTTAAATCATCACTGCAAAAGCTTTCACAGATTATCTGTAAGAATTCTGAAATAAAAGTAAGAAATACTGAAAGCAGAGTTAGCACTAGTCAAGAAATTTAAGAGCAAATTCATAACAGTGTTTCTAATTCAGAACTTAACTACCAAGAAACTTTTTTTTTTTGTATTCTTTTTTTTTTTTTTTTTTTTTTTTTTAATGCAGGATGACCACAACCTCTTTGTATTTCTGTGAGGTTTCTTAATCATTGACTGTTTAACCATGATTGAACTCCTGCTGAAATATTTATTTGTTATGGAATTGTGGAATGCCTTTATTTATTTTTTTTATCTTTTCTTTTTGATCTCTATATAAACTATGTGGAATTAAAAAAAAAAAAAAAAAACAACAAACCAATCCATTATCTGGCTGAACCAACTGACTTTAAATATAGATTTAAAATTCCTTAACTCATATGTAATTTTATTATTGTTTTTTGCCTCAGAGTGGTGACTAAGGAAGCTTGTGGACAAGGAAGAGATCAGGAACTGCTCTTACTTGGGCTTCCTTTCAAATAATTGCATTTCATAGCACAGAAATATTGTGACCTATAGAGAAGTGGAGAGGTTAGGTTTGATGCCAGTGCCACTCTGGGAATTGTCTGAAGGTACTGATAGAAAAAATAATAGCAGACTACTTTTATGTTTGCACACGTAAGGGGAAATTGTATTTCAGGTCAATAATTTTGAGCCAAGAAAGCTGTTCTCACAGACTTGAAAGAGAACCTCTGTATCTTTTTGTCATACTTATTCTAGGTCAGGCCTATTGAAGAACAAGCATGAAGTCATAGATAAATGATGATTTCTTGCTAAATAAAGATGCATCTGTGTAAGCAATCAGGTGATTGTCTTATACACTTTTCTTTCCAGATCCATTGGAGGAATGTAGTGTGATATATTCTTCACACAGAGAGGAGCTGCTGCATTGCGAGTGTGTAGCACTCAGATACTGAGATTTCATTAGTTATTTTCAGATGTCTGAATCTCTTATCAGACATCACTAATGTACTCCATTTCCTACACATTTTTATTTTTGAATGCTGCTTTCCTCTCGTGTGTTTTAATCATTCACTCATGCATGCTAATGGCATTAGCAGGCTTTTTTTTTTTTTTTTAATAAGTAAGTAACAGTTCAATGGCATTGAACTAATTAGTATACTGACAAATGAAAATTTACCATGCTTGAATTGATACAGAAATATGTTTCACTGGTAAGTGACATCAAAAAGTAGTTTACCTCTTCATTTTTCCTTATGCTTGGTACTGGTTTTGTATTCCATAATAGGTCCATGTATACTGTAACATCTATTTCTTCTCACCTCCTCCCTGTCAGCCTTTAGGCACATTCTTACACTTACTTCTACCTTGGCGTCTCCCTGAAGAACAGGCACTGAAGCCCTTATTTGCCTCAGGCATCTTGCACTCATCAGTGATTACATCCCTGCTGCTTCTTGACTCCACATATGCCTTTCAAAACTACCAACCACAGCTTATACACATCAACAGAAGAAAAACAAATTCTGTCATTGCTCTCATATTAAATCAGAAAGCTTTCAAGAGAATCTTCTGTTGAAATATTTCTTTGGCTAAGTCGGAGGGATATTTTGGAATCGCTTATGTTTCAATATCCACAGTGCTGCTACGTTATTTCAAACATGAAGTGATATAAAACTATTTGACAATTAAATGATATTAATAGATTTCAGCCTTTCTATACAGTTGCCAGTGGCAATACACTATCTCCACAGGGAAAATATTTTACATTCCAATCAAAACCATCTTGAAAAGTAATGTAAAAAGATCTTCTGTTACTAGTTCACTTTTATCACACACTAATCCTACAGCATATATATTTAAAACACCCCTCTAGAAGCAATTCCACAAAAGCACTCAAATCAGTATAGCCTCCTTGTTTATTTTTGGGCTTTGCATCCAGTTCTAAATGAACTGCTGAGAGGGAGGAAGAGCTGGGAAAAAATAAAAACAAAGAGATTTACTTGATCCTAATCCTATTTATCAGGATTCTGTTAAATGAAGTGTTCAAAGCATTTCACTACAGAAGTAAGAAAATGCCATTGTCAAATGACAATGAATGATGTGACCAACCTGTTCCACTGCAGCAGTGTTCATGATCACGTGAGACATTCTGATTACTTGATTTCATTGCTGTGAAAACTTTTTCTTTGTACTTACGTCAAAGTATGGCATTTGACTAATAGCTGTCAAGAATAAGGTACTTAACTAGTCATGAAAACAAGGGCATACATTGAAAGCAAGCAAACCAGACATGTAGATAGATATGCATTTAGATAGTTTATATAGTTAGAAAAATAAATTTATTTCTAGATTTTTCAAATTATTTCATCAAAAGTAGGACAAAATATTCTGGAAAATCTCATCTGAACTTCATAATACTATTTTGTTGGACATTTTATGATGTCATATATTTTTCTTATATAATTTTCTATATTATCTAAGAAAAGCAAGATGATAAAAATAGTTAAATAAATAAATAAATAGAAAGGACCCAGCATGAAAATTTTACACTTTCCCATCAGAGATGCTGCAAAAGTTAGATCTCTGTTGATATTAGCTGAACCAGCACACTTTCTTTCTCAACTCACAACCCTAGCTGCCTTCCTAAAGCCTTGCAGCTCAAAACATCAATTTCTTCCACCAGTAACTTATTGAATAATGGGTAGATTTACATGCTGTTATCCTCATTCTCAAGGTCTCACACTCGACTCCCTTAAGTTATTCAAAGTTTTTCCATGCTGGGGGAAAGTGATCTTTATTGATTTTCTATAAAGATGCCATTGTCAGTCCTAAAAAATACAGTTTTCTCAGTATGTGGCCATTCAGACTTTGAGAGATGGTTGGTGTGGATACTTTTCCAGCCTTAGTTGCTTTCTCACACGCAGACATGAAGGTCTATGGAAGACTAGAGAACTGAACCTGTATTTTCCATTGGATTGTATTTTTTCTGTCTTTAGACCTAATGTTCCCAATCATGTTATTTACTGTTCAAAACTTTTGCCACGTGAGGCAAATGGGGAAAAGGTTTCTGCTATGTTAAGCATTGTGCAACAATAAAACTAGGAGAGTCCCTGTTCTGGGAAGGTACTGGTTGACAGTCAGCAGGGTGTCCTGGCAGCCAATCGGGCTGATCATACCCTGGAGTTCATCAGGCCCAGAACTGCCACTGAGCGAGGGAACTCATTTTCCTGCTCTTCTCTGAGCTGTATGGTCTCACCTTGAGTACATATAACTATTAGAGAGAATCCAAAGGAGAGCTATGAAGATGATGAAAGATGTAGAGAGCAAGATGGGTAAGGGGCAGCTGAGGTCCCTTGGTTTGTTCTGCCTAGACTGAAGGGAGTTCTATGGCATGTTAAATACAGGACAGCTGTGCTAGCTATGGCTGTGGCCCAGATTCCTTTTCCTTAGCTGTATATAGCTTTTAGATTTGATATTTTTTATTCTTTTTTTTAGTGTTTGAGCTAAACTTGCTGGTATATATGGAGCCAAGCTATGTTGATCCTTCTGCTCTTCTTTATTGCTGATTGAAAGTGTTTTTGATGGGAAAACTGTGGTGTTTTTTTTCAGTAGTTGACCAGGTTATATGTCTTCAGTTCCTCTGGCACATTCTTTTGAAGGTGTATACAGATAGGGGAGAGGTAAAGAGATCTAGTTAACCCAGCAGAGGTGACCCAGCAGCTTGTGACCCAGTGTGTGTATTATGAGGACAATGAGACCTGAAGTGGTGGTGGGAAAAGCTGAGAGTGTCAGTGAGGGCAGCTCTGTCTGCTTTGTTCGCTAAGACTCTTTGCCATTGATTCAGTGCTGCTGCAGGGCTTCAGACATCTCAGTTTCACAAAAGTCAGTGCCATACCAAATATTGAATGTGTATTATATTGTACTACTGAAAGAATTTGATTCTATGAAGTGTGTAAAGGACCTGTTATTCAAAGGACCTGTACAAAGGTGCAGGGGAAATCTATGATGAGGCCATTTTAATGTTTGCTGTTTCCTGAGCAGCAGAACAAACACAATCCTGCTCTTTCTAGAGCTTTTTTTGCTTTATATTTCTACCCCAGCACAGTAACTACATGTTCCTGCTCACGATGTTACCAGTACCTTACTTTTCCTTCCCTAACAGGTTGTAAGCCCCTCCTCAGAGTTTTTTGCTCAGTAAGGATGCCAATTAACATTCCGTAAGAAGTTAATCAACTATTCCAACCAGAAAACACCTAGTGTAGGCAATTATCCTACATTTTCAGAAATCCCTTAGGATGATTAGAGTTAGACATA
>JAOWBP010002052.1:64241668-64272733 GCA_028571105.1 Tragopan temminckii
TCCAACCAGAAAACACCTAGTGTAGGCAATTATCCTACATTTTCAGAAATCCCTTAGGATGATTAGAGTTAGACATATCTGTTTATTTTTAGTGAAATGCTTGTTTTTCTTTAGTGACTATAAAGGGACTAGACCACCACCTTAGATTTCAAAGAACAATTTCGGATTTCTAAATTTGATTAGATGAATCCCACTGTGGGTTGAGAATGTACATATTATCTTCTAAATGCATTTGCTTTCATTAATTTTGTACATTATGTCGTCTCCCTTGAGATCCTTCCGTGCTCTGCAAAGAAGGCAGCCATCTCATTTGATGGGAGCTACTGTGGGCCAATTTATGACTAAGCTTATAAGGCATGGCTTGACCACACAGGCAAAGATTTTTAAGGGGATGAGACAAGTGATCAAGGAGTTCAGTTCTGTAGGATGATGTTTTTGCAGTTATAAATAATATCTATAATAACATTAACAGACTCCCTTTAACAAAGAGTTAAGAACAAGAAACATTTCTTAACTGAAATTTTGAAGTTAAGAACACAGAAATAGATTTCTGTCACAGACTGTGGCAAAGAAATGTAAACTAGATGAAGTTTTGATGAAAAAATTACTGTGCATTGTAGATGAATAACCTCTAATGAAGGGATTGTAGAAATATTTCTATTTGGCTGGCTGGATGAATAATGTGGTAGAAATCCAGTTGCCAGATATAATTTTACCTGACACATGTGCTTTGTTGTAAAATCACCATTGTGGAGACCAGCTCCCTGTCTGCCAGCCAGATTTTTTTAAAGTTAAATTGAAGTGACTGACTGTGTTGCAGATAGCTGTAGGCTGCATTTCTTCTTCCTACTAAAGGGCTGGGAAGTAGAACACTACTATGGGAAAGCAGCAGATTGATCACACTGGTAAATCACTTGCTAGGTTTTCATTTCTGCTTGGGCCATTCTTTCTTAAGCAAGTTGCAGTTCAACTGAATTTCAGTTTAATTTGATGCTGAAATCTCTGGAATGAGTAACATTTCTGAACCTTTTAATATTCAAATCAGGTACTCATTTTCTTCTTCTCACTGCATTTTTGACCTGGAGATCAAAGAGCAAACACTTAACAAATAACAGCAAGTAACAAACATCTTCATTAATGTGAAGTAAGACATGCTCATTGGGTCTATTACCATTATTGACAAGGAATTCTAATGCACTTATGATCAAATACATGACTTTAGTAATAAAAATTCTTTCTAATTTTGGCTGCAAGTGTAATGTGCTCACTTATTAACTCTGGTATTGATCCAAAGCCCATTGCAGTAAGAAGGGGAGTATTTTCACAGGAGTGATGTATATCTGGTATTGACTGCCATGGCTCCACTGACTTGCATGAAGTCATGATGACTCATCCGGCAGAGGACATGCCCACCAACTTTCCCAGGCACTGAATGTGGGAAGGAGTCTGCAGCTGACAGTGGGCAGGTGGGCTCGTAGAGACAATATTAATTATGAGATTATGTGTTGGTACTTAGTATACTTAGTTACAATGCTCGCTGTCTTTCTTTAGCTCAACTGCTTCAGTTTCTGGGTGCTAGTAGTGTTATTTTCATAGCCTCTTTATATCATAACAGGCACGATAATCCAAATTGTTTAGAAATGCCCAAATGTATCCATAAATTCAGACCAGTTATGTTAGCTAGCAGATGATCTACAATTGCTATGCAATCTTTTTTTCTTGCAGTTCTTCCTTCTACAGTGTATTAAAAAACTCTATTTTTATTATTCTATGCCATAGCAACTATAGAAGAAAAGCAGTAATTCTTAACGTATTATCAAAGTTCTGGTTGCATTTACTCGGATTGCAATTGTGCCACTATTTCTGTTAGCCATTGTATCTTACCTTGTTCTTTGCTTCTTCTTAAGGGTAAATGACTAATGAATGGCAAAGATTCACCTCAGCCCACTCCATACTGCATAAGAAAATATAGGTTGTAAATACAAGGTTATTAGGTGTTCAAATTTAAAGTAATAGAGGCAAATACCTCTAAAGATATGTATGTGTATATATGTATTGATATAAAAAAATATAAAACTGTAGTGGGAATGGAAATTAGTAATTAGGACTTCAATTTACATCGCACTTTGGATACAAGGAGCATCTTACCTGAATGAACATTTGAGAATAACAGAACTTTTCCTTGGAGGTCAAACAGAAATGTTTTCACAAAGTCTTTGTGGAGTTCTCAGAGGCATATTGGAAGGTAAATTCTCTCTGAAAATTCCCATGGGGACAAATGAAGCTCCTCTTCAGGCTCTGAAGTCTCTGAATACTTGACATTGTACAGCACTAGTGACTGGTAAACAGTGAAGATGTAATTTTTTATTTATTTATTTATTTATTTTAAATTAAAAAAAAAAAGAAAAAAGAGTTATGAGTAAGGAATTACAGAAGTCACATACTTTCTAGTACTGAGAGCATAACATATTTCCATGCAATAAATAACGTCAGTTTTAACGAAAACATCTGGAGACCAACTGCACTTGCCTTTTTAAAATACAGTATTAAAAATAACCAAATTAAAATAATAGCACAGTTTGCTATATTAGACAAAGTCTGTTTTAGTTTACAGACAGTTAGGTTCCTATGGGATAAATACTGTAAAATCACACTAAAAAATTTCCCAAACAGGGAAGATAGGAACTACTGAAGGAGTAGTAGAAGATATTAATTTAAAAAAAGGCAGCAACTACAGATGAAAAAAGGAGCTTGAGTACTTAGCAATGTAGGCATCAGAAGCAGCATAAAATGCAAAGGGAGAAGATGTATAATGTTAGAAATAGGATCAAGTTACAAGCTTTGATAGAAAATACAGTCTGGGTCATAAGTAGGATGCACTTAGTAATATAAGGACAAGTCCTGAAGAAAAACAGACCATCAAATTAGAGTATTTTGTATCTGAGAATTTGGTCAATCAAATAGTGTTATTGTACTCTTTGTATCTGTCGTATTTTCTATTGAAAATAAATAGCTGAAATTACTTTCAGAGCAACCTATGTACTATAACTTGGCTAAAGGGTAGCTATTTGAAAGCACACTGTCTACTTCTCAAGTATTCAGTCAACCAGCAATGCAGCCAAATTTTATAGCATAATAGAAAGAGGTGTAAAAAGGATCATAGGGATGAAATAATGAAAAGAAAAATTTAGACTGAATAATCAAAGAGTTCTTGACAGGAAGATTTGCAGTCCTTGTGAATGATCTCACAAAAGAAGTAATAGAAGCTCTATCACTTGGAAAATTTAGATGAAAGTGGACAAAATGTTAGCTTAGAGAATGTTAGCTTAGCAACAGAGAACAGTCTTGTAAAAACATAGATTGAGTGGCTTAGGAGTTACATAATTCATGTTTATGCTCTAAATTACACTGGCATAAATAAGTGACTGTTCAGTGTCAGTCTGCCAGTTTGCTTCTGTAAAACTGATCAGTCTGTAAACTGCTTCTGTAAAGCTGATCAGTCAGTTCACAGAATCTTTTCTTCAAACTAAGGTGGTTTTCACAGAATCACAGAATTGCAGAGATTGGAAGGGACTTCAAGAGGTGATCAAGTCCAACCACCCTACTAAAGCAGGTACCCTAAAATAGGTTGCACAGATGTGTCTTGAATATCTCCATACAAGAAGACTCCACAGCCTCCATGGGCAGCCTGTTCCAGTGCTCTGTCACTCTCACTATAAAGAAGTTCTTCAGCATGTTAGTATGGAACTTCCTGTGTTCTACTTTTAGGCCACTACTCCATGTCCTATCATTGCACACCACTGAGAAGGGCCTGGCCTCATCCATTTGCCTTCTGCCTCCCTTTAGATATTTTTAAACATTGATCAGATCTTCTCTTGCCTTTCTTTTCCCGATGCTGAAGAGACCCAGTTTACTCAGCCTTTTCTCATATGGGAGATACTCCAGGCCCTTTGAAATTTTTGTCAAGATTTTGGTGGCTATGATCTTGTTGTTTTTTTGTTTGTTTGTTTGTTTGTTTGTTGTTTGAGGGGGATAAAACAAACTCTTTTAAGTTCCTATAGCAGAAATGTGGAGAAAATATACAATAACATTTTTAACTGCACATGAAGTATCCTCACTTTTCCACTGAGGAAGATATTCCTTGCTTTATTTAATTATTTCTAATAGAATATCTGACCTGTGAGGAAATAAACTCAGGGTTTATGAAAATCTTTACTTTGACTATTTAAATTATTTTTTTCTTAAATTTTCTACAGCAGTCACAGTGCTGTCATGTGCAACGTGTATGACTGTGAGTCATAAAGATGACTTTCGCAAAACAAAAACATGACTTTCAAGAAGGACTAGCTGAGACATCAAATTCAGTCCACTTCCCACAGTTGCAAAAAAGTGTAAAAACAGACTATTTAATGAAATGCACAAAGCCTCTGTTTCAGACTCCCTACTAACTATGCACAAAATACATACCAAAACCGCACGGTAAACTCAAGGACTGGATAGGAGAAGCAAGTGAAAAAAATGGAGAAAGGAGTGGGAGAGTGGCCAGTGCACTCAGTCTTTACTAAGATAGTAGGTCCCTGCTCAGTTAAGGTCCCAACTCATTTAAGACTGAGCATCCATTAAGCTCAGGTGAGGAGAGTACCATTAAGCTCTCTTTGCAGCTTCAAGTTTACCCTGGTAACAAAAATGGCAGATATTTTTGGTTAACACTGGAATGGGTTTACTTTAGATAGCCATGCTGATGTCTTTCTTGCACAGTTCCCTTCAGCTTTTTTTCATGTTTTTTAAAGCAATGCAGTGTCTTCATTTTAGATTGAAAGCTGAAAAATCCAAATTCACATGCAGCAGTTCAAAAGTATTATCAGGAATAAAATTCATTCTTTTGGATAAATTTTCAAGTACTGTAAATTGGTGCAGTACTACGGAGACTACAGAGGTGTAATGCAAATGCAATAGTTTATATCAAGTAAGGACTAAGTTCAGGTCTTGCATGCCCTATTCAGTAGCACTCACAAAAACATATGCTAGTGCTACCTGTGCTTATGTAGTATCAAAATTCACAACAGCAAGTCTCTCCAGCTCTGTTTTCTACCCCATTTTACTTCTCTCTACTTCTTGTGTCTTGATTTCAGCTGGAACAGAGTTGATTTTCTTCATAGTGTCTGGTATGATGCTGTATTTTGGCTTTAGGAGAAAAACAATGTTAGTAAAACACCAATGTTTTAGTTGTTGCTGAGCAGTACTGCACAGAGCCAAGGACATTTCAGTTTTTCAGGTTTTCATACTGTCCTGCCAGTGTGGGGGCTAGGGGGGGGAAAAGGAACTGTGGGGGCACAGAACCAGGACAGCTGACCTAAACTACCCAAAAGGAAATTCTGTACCAAACCATCATGTGAAAACTGTATAACTGTGAGCAGTAGGTAGGGGGAGCAGCAGTTGCTCTGTGACTCTCTGGGCATCTGTTGGCAGGTGGCGAACAATTGCTTTGTGCATTGTATACTTTATGAAAACGTATACATTTATTATTGTCATTACTGTTGTTTTTCCTTTCCTTCTCTGTCTTAGTAAATTGTTTTTATCTCAACTCATGGAAGTGTGGGGAGCAGGTGAATGGCTTAATGATATACTGATGCTGAGCTGCCTGCCGGATTGAACCACAACAGTTCAGAAGGGAAATTAATTTAATTGTTGTTCTATTCCCGTTAATATTTTATATGTCACTGAGACGCCTGGAATGGTTGCATGGAGAGTACCAGTGACATTTCCTATGTGGCTGAATAACTAAGGAAGAAACACCTGGATCAACTTCTATAATCCCTTAATATTTTCAATAATAATTGCTAAACGACATGACAGCCAGAATGGTAAGGCATGTCTGTTAACTGGCTGAAATCTTCAAAACAGATATTCCTTTTGAACATACAATTTAAACAGGATCCTGGGCAACTAACTGTAGGTGTCTCTACTTGAGCATGGGTTGGACTAGATGGTCCTCAAGAGTTCCATTCCAACCTCAGTCATTCTGTGATTATGTGATTCTGTGACATCCTATTTACCCCCTCTAACGAATGGTAAAACCTTTGTCACGTAGGAAAGCGGATGTTAATTGGTTATGAATAATACTTAGCAACTTGTCTGTGACTGTTCTTCGCTGTTGCTTGAGGAGAGACAAACCTGTTTTTCTTGCTGCAGGAAATTATGGCACCAGGCTCTTCAGCAGTGTCTAGGTAGCAAGCAAAGCTTATCACTCATTATTATTTCACCTCCTAACAATATGAAATCTTTCTGGAGATATTTATTTGTGAGCCCTTGAGGTTCCTTTAATTAGACATAAAAAGAAGTACAAAAGTCGAATGCCTTGTTTAGGATGATGGGTCCATAATCATTGAAAAGAACACAAATGCTGAATGCTGTAATTATGGCATGCTATGATAATTTTTGTTTACTATTTCCCATGGTATAAATGTTGTTAGTTGTAAATTTTCCTGAGAGTAATAATAAAAAATGTAGACAAAGATACAGAAGAAGATGGACAAAACTGTATCTTCAGCTTATCACCTTTAGAGGCATGGTTTGCTTTTACAAGAATTCTTGACACTGAAATACGCTGTATACCCCAGAGAATAATCTCCATCAAGTATTTTTATGTTAATAAAATTGAGATATTTCAAATTAGAACTATCACATCCTTTTTCTGTTTTACTATCACAATCTTCCCATTATAGCTACCTGCAGTAAATCCTAAAAGTGAATTGTGCTGCTGTAGGAAAACAATTTATCCAGTGATAATGTCCCATCAAACACAATTGGTTGGCAGCTTTTACGCTGTTATTTCAAGGACAGCAAGTTGCCTTATTCTTGTTGTAAATGGCATCCTGCCAGGGACTGTCTCAGTGAGACTGAAAAACTACAAATTAGTATACTGTTTACTTTATCTGACCTGGTTAGGAATAGATGTGGAAAGCAAGCATAACAGGAGGAAGAGATACTAAAAGTGAGCACAGGATGCAACTCAGCAGATGGGATTGGGTGACGCAAGCAGTAGGAAAACGTGACATAGAACCATTTAGACTGATTAATTGGTCTGCAGTCATCAAACATAATTGCCAAGAGATGAATGTTCCTTGAGTTATGTGAAAGAAGGTGGTGTACTTGGTAACCTTTTTCATTGTACAAATAATTCTTTGAAATCTTAATAACAATGTTGGAAATGGCAGTAAAATAAGATAAAAATAAAGTGATTCCGAATAGTAGCATAATGCTTCAGAACTATGTCAATCCAAATCACCTTTAAGGTGAGCAGCTGATGCTGGTGCTTGGGGAAGGATAAAATTTAAATATTGTTCTGTTTAGGAACATCTGGTTTGAACAAGGTTAGTGAGTCAGATCTGGTGGTTGTTATTATATACAGCCATATTATTTAGTATTCCATAAATTTAGTGGTGCTAAATTAACTCTATTATGAAACATTTCTTACTTTTGCCCAGCAAATGAATGAATAGACAAAACTTCTATGCCTTTTCCAGCATAATATGTCATGGAAGAATGTAAATCCAATAATAATTACTAGAGCAGACATCAGGATACAATCCTTATCTATAAGTATGCATCAGGATCCTTTAAGAATCTACAGACACTTTCTATTTGCAATGCAAGCCATCTTCTGCCTATAACACATTGCACTAGGGGTGGATTAGAGGGCACAAATTAGTCTCTGCCTGAAATGTTAGAAAGCTGCTTCTATTAGACAACCAAGACAACTTTTCAAGGAGACTAGATCTATGTCCTGTTCCCATTTTCAGTGGCTACTGAACACAAAAAGCTAGACTGCCTGACCCCAAAACATGAAGTTTATTTTCTCCCTCCTTGTGATATTTATAACTTTTGTATTAAAAAAAAATTCCACCTGAATAATTCCACAGAAGAGTTTCTGTCTGCTGTCATGGACATTTAATGGGTTATTCTGGTGTGGACAGCAAGATACCAAGGTTTATCTCAGGGTCGGTTGGTAGCTAAGAACTGCAACAGAAGTATCTCTAATCATGGTACCAGTTCAAACAAAAAATTCTCAAATATATGTAAAATATGCTCTGTTCTGTCATCTCCTGCTTGTAAAAATAACCAGTAATTCAGCTTCTGTAAATGTGTTTGTACATTTCTAGGTCATAATTGTAAAAATACTTGAAACAGTGGAATTTTTCAGTAACTATTTTTCAAGCTTAAATTCTATTTCTGCTGTTCGATAAGATGAAATACCTTCAACTAGCTTTTACCAGTCTAGCACAGTATCCAACTTGCTAGATTCAGAGTTGAATATCAATTTATACTTGATCATTTGTTTCATGTGAGAATCATTAATTAATAAATTAAGAGATAAAATTCCAGTTCCAACTACCTGTTTGTAAATCTACACCTGTACATGTATTGTGACTTACTTTGACTTATAAAGTTTAAAGTTAATGGGTAAGCCAGATTTAGCTAATTGGAATATCTCTAAATAATAATTTGTTAAAAGTACACTCCATTAGGGTATGGTTGAGGACATTTTATTTCTGCAGTGAATTTAAATTGGTTCACCAGAAGGTGCCAGTCTTGGTCTATAAAACCAAGAGCCTAGTAATTGCATTTCAGTAAATTCTATTACACAGATTTCAGTAGAAACTAAAAGCACAGAATTCTGGCGTCAAAGGAGAAGGCAACTAATGAACTCTGAAGGTAGAACACAAAATTCCAGAACAAATACAATACTATAACAAATCCGGGAAAAAGATTAATCACGCCTTGTTGATTTTTACATTGATGCAAAAATAATATTAATCCCACGAAGGAAAATGAGGGGGATGCATGTATGAAAGATAATTCTCTCTTCAGCTTCTATGTATGTGCTTTATTTTTATTTCTTTTTTCTTTTCCTTTTTATTTTAAGTAATGTGGAGCAAGTATGCACCATTACAGCTAAGAGGATTTATTCTGTTAAGAATTGAATTGCAACTGATTTTAGCTCTTGAGTATGTCACTGGAGACAAGAATCCAAATTTCTACAATGTGATATATAAAGTGATTTCCTTCCTTATGTTAGAGATCCTCTCTTTATTTTGCACCAGATCAAAGGAAAAACCTCAAGCCCATGTCTATAAAACTGCTTATATGGAGTCTGAACTCATTTTATGTGTATCAGTGTCAGTTAGTCTAGCCACACACAAATAAATACTTATTATTGATGAATTCCTAGAACTTAATTTATTGGAGAGTCATAATGCGGCATTCTTACACACCACTTTTATATCCTGCATGCACATATGCTATTGCTAACATTTTATAGTGGTATAGCTTCAAAAGCAATTGTTCACGATGCCACACTGTATTCTACTCTCAGACTTGATCCTTGTTAAATTATTTTTTCCTCTCCATGCATCAGGAGAAAGCTGTCTGCTTAAAGCTCAAATCACTAAGCTGTGCCTTGCCCTGCTACTTCAGTCTAAGCACTCTGCTACCTTAGTGAAGCATGTAGTGAAAATACCTGGATACACATGCAGATGCCTGAAATTTCCTATGATTTGGAGTCTATCATGTAGGCTGCCATAGAGTCTGACACAGGCTGCAAGTTGCAGCATAGAGTAACAGCTTCATCCTGAATTTATTCCAGTAATTAGACTATCACAGCTACCACATGTCATTTCCCTGATTAAGAAGCAGAAGAACAAGGAGCTGTGAAGAGAAAAATACATTCAGTTTGTTTTCTCAGAAACATTGTATAAAACATGACAAAATAATCCATTTTTATATCCTTGCAGTTAAAGTAACGAGACATTGTGAAAATGGCTGGTAACCATTAAAAAACATCCCCCCTCAAGAAAAAAAACAACAACCAAAAACAAACCCACAGCCAAATAAACAACAACAATGCAAACATCAAATGTGTATCTTGCTTGCAGACAGAATGGGTGGAGACTGGGCTGGAAAACCAGCTCGATTTGAGAATATAGTGATATAAAAAGGAATATATTTTTTCCTAGATGCTTCTGAAATTAAGTGCTTAAATACTTTCCTGGATAAACATCCTGAGTCAGGTCATTTTGCAACTTTGATATGAGACATCTAAAGAGCAGCAGGTGGCACCTTGCTTTGTTAGTCCTGAACTAATGGCCTCAGCATGGTGTCAGGGGATGTAAAATGACTTGAGGAACTCTCTTTCAAATAAGATGTAAAACTGAAGTCCTCAGTAATTAGATTTCCAAAAGGATCTTAAGAATGACCTAAACAAATTGCTTCTTGAGTTATCCCTTGATTTCCTATGTTAATGGGCAGCTATATCTATGCATACACCTGGGTGTGTTAGTTTACCCCTAATAACTTCTAATGAATAGTAGCTGGGAAGCTTTGGTTAAATTTGACAAAGCAGGAGAGGTCTCAAAACCCCCATGAATTTCATGTTACTAGATGTCCAGGTAAGGAAGAGAAATCCCATCAATACCTGTACATGGCCAAATCACAGGGAAAAAAAAGCACAAAATGTTTGGCTCTTACAAGACACCAGAGAATCAATTTTTCAGGCAAGAGCTCCTTCCTGTACAGTTACTCCAGTGTCAATAATGCATATCTTCTCACTGAAGCTTTTCCTCTGGTTGAGGTAGTCATAACTGTTCTTGTCTCTGAAGAATCTCTGATATCTAATAAGAAGTGAGTTTCAACAGCAGCCTTATTAAAATTCACTTATAAAGTAAATCAACCATGAGACACAAATCCATAGGAACCTAAGCTTCATTAATTCCACTTCCAATAGAACTATTTGTTTACTTACCATGATTTCCCTGCAGTTTCAACCATACATCATTGTTTTTTTCCTGCTTCTTGGTGCTTTGGTATATTTAATAAATTTGGTACATAATCAGAGTTTATATAGCTCCTGTAAATTCTGCAGAAGTAAAGGATCTACACATTAGTATTTTGATTTGCTCCTTACTTACATTGATTTCAGTGGGACAATGCAGGCAGGAAAATACTACAAAATATCTGAGTAGGGATGGGATTAATCTCACCAAGCTTTGTGAATTTACAGTGTGGACATCCACATCTGAGCTAATTATCTAAACTCCCTTTATAGTTAGAGGAAAGAAACAGGCATTTCCAAAGTGTGATTCATCTCCTCCCAAGGTTGACATCTAAAACAGGCCAGATGAATCACCCTCTGGAAGTGCTCTTTACTCTCCTCTGACTATAAAGAGAGTACAGACAACTATCTCGCATAAAGATTTCTGCTGTTGCAGAAGACTAAATCTAAGAGAAGTGGCAGAATTTTGCACGTCTAATCCTGCTCTGATTTATGCCATTACTACTGTGGAGTCCCCAGCCTACAAGTAACAGCATGGATTAACTCTTAGAGATCTTAAAAAGTACTTAGCTCTCATAGGTACTTTTTGGGAATGGTTCAACTATAAACCACTTGTGATTAAAGAAAAAACAGTGTTTTTGTCTTAGAATGCAAGTAGTGAAATGCGTGAGCCATCATGATATTTCCAAACTGAAGGAATAATTTCTGGGGGTTCAGACCCCAAATGTGAGGGAACCTATATTTAGTTTTTTCAACTTCTCCTTTGTCAGCCGGTTTGCTGTGACTCATATGCTTTTAGCCAATGTATTTTTAGCTGAGCTGGAACTGGGGCACAAGTCTTTGGTGTACTATGAATTACTTTGATTTTTCCCTTCTATTTTTTCCTGTAAATAGAAGTTCACTACCTAAAGAAAAATAAAGACCTCTACATACATAGCTTCCTACATATTATTTTCAGTGCTTCTAAAAAAATACTAAAAAGTATCACTAAATCCCACTGGAAGTCAGGGAAATGACCCATTTCAAAGTGCTAAACTTCCAGTAAAAATTTTAAACCCTTATCTTCTATTTTACTGTCCAAGATCCCATTTCACAGCAGTAAACAGGCAGATGGCTCTGTCCTTTCTGCCACAGCATTCTTTTTCTGTTTTCATCTACCATGCTGAAACTTTTTTTTTTTTTTTTTTTTTTTCCTCAGAAAAGCTTAATTAATTCTATGCATTGCATATACTTAAAAGTCTGCTCAGTAGTGCATTTGTTTTGAGTTTATTTTGGCTTTGCTTTCAGTAGTTATCTTTGATTTACTCATCTTTTATACATTTAGGTTTATATTTATTTTTGATTTCTCTTGCGACTTACTGAGCATGCCCTAGCATTACAGAAATATGATGAGGGTAATTTGTCTAAAATCTGCATGAGTAATGTGTAAACAGTATGGAGGGTATAACTAGCTCAGGGAGTATCAGTCTTGCAGTAAAGTGGCAAGAATATGACTTTACGTTCACACCAGTCTTATTTTACTTTTCCTTGCCAAGTGTAACTTGGAGAAAGGGACGTGGCTGTACTTAGAATTTGCATCTCTTAAAACATTTTGCAGCGTACAGTGTAACTCACGCCAGAATCGTGCATCACTGTATCTTTGGTTTCCTAGGAACAATGAAACAGGAATATTTTTTATAGCAATCTTCATCTACCTGAACACAGAAGTCCCTAAATCCCCTTCTTTCTACCTGACATTCCTGCACACTAAGTGTGTTTCTGCAATTAGGAAAAAAGCCTGTCTTATATGAAAAGAAAAAAAAAAAATCCACAACAAAATCTAACAAAGCACTGAGCATGATTCTGTAGTACAGTACATGCAAGCAGACAGAAAAAAATGGCAGATACATATGCTTCTGATTAAGCAACCACCCTTCTGGCACCCTGGCCAAACACATTGACCTGACTGTGGTTGTACATAATCCCACTGACAGACATATGCAATCTCCTTAATTATAATTTCAAATAGTTTCACTGCAAAATGAACCAGCTCACACCAGCGAAGGGCAGCAATAGAACCTGGTGCTGCTGTAGCTTTACCTCATTAGCACTCCACGTGTCAGTAAGTAGAGATGATTACACTTATGAGTTCACACATTTTTAACAGTGATGCAGAGGCTAAGGCCTGGTTTGCTGTGAGCCTTTGGTGCTACGGTCTTACTCCGTACAGATCCATATTCTGTCATAGGGCTTAGAGATGTACCCTGTGCAGTGGCAAGAAACTGAATGAGTCATATCTGCTTATTGGTTCTTGGAGATTTCACAGAAGTGATACTTTCAGTGTTTGAGATAGAGAACGTAAGAGTCATTGCATGCACCTATGACATTGGTACAAGAAACAAAAGAGTCTAAAGTTTTCCTTCTCACTGACACATTCACACTTTCTCATCTCATATGTCAGATTATTTAACATTTTTTAGTAGCTGGTAAATCTCATAAACCAATAGCGATGAGGCTGCTGCAGCTCCAGGCCTCCAGTTCTGGTCAGTAGCAACGCTGAGCACATTTCCAAAAGGCACACATGCTCATAGTACTTATATATATGTACACACAGCTGTCTGTATGTGTCAACGCAGACAGAAAACACACCACTCACATGAACAAATAAATTTCCAGTGGCCTGATCCTGCTTCTCTTTCTCATTGTGCATGATTAAAAGCCCTTGGTAGGAAAGTACTTACACACATACGCGAGGTGAATGCCTCCACTGTCTGGGCTAGGTCATGCAGCTTGCCAAGAGGGTATGCCCTGGCCCTTGGAGTCTGTTACATGCATACCCACACACTGACGGACTTTCAGTCAAACCCCAGGCCCCATGGTCTCCTCAAGATCTGGTTGATACCTCTTGGTCCCTCCAGTACCCAACACAGTAGTTTATTTACTGTGAAAGTGGTCAAACACTGGAACCAGAGAGGTGGTTAATAACCTATGACTGTCAGTGTTCAAAAGGCATTTGGGTAATAACTTTTGGTTAACTGTGAAAAGGTCAAGTAATTGGGCTTGATTACCTTTGAAGGTCTCCCAACTCCCTATCCTATCCTATCCTATCCTATCCTATCCTATCCTATCCTATCCTATCCTATCCTATCCTATCCTATCCTACTCTTTTCAATTCCTCCTATTCCCTTCCCCTCTATTCTAAACCAGTAATATATATATGTATATATATTTTCCTTTTTCCTTTTTTATTTTTAAATCTCAAGCTGAGATAAAAGCATCTTTAAAATAAATTCAGATAGAAACAACGTTGCAGAACTGTCAGGATAGAATTAATCTTTACTTCTCCTACTATTTTATTCATCATCTCTTTTGCAGTTGACAGATATAGCAAGGACACTAAAGAGCAGCATTTCAAAGTATGAAAGACAACAAGATATAAGACACTAGAATAATCTAGCCACCCAAAAGAAAGGTGCCAACAAGTACTTAAGGTTCAGAGTACTTAAGGTTGTAGATGTCATATCTCAATTGTGATTCACATTCTTTCAGCTGTGCAGGATCCTTTGCATGATTACTGCTTTCACCTCTCTCACATTTCCTGCAAAGGCTGGGTTCACACTGTGTAAGAAATGTACTGTTAAACAGTGACTAAGAACATTTTCTGAAAAAATGCCTTTAACAATGGGAGCAGCATCACAATAAGTTGTGTGACATCCTAAACTGTGATTATAGATTGACAAATCTTCTGAAGCTGGAGCCTGGATGTCATGTACATATTTTTATCTAACTCCAAGTAGATACAGATTACAGTTTAGGAGAAAAAATGACCAGTCCTGCTATTCTGGTAATGAAAGAGAAAAACAGAATTACAAAACAAAGAAAAAGGTTGACCTTTGTGTGAAGCATTTTGTTGAAGGTTTTGTGGCATGCAATACTCAACCTTGGTTTTTTGCGCTCGGGTTTCACAATTCAGTTCTGAGTGTTTGTGATAAAAACAACTGAATTAAACTAAACAAACTAAAAAAGCACTTAACATACTATTAGATTTTTCTAAATACAGTCAAAGATTACAAAACTAACCTATGCAACTTATTTACATAATTGTCTTTTTTTTATTTATTTTTTTATTTTTTATTTTTTAAGCTATTCTGGATATCATCACAACTGCTCGGTAAAATAGGCTGATTCACAGTTCTATGAATTAAAACATCTAATAATTAAAAATGATTGGTGAAAGTCCACTTGCATGCATCCATAGGTATTCTTGGAGAGGACAGCAGATGTATCTGTTTTGAGGATGGTGGCTTTCCATTCAATTTGAAGAGTAGTTTAGACTGTCAGAATTCATCCCATAATTGAAACACTTCTCTAAGACCAGAAGCACTGGTAAGACACCAAAACCCACACTGCAATGACATGTACTTAAATCATGGCATGTTTTTAAACAATTTTATGTACAGTTGTTTGAACATTACATATTTATCAATAGCTGCTTAATAGTAGCAAGATAAATTATATTAATAAGAAATATAGACCTTTAATTTAAAAGAAGCTAAACAAGGGAAATTCAAAGAATAGAATAATAGAATAGTAGATTATCTTGGGTTGGAAGGGACCTTAGAGACAATCAAGTTCCAACCCTGCTGTCATGGATGGGATTGCCACCCACCAGATCATGCTGCCCAGGGCCTCATCCAACCCGGCCTTGAATACTTCCAGAGATGGAGCATCCACAGCTTCTCCAGGAACCCTGTGCCAGTACCCCACCACCCTCTGAGTAAAGAATTTCCTTCTAACATCTAACCCAAATCTCCCATTTCAGTTTAAAGCCATTCCCCCTTGTCTTATCACTATCTGCTTATGTAAAAAGTTTGTCTCCCTCCTGTTTATAAGCTCTCCTCAATTACTGGAACACTGCAGTGAGGTCTCCACAGAGTCTTCTCCAGGCTAAGCAAACCCAGCTTCCTCAACCTTTCCTCATAGAAGTGCTCCAGCCCTCTGATCATCTTCATAGCCCTCCTCCAGACCCATTCCAGCAGCTCCATGCTGTGAGCCTCAGACCTGGATGCCGTATTCCTGAGTGGGCCTTATGGAGGCAAGGGGAAAAGACATACACTTCAAGGCATTTTCTGCATTCTGCAGATGGATTTTGGTGGATGGTATTCGACACAGAACTAACTGTCTGATGGAGAGACACCAGGTCACACACACACATAAAGTAATAGGTTACTGTTGGAGATTTTTTTTCTGCCGATTGCTTTTCTTTTCATTCTCTGTTGCAAATGCCATACTCAAAGCTGCATTTCCTTACATATACCATGAGATGAAACATGAGGTGGAGGCCCTGCAAACCTCCTCGAGTCTTGACAAATCTGCAATCTGTATGAACACAGCTCAGCTATCTCTTCCTCTTATTAAATCCCTCCGAATTTATAATGACATACTTCTTTTATGTGTTTTCTCTATTTAAATCAACTTGATGCTCAGCGCTGAGAAACTAGAGAAGTCTTGCTCTTACGCCTACACTTACAGCTTTGGCATAATTATGCCTTTCAGAAAACTACTCCTATTGCATTTGAGTGAAATGCTTTAGAGTGAAGCTTCAGAGTACCTTTTATGAACGCTGAGCCCCTTTTTAGCTCTGCATATGATCTTCTAAATTTGTTTATATATATGGAAACCGTTCATATATATGGAAATTATTCTGACTAGGCATTGTTTTATTGTAAAATTGTAGTCCTTTTGGAGCACAAAACCCAACTTGAATCAGTTAAAGCTTACATTAATATGACCACATTAATTACAGGATGGTCATTTAGTATTGAAGGTATTACCATTCATACTTCAAATGTTCTTTGAAATGATGTGGACTTTGTGTTTTTTGCGTTATAATGAGTGATTTCTACTGCATTTGTGTTTTATTCTATTTGTCTATATTTTACAATAAAACTCACTCTTGGGAATGAGCAAATAATTTCTCTTGGCAACACCAAAGGCAGATGGGACCCAATTCTTCTTTTCTGAGATAACCTGAACTTCCTTGTTTAGCAAAAATTAGAGTACAAAGCATGTAGGACTGGAACTAAGAAGCACTTAGCAGTGAAATAAGCGTCAAAAATTGAGGTCAGTTCCAGTGTTGTGTTTTTTGTTGTTGTTGTTGTTTTTGTTTTTGTTTTTTTGCTTGAGTGTCTTTACCACTGACTTTCCTGTAAGTTTTCATGCACATAGCTTGAATAACATGTAAAAGCAATTTTTCTACATGTCATGTAATATTCTCTCTAATGTGACTCATTAGTCTACTGTGTAGAGCAATGATAGCTCAACCAGGTTGATATTTTTAAAGCTAATGAGCCACTGATTAGTATCTGATTGACTGAAGCTAACAAGATATGTTCTCTTTCAGTGATTTATGGTGATGAATTAATTAACTTATCCAAAATTCCATCTCCGGTACAATATATGGCTTTCCTTCTAGTTTCATAACTCTGATGCTGAATCTATGAACTGAATATGAAGCTTTAATGGTATGCTGATGTTCAAATGTTACTCTGTGAATGTGTTAATAAACGTACATTAAATTCTAAAGCAAATTAAAAATACTAGAAGGTGAAGGTTGGTGATAGGTTACTGTGTGCATGAGATGTGGAAGGAAATTATATTTCTCTTAAAGTATCTCTAAAGTACTTATGTTTTACAAAGCTAATAGAGAGAATTTCTTATTTCCTCTTCCCTCAAAATTATTTTTAGGAATTGTAGTTATTTAACCACTAGTAGTTTGAGAAAATCTAATACATTAATATTGTACTCTTTTATGCTGACCTGTAAATGACAGCATAATACTGCAGTGACACAGAATTTGCATGCACGTTCCTTCTGCTTTCCCTTCTCTTTTCTATTGCTGATAAAGACACAGATATTTTATTTCCAAATTACTGTTGCATAATCCCTCCTCTGCTCTGAACAAAACCAAGAGCCTCAGCGCTTGTCATTTGCCTTGCCCTCCAGACCCTTCCCCATCTTCTTAGCCCTCCTGTGGATGCTCTCTAATTGTTTTATGCTCTTTTTATATTGTGGTGTCCAAAACTGCACCCAGTGCTCAAGGTGAGAGGCAACACAGAGCAGAGTGAGACAATCCTTTCCCTCGTCTGGCTGGCAGTGCTGAGCCTGATGCACCCTAGATTATGGTTGGCCCTTTGAGCTGTCAGGGCGTACTTCTGACATATTCAATTTGCCATCAACCACGATCCCCAGATCCCTTTCCATGGAGCTGCTGTCCAGCCTCTTCTCCCCCAGTCTGTATGTATATCCAAGTTTGCCCCATTCCATGTACAGAGTCTAGGACTCATTCTTGTTCGGTTTCATGCAGTTGGTGATTGCCGAGATCTCTCTAATGTGTTAAAATTTTTCTGCAAGAATTTTCCATCCTTGAGGAAGTCAGCAGCTCCTACCAATTTAGTGTTGTCTGCAAAATTACTTAGAATCCTAGAATTGTATCATTAAGTTGGAAAAGATCACTAGCATCACCAAGTCCAATCATCACCACCATGCCCAGTAACCATGTCTCTCAGTGCTACATCTACACTTTTCTTGAACACCACCAGTGATGGTGACTCCACTACCTCCCTAGGCAGCCCGTTCTAATAGTTTACCACACTTTCTGAGAAAAAAAAATTCTTGATATTGAACCTAAATCTTGCCAGGTACAATCTGAGGCTGTTCTCTCTTGTCCTGTCACTCACTGTTACCTGGGAGAAAAGTTCAACTTCCACCTCACCACAACCTCCTTTCAGATCACTGTAGAGAGCAATAAGGTCTCCCCCAGCCGCCTCCAGATTAAACAATCCCTGTTCCCTCAGCTGTTCCTCATAAGACTTGTGCTCCAGACCTCTCACAGCTTTGTGCCTTCTCTGGACATGCTCCTGGACCTCAGTGTCCTTCTTGTAGCCCAAAACTGAATATAAGTGCAGCCTGTATAGGTGCAGCCTCATCAGAAGACCTTAACCTCCCTGTTCCTGCTGGCTACAGTATTTCTGATACAAGCCAGGATGCTGTTGGCCTTCTTGACCACCTTGGCACACTGCTGGATCACTCTCAGTTGGCTGTCAACTAACACCCCCAGATCCTTTTCCTCCATGCAGCTTTCCAGCCTTTTTTTCCAGCCCAAAGCCTGTTGCGAAGCATGAGGCTCTTGTTACCAAAGTGCAGGACCAGGCACTTGATTTTGTTTAAGCTCATACAACTGGCTTCAGCACTCTGATCCAGCTGTCCAGATCCCTTTGTGGGGTCTTTTACCCTCAGGCAGATCAACACTTCCTCCAGACTTGGTGTCATCTGCAAATTTACTGAACTTTCTGCAAACTTACAAATCACTTCTGCAAACATTAAAAATGGAGTTCTGTGTAACCAAACTAGTGACTGGCCATCAGCCTGGTATTTAATATGACAAGCCACTGAGAGTCTGATTCATCATACAATTGCTCACCAAAAGTGTTATATTTTTGCCTAGCTGTATGCTAGACATTTTTTAATCAAAAAACTTTGCTGAAATCCAAAATGATTACATCATCTGGTTGGTCATTTAGGTGAGTAGCCTTAACATACAAGGAAATTAAGTTTATTACATATGACTTTTACCTTGTGAACTCTTGTTGGCTCTGTCCATTGTCTGCATTGTCTTTCAGGTGTTTTTCAATAACTCCCAGAATAATTTTCTCCTCAGTTTTGCCAGGCACAGAAGTGAGATTGACAGTCTTTAATTACTAGGGTCTTCTTTCTTGCCCTCCTCAAAAATTGGGATGAAGTTTGCCAGCTTCCAGTCCACTGAGAATTCTCCAGCTTCCTAAGACCATTGAAAAATAATTGAGAGAGAACTTGCAGTGTTAATCTGCCAGATCTTTGAGAACTCTGGAATGAATCCCATTGGTCCCTATAGACCTAAATACGTCCAGCTGAAACATTACATCTCACACAAGTTTGAATTTTTCTGGGAGTTTGTCATTACTGCAGTCTTGGTCATCAAACTCAGGTCCCTGGGGTCCCAGAATGTTCATCTATTATTACTAGTTTGATTAAACTATTCTTCTTGCACATTATTCTGAAGATAATGACAAAAAATCACAATAGTAGTGAATAACATTCATTAGATATTTGATGGTTTTGTATTAGTTAAACAACTTTGCCAAATTTCTGATTACTTGCCAAATTTGATGGTTTCGTATTAGTTAAACAACTTTGCCAAATTTCTGATACTTTATTATTCATTTTACTGCAATGCTCTGAAAACAGCATTTACTCTAGCTATGATACTAAGAATATATTATCACGAACTACTCAGTTTTAAGCATCTGATTAAGGCAGTTCCATTTCTGTCTCCTCAGATTTTAAGATTAATGGGAACATTATGGATGATTGATTGCGGCATTTCTTCAAAGAGAACTTGACAGCATCTATGTGAAATTGGATGTCCTTTATTCAAAGCCATTCTGAGCAACTACAGAATTTTTCTACAACAAACAATGTAAGGGATTATCTCATGCAAATTCTCTCTCAAAAAAGCAAAACAAACAAGCAAACAAACAAACAAAAAAAAACAACCAAAAAACTCTGATGTTGAAGACTTTCAATAGTTTCAGTGGCTTTAAAAACTAAGATAATTTAAATCAAAAGCATTCATACACTTTCTTCTTTTAGAAAATAAGCAAAAACAGCCTGAGTAACTTTTCTCCACGTTGGGAGAAGAGAGTAAAAGTCTATTGACATGCTTTACATTGAACAAGGTGAGAAGTAAAGCAAAAAATTATTTGGTTGATATGTCACATGAACTTGAGCACTGTTGTGACTGAAAGAATACCCAACCAGTGCAGCATCTTGTTGAGAACCAGTCATTTACAAATAATTGTAACATTATCTTTTCAATGCGAAAAAAAATCAACTACATTGAACATCGACAGCCACAAGATGCTAGGAAGCTAGTTTTTCCTTGATGTACTTCAATTAAATATTAATCTTATTAGTTAGTTCCCTAAAAATCCAGTGAACATATGTTATTTAACCTTTTCTAATAAAGTGTAGCTTAATTCATTCCATCCTCTCTTTTAAGATCAATTATTAGGATATTTTTCTTCCATGTAACATATTGTACTTCAAATAGGATTATGTTAATTACATTTACAACGAAAAACAAAAATTAATAAGATTGCTAGGAAGCCTACAATATATTATTTTCTTTTTAATTGTCTCCCCTTCCCAAAACTTTAATGTTTTCCATTTTCCCCCTGATAAATTCTCCTCTGAATTGTTTCCAAGATCTCTGGCTTTTTTTTTTTTTTTTTTTTTTTTTTTTTGGCATGACAAAAAATTAGCAAAACAATCACTATTGCTTTACACCAAAAGCGTGATCATTGGTGTATCTAATTAAGTTGAGCTTACCACTTTACTGTGCAAATTTATCCCCTGAAGCTTTTCGAGATCCACAGCCTCAATTTCAATTCATCTGAATTAAAGAGGATAGAGAACAGCTCACAAAGATAGGCTATCTGAATACATAAATAATAACAATTGCTTGCTGTAATGAATCTGGATCGGATGGAGTTAACTTTCCTCATATAGCACTACACTTTGCATTTGTGGATAAAATGTCTAATAACACACAAGTATTTTGGCTATTACTGAGCACAGCACACACACTGTGCAAGCTGTCTCTCCAGATTTTGCCTCAAAGGCCAGTAGGTCAGGAGTGAGAAAAGGTAGGGATGCGACATCACCAGGACAATTGACCTAAACTGACCAAAGGGATATCCCATGCTCAACGATGAAAGATGAGGGAAAGAAGGATGAAGTGGGTATGTTTGTGGTTATGGCATCGGCCTTCACAGCCAATGCCTATTCATGTTTTCCAGTGGAGGGACATCTGCTTGCCATTAAGAAGTAGTCAATAGATTCCTTGTTTTCGCTTTGCTTCACAGAATCACAGAATGGTTGAGATTGTAAAGGACCTCTGGAGGTCATTTTGTCTGATCCCTCTACCAGCAGGGCCAACCACGGCAAGTTGCCCATGATCATGTCCATGCAGCTTTTGAAGATATCTCCAGAGTGAGATCTCCACAACCTCTTTGGGAGTGTGTGCCAGTGCTCTGTCAATTGCACAAAAAAACAAGAGTTTTCTGATATTCAGGTAGAACCTCTTGTGTTCCAGTTTGTGCCCGTTGCTTCTTGTCTTGCACTGCTTCCTCACGTAGCTTTTTGTTTTCTTACTGAACTGTCTTTATCTTGACCCAGCATAAGGTTTTCCATCCTATTTTTGGCTCTGGTATCGCTGAGGAGGAGTGATGGGGAGGCAATGAGGATGTCTGGCAGATAGCTAAGGTCAACCAATCAATCACACTTGGAAATAGTTTCCTGAGAAGACAACTAACTTTCAGACTTTTCAGTCTGCCAAAAATATGAATTGAGTGGATTTACCTTTTTTAATTATATGCATAAAGATACAAGACCAACTTCCAAATAAAAGAAGACTAAAACAAAATTAGTGAGTTACAAACCAGTTGACATAAGGAGTAAAATTTAATCTTTGCATAAATTTAAAATAGGCATTTTCACCGGAGATTTCAATAAATACATCTGATCAAAACCTGAGATTAAATATAACAAAAAAAGCTGAATTTTGATCACATCATGCTTCAGTAAAAGTGAAGAATTTCATCAGAATGTCAATGGATATATATGGAAGTATAAGCTTGATCATATAAAGAGATTAAAAAAGAACTGAATGAGATTGGGTTTGTGATCTGTACAAGTGTCAAGTTAATTTTAAAACCAATATGGGATAATTTTGTCTCAAAACGAATAGGATTACAAAAAGAATCATTATGGATGTCTGTGACTTAAATTGAAGTACCACAGCAGATTTTATTTGAAGATTTTCAATGAAAAAAGTAAAACAAGGAGGTCAGTGTTGTATTTATTCTTTACAGGAATGAAAAGAGAAATCTACATAGACAAAACATGGGCTTTTTTTTTTCTTTTTTTTAATAATTGAAATCAATTTTTTTTTTTTTCTGAAATTCTTTCAGCTTAGAGGAGGCTGCACATTTTTAAAATATAGTGAAATAATTATAGGCATGGGACTTGCTTTTCTTTTGTTCCTGTATTATAGCATTGGAGATAATGTCAGCTAGTCTAGTCAGTGTCTTAGATATGAGAAAACAATATGCTGATTGTAAGACATAGCACTTTTTGCGTAAGACTGCTGAACAGCTGTCAATCCTGTTCCTTCAAAAAACAGCAACAAAAAATCAAGAAGAAAACAAATAAAAAAACCTGACTCCACCTCTACCCTGCTCCTGTTTTCTTTAAAAAAAAAAATTAAAAATAAAATTCTATTTTTTAAAAGAGGAGCAGCAATTGTATATTTTAAAGTATAAACCAGAGGGATAACCTGACTATCTTCCATTAAAATGGTCTTTTAAAAAAAATGTTATAATATATTGTTGTCATAAATAAAACATAAGCACTATAAAAAATCTGAAAGAAACAACCTCTGGAAAATTAAAATACATTCAGTTGATTGAAATACTGAGCACACTTTATGTGGGGGAGAGGTGTGTTTGCTTTTCAATAGACTGAATATTATTATGTGGTACTTCAAAAGGCAGTGCTTGCAAGGCTGCCTACAATGCATTTATTAACTACCAAGATTTTACAGTCAGGCAAAATTATTTCAGCAGCCTTTGTGCTGCTGCCTCTCATGCCTCAGGGCAGTGCAGTCAGGAGGAATGGATAAGTTTTCCTGACAAGTGTCTTATGCATTCAGTTCTCCTAAAAGACCAAAGATGGCATAAACTACAGAGTAAACATTTCAGTACAGTTAGGAATGTGGAAACAAAAAGGATTTCTAGTGTGTTCCTCTGATGTTGCAGGTGTTACTACAGATACACTTAGAAACTACAAACTGATAAACTGCTAGAATATTTTGTCCTCTTGCCTTTGGGCAAGAAGTCTTTACTTTTTCACACACAGCTAAGTACCTTTCTGCAATAATTTTGACCTAACATGTCGAGTTGAGATGTTATATGAATCCCTAGTGTAATCACACACTATTTCTATTGCATGTTGCCCATTAGATGGGATAGTTTAAATACAGTTTTTTTGTTTTTTTTTTTTTCACAAGGTTTGAAACAAAACAGTCAAATCCTCAAGAAATGTTGAAGAGATTGAGAATCTGAAAATTACTAGTCTGACCTCTAAACTGATGTAAGCTTGCATTTCAATCTCTACTGTAGAAAGTCTCACAAAACTCAATATAACTGCATTTCATAGACTCAGCTGTATTATTTTATGCTGTTGTTCGATTCTTTGTTTCCACACTGCTTTCCAAACGATAGAGTTGGAGACTTTGCATTCTGCTATGACCAGAACTCACATTTTTTCCATTCTCCTCCCCTAAACACTCAGCAAATGTAATTTTCATTTCAAGCTCTAGCTGTGCTTTGATTTTTCAAAGACTTAAAGCATGTTATCTTGAAAGTGTGACATATTTTCATCTTCCTTAAATATGCTGAATAAGCATTTCACCAAATTCTTGGTTACTGAGGTGGTTTCTAATGTGATGTCAAGATGGTGACGTGTGCTCCCAAGTACCATTAATCACATCTTCTCCTTTTCCTTTTTCTTTTTCCTTTCCTCTCCCCTCTCCTTTCTTCCATCTCCTCCCCTCCCTTCCCAAAAAGCAAATTTTCATAATGATACAATCTGCTTTTAGTGCAGCCCAGGATACAGTTGGCTTTCTGAGCTGAGGGCACATCACTGTCTCATGTCCAGCTTCCCATCCACCAGTAACTCCAGGTTCTTTTTGGCAGGGCTGTTCTCAATTCTTTCATCCCCCAGCTTGTACTGATATGGAAGTTGCTCCAACCCAGGTGCAAGATCTTGCACTCGGCTTCACTGAATTTCATGAGGTTCACCTGGGCCCACTGCTCAGCCCGTGTAGGCCTTTCTGGATGGCACCTTGTCCCATGGGAGTGCTGACTGCACCACTCAGCTTGATGTCATCTGCAAACTTGCTGAGGGTGCACTTGATCCCACTGTCGATGTCATTGATATTAAAAAGCATTGGTCCCAGTACTGACCCCTGAGGGACACCACTCATCACTGAAATATTTTGCTTAAGTCCTTGCAGGACCAAAGGCATAGTTTCTGTAATAGTGGAAATGAAAAATCATTGTTGGGAAGGAGAAAAAGCACATAGTAATACCCGTGCCTTTTTTAGTGTTTGTTTTTTTTTTAATCTTTGGTAATGGTTCTCATAAAACGTACCCACATTCTGAGAGTATAGAGATCAGGTGGTAAAATGGCCTATTAGAATTTACACCATCTTTGTTTACAGAACACGTAGTTCTGAGTTCAAATGCCATCAATATCCTATTAACTTATGTCCTGAAGCAAAATGAACTAAAATGTAGATTTGAATAACAATCATTAATCTGCCACATATTCTGTCACTGTAAAAACTTGTGGCTCTTTTTTTTTTTTTTTTTTTGCCATTGTATAATAATCAGAAAAAGTGTGATGCTTCCAGTAGCTTTCTTTTTTTTTTTGTTATTGTTTTTGCTTTTAAATGCCTCATTTTTTACATATGTCAATGGATAAAACTTCAAATTATCAATTTAGTAAGCAAAATAAATATATTGAAGTGTAACGGATCTTTTCAAGCAAATCTTTAATGCCTTTCCTTCCTGGTTGTTTTATATTCCCAGCTGTAAAAGAAAAAAAGAAATACAAAATGAATGAATGAATGAATGGAAAAGCAATAAATTAAAATTGGTCTTTGCAGTAACAAATTGTGGATGTTTCTTTACAAATCACCTATTTTTTTTTCAGAGTATCTAACATAAATTTTAGCACAGTAGGCAGCTTCACGTTATAATGAAAAAACTTTTTTTTTTTTTTTTCATTCTGGACTTTTTTTCTACTGCACTCTTTTGTGAGTTTTGCAGAGAAGATTGATGAATTAAAATTCATCAGTGTTGATTCAAACAGTTGTCATAAAATTAAAACTTCTGGCTAAATTGCACAAGTCAGACCTGAAAGCAATATATTCTTCCTCACTCATTCATTTATCTGCTCCAAAAATAATGCCTCCTATTTATTTCAAATGGAAAGTACACCAAATACAAAGAACAAAATAACACTATTTTCTACTACAAAACAGCATTTTATTAATATAGTCACCACCATTAGGCATGCATTTTTACCAGTGATGAACAAAAGCCTGGATGCTGTCCTGGTAAAAATCCGTACCAGTGGAAGTGACTCACTGTTACCAGTGCTGAAACACACCACTCACTGCCACACTGTGAGTCACATTCATTGTTTGGTCTCCATAAGTGTCCAGCTAGCACTGATGAATGTCAGTGGGTGCCATTTTTTTCTGCACGAAGGAAATCAATCACACATCTTTGCTTCATACATACACACCTCCATGTCAGACACCATTCTGTCAGACTGCCCCTCTGCTACCATTTGTCACATGGCAACAAACTTCAACAGAATATTGGCAGGAAGGTGCAAACTCTAGTGCCATATCACCAACAACTGCCTCTGAAGTTGTAGGCCAATATAATTAAATAGGAGTCATTATTTTCAGAGCAGCCCTTGTAGCACACAGAATTTGTGAACTAGAGATTTAAAATAGATACAGCTTTCAAACCATGAATATTCAGGGAATGTCTCTGGGGAATTACCAAGACCATAAAAACACATGAGATAAAAGTTTCAAGCTGACAGAAGTACCAATATCCGTAACACATTCAGGGTATGCCTCAAGGATTTAACATAAATCATAAAAGAAGTCATTAGAATTAAAGACAATTATAAGCCACTGCTCATAAAGGTCAGTCTAAAAATACATTATTACAGGTGCACGAGGAGTTGGAAACAAATACAGGAAAAACACAAGAAACAAATACAATGAAAGTTCCTGGGAGCATTTTGTAATTTTTTATTTTTAATTTTTAAATGTGATGCTGTGTACGTATAATAATAATCTTTGGATACTGGAAGGGTCATATCTTTCAGGGATGCATGTGGGCCTAACTGATAGCGTATGGTTGGAAGCTACTTAATATGAAAGACAACTCCTGTTGGTTTGGAAGTCTCAGTGCCACTAGAATAGAATAAATTTCAGTGATATGAGGAATAAGCACGAAGTTGCTTTATTCTTATAATTTCTCCAGCATTTTCTATCAAACTTTTGAAGACAGGCTATGGGACACACCTCTAATCTGGCATTACCACATGATGTTCTTCCTTTCAACTTCCAATTAATTCCAAGCAATAATTCTTATTTGTATAAATAAAAAAATATTCCCTACTGGTGGGATTTTTCTACACCTAAACAATACAAAGAAGCACACATCTACACTTCTGCGACACTTCTATTCTCTTTGAGGTGACTGGAGCTTTTAGCTAAATCTCTGCACTGTGTTCTTTCTTTGACATTATTAAGTAATTTTGAACTTTCCCAATGATCAAAACATACAATCATTTGAAACGATCTGTCATTTTCTATGTTGAGAAGAATACTCCAGACTCCCAGAAATATGTACTTTAGGGTTTAGCTACCTAAAAGTTCTTTTCAATACCTGAGCCATCCCCATCAACAGGGATGAAATTCAGATTGCTTCACACTATAGCTGGCTCCTACCTGCAATGGTTTAAATTGGACTGTGAAAATAGCTGTCTCACCAATCAGTACCACAAGCATATCAGAAAAATTTGAGCATAAGAATGGCCTAGTGGCATACCATTTTCCTATAGACTCTATGAAGAATTGTTACTTTTACAGTAGTTAATGACATCTGTCATCTTTGCTATACCAAACAATTTGAAACATGAGAATTAAGGCTGTTATAATCCTGCAAATATTTGTGCACAGGAACTGTACCTAGTCCAGGAGAATGTCACCCTTGAATAGAATATGCCACTCAGTCCTCCCCTTGGAGGTTTTTACTCCAGGACTTGGCCCACAAACTAGGCCTAGGTCTTTGTCATTATACTTTAACTAAACTTTATGTTTTGGAGACTCTTTGTAAACTTCTTTCGTATAGTGTTTCTGTCCAAATGACTTCTTGTCATTCTGAAAAATTTTCAACTGTTTGTATAAGTGTTTATTCATCAAGGCTAGTAAAAGAAGAATATATGAATAACGCTGCAGCAGATTGTACAGTGAAAAAGCTCTACCCACCTCAGGATATATAAATATTAATCCGTGGCATTTTTATAGGAGTATTCTAATCCTACATAGGAAAGTGATTGTTACTGTTATCTAATAAAACTATGATTCTACCATACAAAGATAAACAAAGGTTACAAATAAAAACAACAAAAAAATCTAATCAATTAGAAAACATGCTGCCATGGCTAAGCAAAGTAAAACAAAGCTGCAGGCAGGTACATAAAAGTTCAGTGGGCAAACCTGGCAAGTTCTGAGCCTTTGTGAAAATTTGCAAAGAATTTAGATGTCTCAGATTTAGTCTCACCTCTTCCGATGCTGCTGAAAATTCTGGCTCATGGATTAATGTCAGGTTCACTCTGTCCCTTCCTCCCCTTGACCAAGGGCTTCTACATGATTCAGCTTTAACAAGAGTGGTGAACAAATGAGGTACTTGGGATTCATAAAAATGTAGGGAATTTTCCGTGGACATGAGTGATGTTTGCTCTAACCAGAAGGTGAGCAGAAGAGGGAAGACTGCCACATACAATTTCAGTAGAAATTAGATGTATCAAATTCCAAGAAGAGCACTGGCTTCCTAACTTTTCCTATAATGACTAGACATGGCCACAGAAATTATTAATGTGGCTCTGGAGTTGCCCTCATTTCATTTTACATGGTGCTGAGCACAGTGAGAAGTAAGCAGATGTGATTGCTGTCTGGCACTTTCAGCACGTAAATCACAGGTAATTAGATTCAGTCCCAGCAACGCTGCACAAGTTCATACAGAAGGCACAGTCTTGGAACATAAGCTTGCCTGCTGGCTTAATCACAGAAGAGTTTTTACATACTGTTAAAGCTCAAGTATATGGTTTCATAGAGAGAGGATTAGTCATGGCACCAAAGTCAGATTGATTCTTTGAATTAGACTTTGTCTTTTTGCTGAGAATTACCTGAGAGCCTGGTCTTCTAACATAGTACCTTAACTGAGAGACCTTAACTAGGAGAGTGAATCTCTTCAGCCTGAATCTATGCCTCTCAGCAGCATTTATTGAACAAACCCGGGGCTTTAGAACCATTATACAATTATTACATACATCAGCTCACAAATATAAACTAATTTTTAAGTCTTGAAAAGTGATATGGTTTACAATCTATGTTATTCACTCCCTGTTTTGTTTTTTTTTTTGTTTGTTTGTTTTAAAGTTGTCACATAAATGAAATGCAAGTTTGCTCTGAAAAAATAACATTTCACTGATTTATGCACAGTAAAAAAACTAATATAGACAACAGACTATAAAGCTTACTGTTATCCCTGATCAGGTTGTTGGCAAAAATACCTCTGATTTTTAAATGAAAAAAGAAACATATATTAGAGCTCATATACTATTTTACAAATTCAGGAGGAATTTTATTTGTTCCTCTGGCCACAGGGGACTATTAAGAGGCTCATGAAAGCAAAGGCAATAATTTTTAAGAAAAGGAAAGAAGAAAAAGGATGTGAAGCATTGATTTTAGCAAAATGGAAAAGTCATAGTGGCAAACCATCTAATTTAATTTATATAAAGAGAGGAATAGATTAAGATTTAAATGTTATTAGCTATGAAATATCATAAACAATGCTAAACTTTTGGATAGCCTGAAAATAAGTTAAACAACACTTCAACAGTAGACATGATGGGACGTTTTTAAGGAACTATACCCTGTTTTGATATTGCCTAAGGTTTTGTCAAGTTGTGTTAAATCAATCTGAATTTCAAACTAAGTTGAACAGAACTCAAATTCAGATGAGAAGGTACCCTGAGAGTATGTCTAGATGACAATAATTCATACTTAAACACAATTGCTTTCAGTTCTGTCTTCACTTAATTTCCTATGCATGCTATCATACTTAAATCATTTTTCCCCATTGTAATGAAGCTATGATATTCCCTTTTCTTAAAAAAAACAGAGACTGTATAGAAAGTTTCTAATGATTTCTCTAATTAAAACAGTGTTTCATTTTGTCTCATTCTCCATGTACTTGTTTTTCTGGAGTAACTAAAACTTCTTGATATAACTGATGTATATAATATAATGTAATTGATATAACTAATGTCTCTATTTAGTTTAAATCTAATTTCATATAATTTAATAGCGTAACAAACAGTCTTTTTCAGAATAGTTTCAATTTTTACAATAACAGATTTTCATATAATACAGACTATATGGACACGTGAAAACTGGAATTATTTATATTGAAAAAAGGAAGTAAAAGAAATGTTTATGTACTGTATAAAGAAACATAAACACTTCAGTGCATTTCATTTTATCCGGAATGTGGTGGACTTTTAAGTGAAATAAAAGAAGTTAATAGAGTTTAATGAGGTTTCAAGTAATTTAAACAGAATTTAATGGAGCAATGTTGGCAAACTTTTAGCAATATCCTAAAAGGAAAATCCAAAATCACTTTTTCACAGGAGTGTGAAAGGATTAATCATCCAGAACGTTAATAAAACAGAGTGCAATTTATTAGAAATGCAAGAAAAAAGACTATTTCTGACTTATCAGAAATTAACAGACTAAGCAGGTGTTACAAAATGATCCCCTTTGCAAGTGATTTATCTGTGATCAATGTTTTAGTTCCTTATGGTAATAACTTGATTTTAAATTGAATGTTTTCCTAAAGGAAAAAAAGAGGGAAAACATTGAAATCACAAGGGCACGGTCACAAATAGACTCACTTTCATGTCTTGCATTCAGAAGAGGTTTGCAAAAAAAAAAAAGTAATTATTATTCTAAATGTTTCTGTTTCAATTGCCCCAGGTTATTTGAAAGGCAGCCCAGGAAGTATATTACATTTCACCTGAGTATGTATGGCAAGATAAGCAGAATAGGGTTAAACAGCAGCAATTTTCGTATTTCATCCTTGGTATTATCTCAACTATTTAAAGCTTTCCTAAGGTAATTATTTTACAGTTCTTGCCACATTTCCTCCCTTCCTCCCTTCCTCCCTCCCGTCCTTCCTGCTTTTTTTTTTTTTTTTTTTTTTTTTAATTATTTACAA
>JAOWBP010002052.1:64272833-64296294 GCA_028571105.1 Tragopan temminckii
CAGTGCTCCGTCACCCTCACCGTAAAGAAGTTCTTGCGCACATTTGTGCGGAACTTCCTATGCTGCAGTTTCCAGCCGTTACCCCTTGTCCTGTCTCCACTCACTGCTGAAAAGAGTCCGGCCTCACCACTCTGCCCCCCACACCTTAGATATTTATAGAGCTGGATCAGGTCTCCTCTCAGTCTTCTCTTCTGAAGGCTAAACAGACCCAGCTCACTCAGCCTTTATTCATAGGGGAGATGCTCCAGGCCCTTCACCATCTTTGTGGCCCTCCACTGGACTCTCTCCAAGAGATCCCTGCCTTTTTTGCATTGGGGAGCCCAGAACTGGACACATTTTCCTATTCTTCTGTCTGTATTTCATAAGGGATCATCTGTTGAGGAGTACAGGTAATTTTACTGGAGTGATGTGGGTGACATAAAGGAAATACAATTTCAATATATAAAAATATAGCATCACTGACTCTAGAAGAATGTGATACTCTTCAGGACTATAACAAGTAGGAGTATTTCTCCTTCCAACTACATAAATGGATATTTAAAACATTAAAACCATAGCTCAACATTGTATGCACGGCTATGAATGATCTCCAAATTATGGGATTCAGGTGTTACAGAAATCAAACACAGTTCATCAGTGAATTTCATTTTGTATGAAAACTATGTGTGCACAAAGAGAATAGCTCTCATCTTTTTGAAAACATCACTCCTTAACTGCGAGAAGAAAAGAATTTGTTCTGAATGCTCTTCTAAGTTTGTTTGATCATTGCATCTATTCCAATCTATTACAGATTAAGTCATTTGCCCTTCAGATTGTAATGCAGTATCAGTGTGAATCTGTATAAACAGTCTAGCAGCAGCTACATGGTCTGTTGTCATGGAAGGAGACTAAAGCACTGCACGCTTCACTCATAAAAGGAAGGCAGAAAAAGATTTATTGATATAAATAAATATAAGATGGTAATTTGAACAATGATAGCAGCAATTTAACAAGATTCAAAATGGATAGCTATCCTTGACTATTTGCTACGTGGGGGTAAGGGGTGTATAATGAATCTAAGATCAAATCTTAGTGAAGCTAGTATAGTTTAAAAACAATAAATCACTTACTGACGATGTGTCAACAAGGCATCACCCTGGGATGAATTTCTGTGCATCTTGTGAGGCATCCCTACTCAAGGAAAGGTTCTGGTGAGCAGCCAGCTTCTTGCAAGAGGAACTCTCCAATGGAATCTTAGGCTGCTTGCTATTTATGGGATAGGATGATTGATTCACAGAACTTTGAGGTGACTGTTATCAGGTGTCTGAGCACCGATGGTGAAATCTTGATTGTTATTAGTCCCAAGGATAAGGTCCTTTGCACCTCACTGTATGCACTATGCCTTGGGCATAACCACCAGGCTGGGTGGAGACCAGGCAAGGAGCACACCATCACACCTACAAAAGCTAGTTTAACAGATGAGGAATAAATGAGCCTCACTGGATCTCTATGCAGCTTTTGGGTCCTGAACAGTTCATCTGCAGCACAGATATTCACTAAGTGACTTGGGAGTTTGTGTTGCATTTTTAAATTTGCTTAAGGCACTTCAGCAACTCAGTCTAATTGCAAGACAATGGAATTTGATATTGCATGTGCTGAAGTACTTTAAAAACTCAATCTGATACATATTTCAAATTTATCCTTAAAAAAGCCTCCTCATAAGACTTAAAAATGTTAAACTTTCTCTAATAGATTTGGCTTACTGTTAAAATTTTCTAACTTAAAGTGTTTTTTAGCCTTTGGCACAAGAATATGAACATGAATATCATGGCTGAAAGTCAAAGGAACTCCAAACAGAACTGAAATTGAACTTGTCAGAATAAGGACTGAATGAAAATATGCAAAACACAGAGAGTATAAAGAGTATACACATTAAAAAAAAAAAAAAAAAAGAAAAAAAGGTAAAGATATTAGTAATCAAAGGAAGACATAAAGGAACAATAACTTCTAACATCTGTACAGCTCATATGCTAAAACTCTTAGGAGCTCAGTCTACAAGATTAGAAACAGAATTTTCAAAGTATTGTTGTTAAACAATCTTGGAGCTATTGACAGAAAATTCCTAGAAAAAAAAAATCCCATTTCAGAGAACTTCGGTGGTATTGTAATCGTGGGGAGTGAATGGGAGAAAAACAAAATTAGGAAAATTCTCTATATTTACAGCCATCATGAAGCATAAGCAAAAATTCTTAAGAGCTTAAAAAAATCGGTGTTATTTACGTTTATCAATAGCTGTCAAGTACTTGAAAGCCAAGAGAAGTACAGCTGGCAGCTACAGCACAGAGCGAATTGAAATAGGTAACACTGAGGAAGAGTAAAGGAGTGGGAGGATACCTGTTGTGTAAGTAGAGACTGAAAGAATTTCTAACTTGAATTAGGCTAAAGACAAGTGAGCCACTTACATATATGGATACAGAGCGTGAAGAGAGGCAGAAGGGTGATTATTATCTGCAGGCTCTTTATGAACATTGCAAAGGACAGAGTAGAGATGCTAGTTACAAGATCATAGGATCAGTCATAGAGTGGCTTGGATTGGAATGAACCATAAAGACCATCTAGTTCCTAACCCCCTTGCTCTGGGCAAATATGCCACTCACTACATCAGGTTGCATAGGGTCCATCCTGGCCTCAAAAGCCTCCAGGAACAGGGCTTCCACAGATTCTCTGGGCAGCCTGTTCCAGTACCTCACACCTTTGTAGTAAATTATTTCTTCCATTATCTAATCTAAATCTAGCCTCTTTTACTCTTATACCATCTTCCCTTGCCCTATCACTATTTGCCCGTGTAAAAAATTCAGTCTCCCTCCTGACTCGTTTGAAGTAGTGGAGGACCACAGTGAGATCTCCCCAGAGCCTTCTCCAGACTGAACAAGTCCAGTTCTTTTAATCTTTCTTCGTAGGAGAGGTACTCCAGCCCTCTGGTCACCTTTGTGGCCCTCCTCTGAACCTGCTCCAACAGCTCCACATCTTTCTTGTGCTGGGGCCCTAGGCCTGGATGCTCAGCTTAGGGTCATAAGAAAACTTGCTGAGGGCGCACCCTATTGAAGTCACTGATAAAGATGTTGAGAAGAACTGGTCCCAAGACTGGTGACACTACATGTCGCTGGACTCCACGTGGACATAGAGCCATTGACCACAATCCTGAGTATGATAATTTAACCAATTCCTTATCCACTGGATAGTCCACTCTTCATATCTTTCCAATGTAGAGATAAGAATGTGATTTGGGAGTGCATCACACGCCAGTGCATGTTGGGCAGAGGAAAGAAGATCATGTAGAGAGATGTATCAGGTGACTGAATAACTTCTTCTGAGGAAGAAATGTGGAAAAAGAAAAGTGATTAAAAATTCTGAAGTTGAGATTTTACCAAATGATTGCCTAAACATGACTCAGAGGGCAATGTGAGGTCAATGGTGACTTACAAGTCAAGCTGTGAGCTCACCAAAGTGAAGAGTAAGCACTAAGAAATATTCCTGGGCAGTGCAATAACTCACATTAAATGGAGATGCCACTTTCTGAGTAAGAAACTAAATTTACCAAGGTTAGATCATCCATCTTCCACACAAGTAACTAAGGAGGAATAAAGATTCTCAGTCTTGCAACTTACTGACTTTAAAGGATTATTTTTGTAACATGCAGTTAAGTAGGACTATAGGTGCTATGAATATAAGTAGACATAGAACCTGGCTATAGACTTTAACCTCTAAATCTGTATTATATTTTCAAAGTCAGTACTCTTGCTATTAAACAAACAAATTGTTCTATAACATTTTTAGATCAAAAATTACATTCCTATGTTAGCAACAAAATCAAATTGACTGATGCTGAACCCTAATGAAACCCCACAGTAATTCTGATTTTTTACTGAAAATCAAAGTATCCTATGTGTAAGGTTTAGTTAATCTCTTACTGGAATCAAGAATGGAGATTTCCAGACATTCTGTAGAGGTCCTGGAAAATCTCTTAGATTTTTTTTTAGCTTTCTTTTATTTTTGTTGACTGCAATGCTGTGCCATTATTAGTACTGCATGTTAGTATATGCATATTGAGATTTATGTCTGCATCTCAACAGAGATTAAAAAGTGTTTTATAACAGGTCTGTTTAAGTGTATGAACATTTTACAAAATAGGCCTTTGGTATCTGTTTTTAATGAAAATGTTTTTCCTCTTTTGCAGGTTGTTTTGTCAGTTCGGATTTAGGATCTTGATTCATCCTCATCAGCATGGCGTAGACTCATATCAACTGGTCATCATCATCTACAGGGTGTACATCTGTGCTAGTACTCAAGGCTCATTCTGTATTCCTCAGAGTTAACAGTTAATCTTGAAGTTAGCTCATCTCATCTGTCTTAGAAAAGGATGACATACCTATCTCTCTTCGTTAACTATAGCAGGAATGTGAGTTTACCAGCCATCTAGCTTAGAGAAGGAAACAATTTGGTTAAGACAAGTCTTGTACTATATCTATGCTGGCTTGAAGAAAAGTGTACTGACATAAAGCAATGAAGAGCTAATATATTCTTATTATTTCTCTTACTAAGAGACAAGAATTAACATGAGAACAAAGATTACTTTTTTTTTTTTTTTTTGTCTACCTCTTACATCTTACATGTGTACAATTAATAAAAATTTTTCTAAAAATTTGTGTAGTTCTTTAAATGAAAGTCATCCAGGAATCTATTTCTCAATAAAATGTAAAACAAACTACACTGAATACTTCCAATAACTTTCATGATTAATTGGAGTCAGAGCTTTACAAATTTCATGAAAATAATGTATCACTAGTTTTTCAAATAAACCCTTGCTAATATTCATGTGATTTAGCCAAGAAATGCTTTCAGTTTTCTGAAGTCTGTGTTTCTGTACCAGTTTAAAAAAAAAAAAAGAACTGTTGGAATCTCAAGTAGAAGTATGCGTATAAAACAATTAGCCTTGTAAGACACGTTTTATTAAGAAGTGGAAAAAATGCTTGAAGTGAAAATGTGAATATTATAGATAATCCTACTAAAAACCACATAAAATACAGGACACCACAACTACCAATTTTAGAACTAAAACAGTTCCTTTCTTTGATCACTGGAGAGCACTGTTCCCCTATGAAACAATTTGTTTGAAGAGCACAACCAGGCATTCTGTTGGAGAATGTACAAAATTATGTAATATATATTATGAATTCTGAGTAATAGAAGGTGAAATGGTAGCCTTCTGAAAAAGAAAATATAAAAGTAATGTTTTATGGGATTCCATTCTCCTATTCCTCAATTTATACTGATAATATTATATTAGTTCTATAGTAAAAAGTCTACAACTTCATCTGGTTCAGAGATCTATTCTTTTGGGTACAGAACAAGCATATATCCAAAAGATTGGTTCTGGCTTTATTATACATCTACTTATTGAAAAAGTAACACAACTTGTGTGAAATCTGAGTCAATGCACATAAACAGTTGCTCCTGAATAGGTAAGAATAAAATCAACTGAATCATTTTTTTGCCTGAACTGAAAACGATTCTAAACCTTGAATCGTTTCAGTTAAGTATAAAACTGCATTTCCAGAAAAGGATAAAAAAAACCTTAACAGGTAGCAGTACAGAACTACAAGTACCCTGTGATTAAGACATTTATGCAGTAATTCTGAGACTTCTGTCTGGTTTCATTATCTAGGTGTAAACAATGCCTTTGAAATCCTCGGATGATGCTTTCTGTCTCAGATTTCAAACTAATCAGGGGTTAATAATTGTGCCTCCTGGTTTCCCGTAGTGTTCCTGCCTTTGAGATTTAGTGCTTTGTGCCAGAACCGTGTCTTATTCTGTTTTCAGATTTAAATAAGGAGGGTGGATTTTGGGGTAACATCTCTCTACCCTACTTGTATAAGAACAAAGATGGAAGCATTTGGTTTGGATGTTAAATCACAGGACATTTCATTTGATTGGAATGCAAACCAAGAAATCATATTTGTGTATCAAAGCTGAAACAGGGAGAGAAAATAATACCTTGCTATCAGCATTGCCCTTTTATGGGTGTAATAAATGCTTTGTTTAGTTGTTAGCTATTATTACTAAGCAATCATGTATATAAAAAGAGAGCTGCTAATCCTACATGTTATTCTGTTTCATAGAGAACATTAATTACAAAGACAGAAGGAGGGCTTTCAGGGTTCCAATCCAAGGAGAACCTTGAGGTCTGCTGGATATCGCAATCGCAGTGAGGGGGGGAGGATCAGAGCCCACAGGTCACCTACCAGATCTCATCTGCAGCTCTATAACCATGTCAAACATCTTGTTCACTGTTGATGTATAATTCATTGTACTGTTTTAATTGAATTGCACACTGAAAAGACCTGATTTGTCAAGATAGCCTTCCCATTTCACAGCAGTAAAGCTCCATTGATTTCCAGTCAGTGAAGAGGATGTCATGAACGGTCAGAAAAGAATGTTTAATATTCAAATCAACTGAGCATAGCGCTGACCTCTCTTAGCTTCCCGTCCTGCATAAGGACCTCTGCTAAGAAGCAGCAGACACACACACGTGAGATGCCCATTCTGCAGAGGATCACTGATCGCATTAATTCAAAATCAATTATGGAGCCATAAACAGAAGGAGATTATGACTGGCAACAAGCAAGATATAAAGCTGACAGAAGTGTTCTTCAAAGTGAGGAAGCAGGAATTAGTGTTATATTTATTAACACTATCTTTATTTGATAGCTCTGAGCTTTAGCTCAGTGAGTCCTTGAGCTATGTCTTTTCAATAATTAGCTGAGAACATCTCGTAGTTACATATCCTGATCAGCAAAGAGAATATAGGTGTAATAAGAACCTTCTTTAGCATATTAATATTAGGGTATGCCATTATTCCCTCTTTACCTGAATTTATAATGGCATTATTTATGAGGTGATTATTTATGCAGTGGCACAGATGGAGAAACGGAAATAGAGGAAAAATGTAGGAACCTTTGACGTTTATATAAGAGCCTGCCCCAGGATCTCCACTGTGATTGGCACCAAAGCTGTCCCACAGAGCTTATGTGAGCATAAAAAAAAGAGATGCTTTAGAAGCCTCGAAGCAGTCCAAGTTTATGTGGAAATGTACTGAAATTTCACTTCAGTATCACCTGAATCCTCAGTGGAGCATGCTCCAAGTTTCATGAGCTCAGTCATATCAAACACCTGTTGGCTTCTACCTTTATGACTGTTAAGATCTAGGAAGATTTCCAGAAAGTTACAGTCTGTCACTGAAAGCCTGGGATATTACCTGATTCTTACTGACAAGTCATTATCCCGAACCACGAACAGACATTTGGTTTTTGCTTGTGGGCTTATCGCTTACCAAACTAATGTCAAATGTCATCATATGACATGGATGATGTCATGGATTACGTGGTTGGCAAACAATGTAATCATCCTTGATTTGCTGCTGACCAAAACATAAATCTATTTTTTATGTGGTCATGAAACATTTCATGTTTTATATTTCTAGTCATCTGTATGCTGGTATTTTTCTAAAGAACCACACTAAATCTCAAAGCTGTATTCTCCTACTCATCTTGCTGTCTAGCAACATTGATTTGGATATCAGCAACTGTTCTTCCTCCTCTTCAGCCCATCATGTTGGGATGCTATGTAAATAGTTTAAGTCACTGTCAAAGATCAGAAGCAGTGGAGTTCCCTGGCCTGCCTTTGCATCCAGATGCCTAGTGGCTCTCTCCACTTTATTACACGTTTAATAGAAAATGAGAATGTCTTCTGCTTTCCTTTTCCTAAAAACATTCCCTTTTGATTATCCCCCTCTTCATTCTTATTATGGTGGTCTGATACACAAAGCAGTAGGCTGAAAAATTAGAACATGTCATCAGATACCAGACAAAAAAGTCTCTCTCTTTTTTTTTTCTATCCACTCTTATCCTCTCTTCTCCAGTCAGGATAAAAAAGTAGTTTTTGGATCATCTTTCTAATGAAAAAAAAAGCAGAATTAAATTTAAGTTCAATATTTAAAAGCAGATGAAATCTAAGGTTCAGGTGTAAACTTTGGTGATCAATCTGAAATATAGTTTTTTAATCTTAAATTATCAGGAATAACCAGTTTTTCCTTTCCTATAATGTTTTTGATAGAAGCAATCTTTCTATTAAGCAATCTAAACATGTAAGATAAAGAAAGTAAATACAAAGAAAGTAAATATTATTTTGAAATTATTTGTTGAATATCACTTGGTGCATAGTTTAAATCATAATATATTTCAGGGCAAAAATTATGTGGGCAAAATCTGAGCATGTAAAGGAAAAAGCAAATTGGAAAAAAAAAATCATAATTATGAAATTTTCTGAAAAAAAGCAACCAAGCATTTATCATGACCTATCCCAAAAATATATCAGAATGGTTTTTCACGCATCATTTAGATGAATATATACACATCAAAGCTTTTATTTTCTATCCCAGTCATCACTGAAGACATGTTTTTGTTCAAATTATTTCACTAGAAATGTCATTGTTATATTTCATTTTTTCCTCTCCCTCATGTCTTTTGTTTTCATCATATTTTTTAATTCACAGCAAAAACACTGAATCATACCTCTAAGGGGGTTTCTTTCTATGAAAATCAGACTTTTGTCAAAGAGCTAGGTCAGCATAAGGTTTCCATCTGAAATGTTTTCTACCGGGAAAAGTTGTATTGTTCACTCAAATGATCTAAATATAGGAGTTTTCAAGCATTTCATAACATGGACACATTATCAGACAGATAGTCCTTTGAATCACCTAATCTTTTACTCACAGTGTCCACATGTCCACCTGCTAGCTCATTTATGAGGGCCAAAATCATATTCTTTTCCATTTACTGCTGTGTAATATCATAGTGTCAATTGCAATTAACAACTAACATGCTTGGGATCTTTTATCCAGTAGTTTGCCACTATCTGTAGACTAACTGATCAGTCCCAAATACTCCAGAGATTAATTCAAAATCAACAAAGGTCAGCAGATGCCTTTCATAGACTTTGGATTAGACACTGAAAATTCAGAAATTCATGATCCGTTTTGAAATGGAGAGGCTGGTTGGAAAATGAATCCCCTGACACTCCAATTGCTATTTTAATCAGCAATCTATAAGCAGAACAGAGTGCTAACAATGACCTTCCAGTGATTTTCACAAGTTCAGGAGATTCAACAACTTAGGGGTACTCTTAGAATTAGGTATTCCTCTTCTGTGTCTCCTCATTTGGTCTCTTAATTTCTTAAGTGTCTTAAGTTTGCAGACACTGTGCTTTTCTCTGTGGCTTAAGTGAATTATCTAAACTAGCTTTAAGCCTCAAAGGGAATTTCTTCATCCAAAGCACTACCACCTTCTCCAGTATGTACTGTAGAAGGGGAAAACGGAATAATGTTGAAAACTGTCATTCTCCAGACATGATGGACATTTTCAGGCAGTAGCTTAAAAAATCATTTAATATCTTGCCAGTGGACTACAAGTAACTACTAATTGGTCCCTTTAGATGCTCCTCCAGCTTATTTTTCACTTCAGCTCTTATTCCCCCCCCCTTTTTTTTTTTTTTTTGAATCCAACAATCTAAAAATCTTGTGATAAGGCTCTTGCTAATTTACATAGCAGAGGTTGCTATAGCAACCTGGCAGAACATTTCCAGAGGCAACATTGTAGAGGTAACCTTTATCTTTATGAGAGAAGTACGCTTTAAAGGTTCATGATAGTTCTGTATTACTGTTCTATTTTTTTTTTCCCTCAAGATATTTAATCATACAGTGAAGTAAAAATATTTCAGCTTTGATATCACAGTCTTCAGCTCGGTGAATGTTGTCATAAACACACATTATGACCTCACTGCATATAAAGCTTGTAGAACCAGCAGAGTTCAAGGTTGTAAAACATGCTCCTGTGCTGAACTCGGACAGCTGATGCTTTGGGACGTCATCAAAATGGTCTCCCAAGGGCAGCTTGCAGCACCTGGGTTTGCTGGAGATTCACTTCTTGCACACTCACAGTGCTGAGTGTCAGCCTGTGAGCACATGGCCACCCACCCCAGGCTCCAGGCTGCTCACAGCAGGGGAGCACAGAACTTGCACTGACCAGTGGGTTGTGGCAAAATGTGGCAAAAAGCTGGGAGTTGCGATGACATCAACCAGCAGTTCTGTCATCCACCTCTGGTACAAAAATGGATTCCTAATGGATCCATTAAGCAGTTAAAAAAAAAAAAAAAAAAGTTTTCCTTAATGTGCTTTAGTGCTATATTTTTGGAACTAAAACAGCAATATTATACTCCCATAAATGCAGGGCTGTGTGGAAGATATATTGTTATTAGTAATTCAGAAAAGGAAGAGTTTGCACCTTTATATTGCTCTGAAACTTCCAGTGACTTTCAGAGCTGAGACGTGCTCTGTTAGCACCTTCAGAGGCACAGACACAGGAGGTGGCTCTGCATCTCCCAGCTGTGCAGCCTGGTCTGGCCATCTCAGGTGAGAATATGCTCTGTTACCCTTTGAATATAGCGCAAGTGGTACTGAGGAGCTGTGGCATGTCTTAAGTGTCTTGGCCCTGGGTTATAGATCTGTCAAGTACTTAGCTGGCTGTTATTCTGTTATTGAAGTTACACTTAGCTCAAGCTGAGGTGACTGTCACAGGCAAGACAGAGAAACAACAGGCAGTATAGTGGACCCAGTATAGTGATTCACTCTCACTCTCTCCTGGTTTCAGCTGAGACGGTATTAATAACACACCAGTGTTTTGGTTGTTGTTGAGGGATGGTATGGCACCTGGGCCAGGCCCAGCCTCTGGGTGGGAAAAGCCCACTATGAAGGCATACAGTAACAGGGGGCAGGGAGAAGCCAGGTCAGCTGGCCTGAATTACGCAAGGCATTACTCTCAAGCCTGTGACATCCTGCGGAAAGGCAGTAAAGCTGTGGGGAGTTGGCTGAGGGGCAGCTGTGGCTCAGGGATTGACTGGACATTGGTTGGCAGTGAGACAAAGCATTGCTGACTGGGCATCAGTTGGTGGGCAGTTGTGTTAGCTGGGCTTCAATTGGTGGGTGATAAGTAATAGCATTGTGGATATATATACACATATACATGTTGTTATAATCACATTTTTGTTTCTATTTTCATTTTCTGTCTTAGTAAATAGTTTTAGTCTCAACCTATGAGTTCTGTTTTGTTTCCAATGCTCTTCCCCATCCTATTTAAGCTGGGGAGTGTGAAAATGGTTGTGCAGTGCTGAGCTGCTGTCGGGTTGAATAAACCACAACACACTCACTCATTTTCCCCCAGCATTATGTTCAGTATTTCTTGGCTGCTCTTCCCAGCAGGGAAGTGACTGCTGACTGAGAAACACCATAGACAAAGTTGTGTTGGACTGCGCTGTCTCTCTGCTGGTCTCTGGTGCTACAGTGAAAGGTCCTGGGACATCCCCGTCCTTTTTGTCTTGGTGTGTCTCTGCTATCTCTAGGACTTTCCTGAACTTCCAGGATCTTTCCTTTAGTCAGCATGATCACCATTACAGAAATTCTTTTTGAAACCATATCTTCTTTTAGGAAAACTCCTTTCAACCCCAAGGTCCTGATTTTCCCAGTCTACATAGTGTAAAGACATAAGCTCAATGCATGATCAACCTTCTAATTGGTCTTGGTCTTCCTAATTGGTCTAATTGGTCTTCCTGCCTCATGCCTCTGTTAATAGGAGGATTCAGCTTGTTCCGCTTATGTTTTGTACAACATTTACTAAATTTACAACCAGACAATTGCCACTGTATCTAGTATGTAGCAGGCTTCTGCTTGGGAGTGTAATAGTTCATTTTCAAGCACTGACCTGCAGACAGAGGTACATCCAATTATCTGTTGCCTGTTAGCATTCACAATTTATGCTATTTTTTTTTTTGTGTGTGTGTGATAACAGGTAAAATCTAAATATAATTCTTAATTTGAAGCATTCAAAGCAGTTAAAGACAGTTATAAAAATATAGGAGGAATACTTGTAATAGGGCTACATCACAAATCTCCTCACCCTCATTCTGCTGTCTTCCTCTCTTCTGACAAAGAGCTACGGCTTTGTGCTTGCCATATATTTCAAGATGCATCTAAAGACTGAAGAGAGATTTTTCACAAGGAAGTTCATCTGTGTACAAGAACTTCCATCAGAGCTTTGCAATCACACCATCAGACAGATTTAGAATCCGCATCAGCCTTTCTCCTCAGAAGCCATTTATTCCCTCCTGAGCTGAAAGGCCATCAGACCTCACTTTGCTTTAGACCAAGAGCCTTATACCAAGGTAACTGACTAGTAAACAATTATTTTCTTTAAAAGGTAGAATCTACTTTGCTAGATGCTTTAGTTGCTGTTTGTCATGATTCATAGTGCAATCTTTCAATGAACCTTGTTTTATACTTCTAGCTGAATGTTAAAAGCATACTGAAAAAAAAGCCAACCCCACCCTCAATATGGTAATATGAGATACTGTATGTATCTCGTTAGTAGTTTCTGACCATCAACAGATGCTTGAGTGTGGGGATGAGATTAGGGTGACTGATTTCTTGCATTATTCCTGGTAAGAATTCCTGACAACAACATGGTAACAAATAGACAGGATGGTGAAATAGAAAAATAATGTCATCCACAAAATAGGGAGATAGTTGTTGATCTGGCTAAGATCCCAAGATAAATGCAGTTTAAACATGTGAATCTAAGATACAACAACGTAAAAAGCTACCTAAGAAGTGCTTTGTCAAATTTCTTAGCACTACATTAAGGCTAGTGTTAATAGGACAGTATTTCCAAAGGAGATGAAAAAAAAAAAAAGGCTACTAACAGATTTGTTCTTGTCTCCCAGTCCTGTGGGACACTGTCACACAGCCACTGCATCTTGATAGAGATGGCACACAGCAGCAGAGCGTTGGCTGAAGCCAGTCACACTAAAGCAGAAGATTTCTGACCCAAATTCCTTTTTTCAAGAAAACATAAAACTGCAAAAGCATCAGCTTTTTAGCTAGTATTTGCTAGGTTTGGATATTGCTCAGAAGTGATATGTGACTTTGACTGTTGTGTGGGAGAAAGGACATCTCTAAGGCACAGACATAGGACCAGCATTGGACTGGTGCCTAAAGTGCTGGTCAGCACAAGCAAAGGAAGATTTTGACAAAGCTATGCCATTTGATTGCACTCTAGAGCTTCATAGATCATCAAGAATTTATCTGATGTATGCCACAGGCTATACCACATCCGTCAGCTCTGCCGTGAATTCAGTGTCTTAGAATCAAGTAGCTTGGGTTGGAAGGGACTTCAAATACCATCCAGTTCCAATCCCAGGTTTGCTGACTGCTAGATCAGTCACTAGATCAGGCTACCCAGAGTCCCATCCAGCCTAGCCTTCAACATCTCCAGGTGTTCTTGTCTTTGACCAAGGTCTAACTTATTTCTTGGTGCATCTGAAAGCATTTCACTTTATTCTGAAGATATCAGATTAGAAATCCTTTATTTTCTATGGCAGACACCTCAGCTGATGGTCATAGGACCAGATATTTTTGATTTGTTTTAAGCAACTTAATTGATATGCTAAAGCTGGGAGATCAGTAATTAATAGGAAAAGTTGAAGAGTGTCTGTGGATAACTCATCTTCTTGAATATCTGCATCACTTTCTATAGACATCCATCTCCTGGCATGGCTTATATGAAGACTCAGAGACAAATCTCACATATTGGCAACAACAAGCAAAGGGCCCAAGGCTACTAGGGGCGAATCTCAGGACTGAGTTGGCATTAACAACTTTTTTTCAGAACAGAAACCTGTAAGTTCATATCTTTATGGTTTTTCATTTAGGTACTGACTGCTCTGGGCATTCATTGCTTCCAGGATGTTGTTGCCAATTTTGTAGGTACTTTTTTTTCGTAAGCATGTGAATTTGCATTTAAAAACCATTTTGTTTGAAAGAGCACATGTTACTGAGAGATCTTGCTCTTTGTACTATCCAGAGAATAGCCTTTGTGTGAGTTATGTAGCCTCAGCCTTCTAATTTAAATTACAACTTTCCTTTGTACAGTATTTCAACAGATTCTCAAATTCAACAGAAACATATTGAAAACTATTTCACAAGAAAAAGCTTAATTAAAAACTGAAGATCAGGGCTATATAATGCAGACAAAGGTTGTAGCTAATTTAACAGCTGTAAATTCCTAGGAGCTGTTATTTACATACAGCCCTTAGAACTTTTATTGCACCTTTGTTGTGGCATTTAATTGATTAATTTGGCATTTCCATAGCACATATTCTAATTCTATCTGAGTGGTAGATGCTTCATATTTCATCTGAAAACAGGCAAAAGATTTGCAGTAATCCAAACTGAGCCATCCCAAAATTTACAAAAGGGCTCCTTTGCTTTCAAATATGAATAGAGAGGATTACTGGAGGTTGAAATAATCACACGTTAAAATCAGAGTCTCCAATACTGGGAAGATCTAAACACCTGCAAACTTGAGAGCCTCTATATGTGTGTTGGTGCTTTGCGTGCTCCCTCTGTGTCTGCTCTGGATGCGAATGCTTTCCGCTGATGAAGGAAAAGAACTCACAGAAAAGCCTGTAGATCAGCACTATAGTGAATTGGGAGAATTTTTGTGTTTTTTTTTTTCCCCAGGATGTAAATAGAAGCAAGAAGCTAATGTGTTCCACACAAGCAGGAAGAATTGGATCTGAAAACAGAGATCCATGGTGTGCGATATACATTCATCAAAATGCTGAAACAGGGCAAAAAAAGAGCCAGTCTGTCCTTTCCATTGTTTTAATCCTGAATGCTATATGGTTAGGAAGATCAACCCTAAAATATATACTTATATATATTTTATTAACTCGGGTTTTTGTGTATGAAATGAAGAGAAAAAAAAATCTTACAATTCCTCATTAAAAAAAAAAATAAAATCATTAACCATAAACTAATCTTTCAGTATTGTCAGCTCACAGTTTTCTTCCAGTAAAGCTGGAAGTATTTCAAATTGTGAATAGGATTCAGAAATCATGTCTTCTTCTGGTTAGAGAGAGATTTGACCATTGCTTAACAAAATGTGTCATAATTATTCTTTTCTCACAAGGAAATTAGACTGTTTATTTTAAGATTTTCTTTGGGTTTTTTTTTCATCATTGAGAAATGTGAGTGAGGGTGCGACTTTCAGAACCAGCAGTAGGAACACACATCTCTTCTTTGCAGCCAGAAAACAGGGTCCCATTCAAACTTGAATCTCCAAACATCTTCTAGACCTTAAAATCTTTGAGAATGGATATGCCCTTATCCTGTCCATTCCTGTGTAATGTTTCCATTTTGACCAAAGAAACTCTCTAAAGATAACTGCAGTATCATTTCTCATGTATTTAATCTTGCCAAAGACATCTTAGAGGTGTTGGTAAACTGGAGCTATAACCATGGTCCTGTTTTCACTGGAGAACTAAGTTTTCCAACTCCATCAACAGTAAATATATGACAGATAGTTTGGAAACAAATAACTTATATAAAAACATAAAAATTAATGCTGCTGAAGGTTCCCTCAAATCACACACCTCGCCTACAGGTATGGCTGTAGTAGAAGGCATATTACCTTTGCATCTTGTGTTTGCTTACCTGATGCAAATATTTTGGAGGATCTAGGGAATCTCAGATAACACCAATGCTGATGTCTAGACAATATAATCATATTTACTCTTCCCCTTCTGATTTTTCAAGTGTTTTGATATTGATAGTAGTGGTTGATTACAGTGGTGCAAATCAAGAAGATGAGTGGTTAGTTTTCTAAGATGAAGAAAACAAAAAAACAATCCAAACTCATATTTATGCTGAAGACTGTTCAGTTTCGCTATGTTTGTCTTTAAACTAAGCTGTTTTGATCCTACAAAAACTTATGAAACAAAATTTTGTAGGAAAAAAAGGCAACAATTAAAACCAAACAAAAACAGCATCTTGAACACTAACAATGTACTTAATTACAGAAGTAAGTGCAATTTCCTAAATCCAGTGTGTCCTAGGAATTAGACTATCGTTAGCACAATAGATTGATCCACCATTTGAACATGGCTTTTTCGTTAGGCATGCTACTGAATGATGACGCTGACCACTTGAAAATCCTCCATTAATTTTTTTTTAGCCTCTGTGAGTAATGGAAAAAAAAAAAAGATGCTATAGTACAAAGTGTAGTTATATAATAGCAAATCAACACTTAGGTTTTTATTTTTGCTAAATACAAAGAAAGGTTGGAGGAGGACTGCATAACCTGCAGCACTTCTGTGCTCATTTGGACTCCAAACTTGAAAAGAAAAAAAACACAAGGAGAGAAGAAAACAGCATTTTATTTCTGTGTAATGCTGATACACTAAGGAATTGGTTTCTTTTGTTGCCTACAGCACAACTCCTGCTCTCTCAATTTTCATATCATAGCACATTGCCAGTGGGCAGTGCACAGTGCTCCATGAGAAGCATTCTCTGAAGCATAGTGGCCTACAAAGACATTTGGATGAGTGGGCTGAGGAAAATAGATGACGTACTCTTTGCAGGTATATAGAATGCCTCACTTTGCACAGCTGTGCTTCTTAGACGTAACTCAGATGAAGCCATACTTCCTTCATTTTGATGTCCCCTTTCAGAAAACTCACTCCCAAGCTTTCGAGTACTTATTGCCATCTCTTTTACTAGCTAAACCAAGTGAACTCAAGAGATACAAAACAAATGTATAGAAAACCACAGTGACTTCAGGAAAAGGTAACACCACTGAAGTGAGAAATGTGCAAATTATTCAAGATTTAAAAGGAGGAAACCACTGTGAATAGAATTAAATTTGGGAGCATAGGAGTAAATAAAAGAAAGGAAATATTTAAAGTATTTATTTGTGCCTGTGAGAGATGTTGGCTCCATGAAGACTTTGGCTCCATGACACTTAGATAATTATTAAAATCTGTTTTATACTTATTTGCCACAAGAGAAAGCTTGCATGTACTGCCATTAGTGTCCAAATACTGTTCATTATAATCTAAAGGAGAAGAAAAATCAAGTATTAAATTTAAAATGTCACTGAGCATCAAGGATGGACCTGAAGGATGCCTCCTATCTAATGCCAGAAGTTATGAAAAAGGGATGTCCTGTTTCTGTCGTGGTAGGGAGAAGGATGCAAAGGAGAAGACAGGTGTATTCATTGCTGAAGAAATATTAAACATCTGCACTTCATGAGGCAGATCTTTTAAGGATTGTGTTTCTACTATCAGCTCAGTTTATTTAAAGAGAGAATTACTTTGTCATATCTGCATACTAATATCTTGTGATATTTTTGTACTTTTCGCAGTATAGTTTTAAATTTGTTTTACTAGTGAGTAAAGGTAGTTTCTATGGTTACAAACACAGTTTCAGTTTTTGCCTTTAAAAAGATAATGATTTTTCATATTGAAACAAAAGAAAGAAAGGCAAAAGCAATTTATCAGGAGTAGCAATTTCATGTCACTTTTTCCTTTTGTTTTTAAGTTTACTTAATTTGTGTGACATAGCATTGGTGAAAAGGTTTTTCTTGGAAGAATTTTCTTATAATAGAAATACAGATTGAAATTTTTGCAGAATAATGGAAGTTTCGTGTAGTTTTTCTTTCCTAAAAAGGAAGATGGATTTAGGGAGATTTATTTATTTAACTATTTCCCTTTTGATAACTTTGAAATATTTCTTAAATCCTGTAGGAGTTATTGCAGGGTCAGGCCTAGAGTATTCTTAACTGAAAAGCTTAAAATTAAGAAACTGTTGAAACAAAGAAAAATATTTGAAAGATCAGCCCAAGTTCTAACAAGATAGGTAAATGTTGAAAGGAGATTTCTACTAATAAAGAGATTCTAAACACTGATTGGAGAAAGGGGTGAAGGTCAGACAATGTGTGGTTGAGAAAATGATCTGCAGAGAAAACAGCATCTTAGAGACCAACAGCTGTAGGGCTATGCTAAAAGATGGCCAAAGGCAAGATGTGAATACTTGACTTATGACAGCTTAATTTGTGAGAGCTAGTAAGGTCCATAATAGAGGCTGTCTGGCTGTATTAAACAAAACAAAACAAAATGAAACAACCAATCAACCAACCAACCAAAAACAACTAAAAACGAAGAGAAAATGGAGACTACTAGGAGTATGGTTAGAAATAAGTAGTTACAGTGTCATTGTACATTGCCTCTTGGCTCATCACTAAAGAAAAGGAAAACTGTGTCTCAGCTGTTGATTGGGGTGGCACTATTGATCACAGGGAATGGCAGGGCATCAGATTGGGATAGCTGGAACTCCTAACTGCTCACCATTTTCTCTGTGTGTCTTATTGCCCCTCGGTGAGGGGGAACCTGCTTCTCAGTTCATAACTCTACAGAATTTGTTTCCCAATTTCTTTCACACCTGCCTCCTTCATGAATTAAATCAGTAATGATGAAATCTTAAGCTAATGGTGTTGAAAAAAAAAATAGAGGATATGTCAGTTGTAATTATAAATAAAATCTCTTGAAAGAGTGGCTATTAATATCATACATTTAACCATTTCTTTCATCTGAAGAAAATCAGCAAAGGATATAAATTATCAAAGAATTGCATCTGATGCACATACTGAGGGAGAAAAAAATATGCTGGGACTACTAGAGTTGTATGAGGGGTAAAAACAACTCTTTTGATCCTCTGTAGCCTTATACACTTATTACAGGGTTAAAATTGTGAAAATCAGAAATTCATGTTCTCACATGAGCTACAGGCACTTTCAGCTTGTTGTAGAACTGTATTTTATTTCATATATTCAATGTTTGCTGCTTTTGTCAGACACAGACTACATTTTTGATCACTTAGCTTCTTCAGGTGATATTGCTGGAGGTTGTGAATGCACATGAACAGTCAATATTAACTTTAATAAGTAAATTTCCTAGAAGCAAGAAAATCATATTGCAGTCTCACCTAAACTGACCCTTGCTTTCAAAGTCCTAGTGGCAAGAGTTGTGTATCCATAAATTCTTTGACCTTTCAACACTGCACAAATATATGGATCACCTGTAAATACCAGTCATATGTTGTGCTGAGATGTAACCACTCAAAAAGGTATGGTTGGATCTATTGAAAGAGACAACAGGAACAATCTTCATCTATAGGAGGTGATGTAAAAATTGTGGGAAACAATATCTTTTGCAGGACTAGCAATATTGACTTTGGTGTCAGTTGAGAGCATTGAGAGTGTGAGCTAAGGAGCTGTGAATTTTATCTCATCTGCACAATGAATGACAGTTAGCAAGTCACGCAATTTTGCCTTGCATCCAGTGTAACTGTGCTACAAGTGTTGTATGCTGTGCAAGTTCAATGATGTAAGCCTGTTTTTTCAGTAATTTGACCAAAACAATAACAATAACTCCCACCAAAAAATCAACCAGAAATCAAAAACTCCCATCGTGTTGCCGTCAGTGTTTTGAATTCTTGGAGCAAATCTGTGATATGATAGCTATTAAATCTATTATTATAGTAAGTACTGAGTGAAAAAAAATAAAATTAAGACATTCCCCTCACACTCTCTTATGCTTAGCACAGCATACTATTCTATTTTATAATCTTTAAATGTTACATATACTACCAATACAATATTGAGTAATTAGCTGTCATAAGGAATCAAAGATGAGAAGTTTTCATATTAATTATGGGTAAGATATATTGTAGAGTACAATATGTAATAACTGTACTCTGTAATAACACATGTACTTAGTAGTTATTTTAGTACATAAAATATACACACTACTGAAAATATAGAATGAGTACTTATGATGCAAACACTTTCAGCTAGATTTTAACCCTGAGGTCCTCAGTCCTTCTTTGTTTTACTGCCTTTGCTAATGGTAGAGTTTGCACTTCATCAAAGCTCAGCTGGTAGGTGTGTCCTTTATAGCAATTTTATTTATCGGCTCAAATAGATTTTACAGCAGTTATGTCCAGAGAGTTGTCAATTTGTGTGAACAGACGTGGATTGAAATCTGTGTCAAATCTGATGACACCTAGAATGTATTTTTTTGCCAAGCATTTAAATTTTGCAGTTATTCTACTAAATCTAATTAATACAGTGTCAGGATGGCAGATTAGAGTATTATGCTGTGTTTGGCCTATCGAAATTTAATTAACTTTTACAAATATTTGACAATCTTTGTTCAATATCCAGGAAATCAAAGTTGAAGTATATGCTAGTAGGAAAACTCCCCAAACTCTTCCTTCATTTCCTCAAAAATCTCATGTTTAGAGGTAATAAATCTAAAAATATAGGAAAGACCTGCAAGGATGGAATATATGCTTGTGTTATTTTCTCCTGAGGTTTATCATTAGAACCATATTTGAGTTGCTCCCTGTAGCTACAAAGGTACATATGATGAATGGTAACGATCTGTCAATTACCTGGAAAGTACTGACCTGTTTTACTGGAGACTGAGCAAAGTGGCCTGGTGGACCTTTTGGACCTTGAAGCTGTAAATATCAATAAGAGATAAAGTGTTCCTAATTCATAATAACATAAGCCTGCAAATACACGCATAATGTGTGAATGTGAAGCAGCTGCATAACTTCCCTCGTACACAGTTTACACATACTGGCTGTAAACTGGGCATGAGAGTGCTTTGTAATTCTTGTCACAGAATATCACTTGAAAAATAATAACTTATATAATTAATATTTTTATTAAAGCCTTAGCATCCTTTCCCTAATTTCTGGAACCACTTAGGAAATATGACTTAAAAAGATTTGTAGGGTTTAGGAATAATATAGGAATAGTTTGGCTTTGTGTCCCAGGTCTGCTATGTAACTTCCCTCTAACTTTGGTCAAATTACTTGAACTATCATTCAGCACAACTTCCCATATATGGATGGAGATGCAAGCTGTCTGCTTCTCTTTGTTTGTTTGATTTCTCCACAGAAATGAAGCAGAAATACACCCATGGTATCTTAGTCAGCACCAATGAAATTTTCAGGAAAAGCCATCATCTGCCATACCTACCAAGTCAAAGACCTTAAAGTGATGTGGAAGTTTGAATTCAAAGTTTCACTTCCATTATTTTGAAAGTATTTCTAGGAGCAAGGAAAAGAATTTTTAAGTCATCATCATGACTTTATATTAATGGAAGATCTATATTATTTTATGTATATAGAAAACATTTACTCTGATGAAATTAGTATTCTTTGATCTCTAAAAAAATAGAACTCAGACTGATCCCAGGATTTCAACCTAACTTTTGTCACTTAGCATGAGAAGATTAAATTGAGAATCTAACTGGCGAAGGGCTCTTTGTAGACAATATCAAACTGGAGATTCAGTGGGTTTCCAGCATCACAACAGACTTGAATTGTCTTTTGACTGTTTCCCGTTCTCCTTACTTACTCCTTAATGGGATTTCAAAAAATTCTAAATGCTCACCTCAAGTTAAAGGCTCCCTCTAAGGCATCTGCTGCAAATGATTTAAAATAACATATGCAATATATTTTTAATATGCTATATATATTTTTTGTAAAGTAAAGCTCATCTCTTTCTCTTGGTTCTTTCTTTCCCACTCGCAGGCTGAATCTGAGGAAACAAACAGATCTTTGGGACTCTTTAGTGTACAACCGCTCTTAGTCCTCAGGCCAAAAGCTCTGTAGATCTGTTAATATCTTTCACTTCTGCAATCACAGCCTGTTTGTCCTTAACTCTGATGTATTACATCCTTGAAGCTATCTTTTCTCACTGAGGCAGAAATCCACCGGAATCCTCTGGAGCAATGGACACATTTCAGAGGCTATACCAATTCAACTGTGAACATATATTTTTGGTTTTAATTTATGGGATCTGCAAAATGTTTTTGATTTCTTCTTTTTGCAAATTCTTTAGGCAAAAATCACATAAATTTTAAGAAAAAATTGAAATTATTTGAATTATTTGTAGCTCTCCCCTGAGTTAAGAGAATGAGTTAAGTAAGCTCTATTATATGCAGTGAGAATAAAAGGCACACTTCTGTACCACCCTTCTTCCCTGCTCAGACCTTCTGATTGCTTTCAGAAAATAGACTTTCTACCAGATCACTGTCTATTTTGGTATTTACTCCCTAATCAAGTCTTTTAACAGGTTGTTTTTGGATTTTTTTAAAATTATATCTAATGCTCTCTGTACCCCAAAGCTTACACCAGGCCCATAACAGTGTTCATTGCTTATTTACTTCTGAGAAATAATTTTATTCCTTCTTTCTTTCCTCCATCTTTCCATGAAGTTCCATATTGTTTCCCTCTCAGTTGTAGCTGCCTAGCAATCAAGCCCTATTGGCACCCAAATTCAAACTTCTTTAAATATCACTACCTATTGCTATCTTTAAATCTCATTTTCTCTCGTTTGCTTAATGGTTAGGCAAAAGGCCAAGAACTTTTGTTTTATCACTTGGGTCACCAGCCACATTACTCAGAGTAAGGGCTTCTGAAGAAATACATTTGAGTTTTAGCCTCTGGGACCTATCACAAGCCTAATGAGTGGAAAAGGCACTAGACATGGGGACTGCTGTGTAAGTTCATTGGAATTTTAGGCTCCATCCAAGGAAGCTTGTGGTAGCTCTTTAAACAACTCACTTATTATAGTAATTATTTGGAAAAAATGGCAAAATAATATTTACCTTTGGTGCTGATTCTTTTTTTCATGATGAAAATAAAACTTTTTTCATATTTTATGGTATCAGAAAAAAAGAAAAATGAGTGCATTTACTGTTTCTGTGTGCTTTACAGGCATAACTATTAATTTGAAATATGCTGGTGGTAGTGAGTGCAGACACTGCTGTCAAGATAGACTAGTTGTATTAATTTGGCTCATTTCGTTGAAACTGCAGTAATTTAGACGGGAATGGTCTATACTGATTTACTTATATGCCTTAAGTATCCAGTCTATATTTGGCTCAAGTTAGATGGCTCCTGTTAGATCACTTTATGTGTATGTTTTTGTAGGACAGTTTAATCAAATCACACTGCTTGCAATCTCTTAAAGGGACTGAGCCTGATTGTTTTCAGTAGAATTAGACCTTTGAATAGTGGTAATACAGGGGCTGTTACAGCTTCCATCCAACCTGCTTTATAGGCTGAGAGTACTTCATTTTCTAGAACTGACAAGTAAATATATTTTCACAAAAAAAGATTAAAATGAATAAATACAGAGATAAACAGAAAAGAAAATCTGCAATCCTGTAAGGACCAAAAGTTCTGCAACCCCCAAAGTAAAAAAAAAAAAAAAAGATTTTTATGAATATAACTTCTAATATTTTTATCTAAAAAATAGGGAGACTTTTTTTTCTTTTTCTTTATCCTTTTCTCTTTCTTTCTCTTTTTCTCTTTTTCTCTTTCTTCCTCTTCCTCTTCCTCTTCCTCTTCCTCTTCCTCTTCCTCTTCCTCTTCCTCTTCCTCTTCCTCTTCCTCTTC
>JAOWBP010002052.1:64296394-64328728 GCA_028571105.1 Tragopan temminckii
CCCACTTTTTGTTCTGGGATCATCAGATTTAATAATTATGTTGAACGATATGAAACAGTACATACCCACTCCTTTATTGCTGCTATCTTTAATGATTTCCAAAACCTCGGTGACTCAAGTTTAAATTCATTCATCTGAGCCTACTGCTTTGAGCTGCTTCAACAACAGCATATAACTGCCAACCCTTTTAAGCTGCTCAGGAATGGAGTCTGCCTCTCCTGCTTATTTATTTCAAAACAATCACTTTCTCATTGTTCCAGTTGGGACATATAGCTAAATTGTAGCTGCAAGGCTGGATTATTTAAACTGAACATCATTAACTAAATCTGAGACAAGACTTTTTTTTCTGGAAAGTGATTTATAGCAATTTTTTTTTCTCTGGTCTGTGCTTGTGGTGTTCTTTTTGATTTTTTTTTTTTTATTTTGATTTTTTTTTTTTTTACTTTAAAGGTCCACTTTCTCTGTTTTCCAAACTAACTTTTAAATGATTCATGTGAGGTTATACTTTCTGGACAGGTAGGAAAAGGATCATTCTCAAATTAATTTTCCCTATGGCTGTGTTCAAGCACTTAACACATCGTATTCAGGTTAGCTGCTGTTTGTCATAATGTTACTTATCTCTGTGTATAACAGACTGGAAGTTAAACAGATATAAAAATGAAACAAGTAAAAAAAACCTCACTGTTATAAGAATACTACAAGCCTATTTCTGTTTTGTACTGGCTGAAGTATGTATCAATGGGGTTCTAGCCACAATTGCTCTTGAAAATAGATTTGAAGGAGATGACAATCTAGCCCTTAACCCCAAAGTAAAGACTAAGACAAGAAATTAAAAAAGGAGAAAAACTTTGGGGAAATCTGTATGTTCAATAGGATACCCTATTGTAACATACATGCTGAACATACATTTTGGCAGTTTCAGAAGGAAGTCATGCTTAGATCTCTTTCTGGAGACCTCTTGCATTAATGATAAATGAGCTGCTGAAGGTGGCATTTGTTAGATGTCTTGTCCTGACACCTGCTGAATTGGAGTTCTCTAGCTGCCTTTGAGTGGAATAGAGGGAGCGAAGTAAGCAACTTTTATCTCCTTAAAGAAAAAGGTAAAAATTAGCATTGCTTATTTCAGTAGAAGAGTTTTACTTATCTTATTAGAGCCAGGAACATACCATGGAGCCAGGAATAGAAAAGTCAAATGTCACAGATTGTCTGCTTAGAGCAGTGACATATTTAGGATCTTCTGAAATATAAGCTGAGTACTCTTGTGTTCATTTTTCCCCCCCCTCAGTTCCTTGATGTCATAATGATTGATCCCACTTAAGGAATATTCCTGTGCTGTGGTTGGTATTGATTCTTATTATATAAGGGGTAACAGACAGGATAGACAACTGATGGAGTTTGATCTGGAAGGAATATGGAATCTTAGAATCACAGAATAATTTGAGTTGAAAGGGAGCTTTAAAGGCCATCAAGTCCTACTCCCCTGTGGTGAACAGGGACATCCACAGCTAGATCAGGTTGCTCAGAGCTTGGTCCAGTCTGATCCTAAATGTCTCCAGGGATGGGGCATCCACAGCTCTGGGCAACCTGTTCCAGTGCCTCACTTCCCTTAATGTAAAAAAAACTTTTTTTCTTATATCCAATCTAAATCTCCCCTCTTTTAGTTTGGAACCATATCCTCTTACCGCTAAAGAATCATCTGTCCCCTTCTTTCTTACAGCCCTGCTTTAGATACTGACCACTATCAGGTCTCCCCAGAATCTTTTCTTCTTTAGGCTGAACAGCTCCAGCTCTCAACCTGTCCTTTTTAGTGGAGGTGTTCCATCCCTTGGATCATTTTTGTGGCCCTCACTTAGATGTGTTCCAACAGATTGACATCTCCCCTGTACTGAGGACTCCACATCTGGACACATTACTCCAGGTGTGGCCTCACCAATGCAGGGTAGAGGGGCAGGATCACCTCCCTTGCCCTGCTGGCCACGCTTCTTTTGATGCAGCTCAGGATACAGTTTGCTTTATGGGCTATGAGGGCATATTTCTAGCTTAAGGCCAGCTTACCATCCACCAGTACCCCCAAGTTCTTTTTGGCAGGGCTGTACTCAATCCTTTTGACTCTCAGCTTGAATTGATAGCAGGGGGTTGCCATGATCCATGTGCAAGATTGCACTGCGATTTGGTGAATATCATGATGTTCACCTGGGCTCATTGCTTGAGCCTATCTATGTCTCTCTGGATGGCACCCTGCCCCTCAGGCATGTTGACCACTGCACATAGCTTGGTGTCATCCACAAATTTCCTGGGAGTGCCCTAGATCCCACTATGGATGTCACTGATGAAGATGTTAAAGGGCATCAGTCCCTGTAATATACCCTCCCCTCCCCCCCCCCTCCATACTGACTACTTGTCACTGACCTCAATTCAGACATTGAGCCATTGGCCACCACTCTATGGGTATGATCTTGCTACCAGTTACTCATCTATCAAACAAACCACACATCAAATCTGTATCTTTCCAGTTTGGAGAGAAGAAAGTTGTAGGTGACCTTACTGAAGTTCAGATAGAGTACATCAATGGCTCTTTCCTTGTCCACTGACGCAGTTATGCTATCATAGAAGGCCACTGGTTTGGTCAAGCAGGTCACACTGGTTGTCTCATACCACGTCCCTTTCTTCCATGTGCCTTTATGTACCATGCAGGAGGATTTGTTTCATGATCTTTCTTGGCACAGAGGTTAGACTGATGGGTTGGTAGTTCCCTTGGTTGTCCTTCCTACCTTTCACAAAAATGGGTTGATGTTGTCTCTTTTCCTGACCAAGTGGTTTGATGAACTGTAGGCATTTATCCTCCTAAAATGGAGCTGTAAAATCTTACCATGAGCAACACATATAATTTTTAATTATTTTTTGAGTCGCTTCTTCCTATTAACCACAAAATGCACATCCACAGGAGCTGCACAACTGTTCTGCCTGGAAATTTTACTCATCCCGAGCAAGACAAACTCTGAAGATAGATCCATTGGGTGAGGTAGGGATGGGTAGATGGTTAGACTTGATGACCTTGGAGGTTTTTTTCCAACCTTAATGGTTCTATGATTGTATGATTAATTTCATACCACATTACATATGCAAACATTCATCTACTTCTTGGCCTCCACTTGTTTCCTTGGGTTTTGTATCACATGTGCTGGTCCTGAGCAGATCTCACAGGCACCCTAAGGAACATCAAGTAGCAGTAGATAGCTTAACTTAACCAACAAGCTAAGCCTAAAATATCCATGTTAAAATAGCTCAAGCAGTTTATAATTAAATTGAGAAAATTTCAAATATATGAAGAAAAACTAAAAAAAAAAAAAGTATCATATAAGGATAATTATTAATTCTAATCTTCCCAAAGATTTTACTTGAAATGAAAACATGACTTGTACTAAAGCAATTCATTTCCAGCTTTTTTCAGTCTTTTTTTTTGGTCATGAGGTAGCAGCCCCACCTAGTGAATGATTAATGAATTCTTAAAATACGGTACACCAGAAGAGTTGAAAGCAAATGCTCCTTTTTTTTTGGTTTGCTTTTGCCTATATGTTCTGTTTCTACTATCAAAAAGCTGAGTAACTCTTCACTTTATGAATGTGATATGTAATATTTACTGATGGTAGTGAAATCAGAATCAGGCCCAATGGCTTGCGGTCACATTACAAGACTGGTTAGAAGCCTCAGAAGTTTCAGCACTGGAGTATAAGTGAGAGTAAATCCAAGCATCCAAGTAGTACAAGTTTTGGAGCACAGAAATGAGAAAGAATATTCCTGTATTTTCCAGAGCTGTCAAAGAGAAAAATATAATGTTAAATACATCACCTAAGTAAGTAGTTGTACTGGAATTAGTGCAGTGAAATACCATTGGGAGACAAAGAAATATGAGCAAGTTTGAAGGTACTGGGCCTGGTTCTTGGTTGGAATAAATTGGAACAAGTTGTAATAAATGTTATAAGAAGTTGTAAGAAATGTATACATTTCTTTGGCTTGAGGCATGGCTTTTATACATCTGGAAACATGGTTTCCTAATACTGGAAGGAAAGGTTTTGCTGATAGAAACAAATTGTTCCTGCTGTTCCACTCAGTTTATGTGGCCTTTGGAGAATGTAAAACAGCATGAGCTCAATTTTAACTTAATTTAAAATAAATTTTTAAAAAAGTTGTTTGTCTGTTTGTTTTTGTTTATTTATTTATTTTTTATTTATTTATTTTTACACTTTGCTTTAACTTTCTGTGGCATCAGAATACCTGGGAACATATTCTAAACATTGAACTCCTGAAATCACATGACACGTCATTTTAGAGATACAGCTTTACAGATTTAAGTACTTCAACTAGAAAGTTTTTTTTCCCCTGGATTTTCTATGTAGTTATTCGCCCTCTCCTTCTAGCAGGAGGTTTTTTGTCCAAAACAATTACCATATTGACAATCGCTAAAAAAAGATGAAGAACAAGAGTAAACAGCTGTGGGCTGCATGTCTTAGCAGCCTGAGTGAGATTTGGCTTTCCTCTGGAAGATGCAGTGAAGACATACTCTATTTGTGTATCACTTGTGCACCAATGTGTGCACCACAATGACTTATACACTCTGTATCTTAAACATGAAAGGTCTTGCTGAACTGCTCTTACTTAATCAGTACATTCATTCAAGATCAAAAAGAAAGTCTACAGGGAGTGGAAGCAGCAACAGTTACTGGGCAGACTACAAAGAAGTAGTTCAAGTAGCCAAGGATCAGATTAAGAAAGCTATAAACCAGAGAGAATTAAATCTGGACAGGGGCATAAAGGGGAACAGGAAGAAATTCTACAGGTATATCAGTGATAAAAAGGTCAGGGAAGATGTGGGCCCTCTCCAGAAGGAAACTAGTCATGAGGAATATGGAGAAAGCTGAGATGTTGAATGACTTCTTTGCCTCTGTTTTCACCAGCAAGGGCTCTAGCCACATCACTCAAGTTGGAGAAAGCAGAGGTAAGAACTTAGAGAAGGTTGATCTGTAAGTGAAGAGCAGGTTTGAGACTATCTAAAGAACCTGAAGGTTCACAAGTCCACGAGACCTGACGAGATCCATCCATAGATTCTGAGGGAACTGGTGGATGAGGTTGCCAAGCTGCTATCCATCATATTTGAAAAGTCATGGCAGTATGGTGAAGTTCCTACTGATTGGAAAAGGGGAAACATAACTCCCATTTTAAAGAAGAGAAAAAAGAAGATCCAGGGATCTACAGGATGTTCTGGTTCACCTCTATGCCTGGCAAGATCATGGAGAAGATCCTCCTGAAGGCCCTACTAAAGCACAAGGAATTGGCTGGCTGGTTGCACTCAGAAAGTTGCAGACAACAGCTCAGAGTCCAAGTGGAGACCAGTGACGAGTGGTGCTCCTCGGGGATTGTTACTAGGACCGGTGTTGTTTAACATCTTTGTAGATGACATGGACAGTGGGATTGAGTGCACCCTCAACAAATTTGCAGATAACACTAAGCTGAGTTGACAGTTGACACGCTAGAGAGAAGGGATGCTATCCAGAGGGACCTGGACAGGCTTGAGAGGTGCACCCATGCCAACCTCATGAACTTCAGCAAGGCCAAGTGCAACGTTCTGCACCTGAGTTGGATCAATCCTAAGCACAGATACAGGTTGGAAAGAGAATGTCTTAAAAGTAGCCCAGAGGAGAAGAATTAGAGAATGTTGATTGATGAAAGATTCAACATAAAGCTGGCAATGTGTGCTTGCAGCCCAGAAGGTCAACCATATCCAGGGTTGCATCAAGTGACGAGCAGGTCAAAGAAGGTGACTCTGCTCCTCTACTCTCATGAGACCTCACCTGGAGTAATGCGTCCAGTTCTGAAGCCCTCAGCAAAGAAAGACATGAAGCTGTTGGAGCAGGTCCAGAGAAGGGCCACAGAAATGATCAGAGGGCTGAGCACCTTGCTTATGGGAAGAGGCTGAGAGTTGGGTTTCTTCAGCTTGGAGAAAAGAAGGCTCTGAGGAGACCTTATAGCAGTCTTCCAGTACCTCAAGGGGGCCTACAGGAAGGCTGGAGAGGGACTTTTAATAAGGGCATGTAATGACAGGATGAGCGGAAATGGCTTTAAACTGGAAGATGCTAGATTTAGACTAGATATTTGGAAGAAATTCTTTACCGTGAGGGTGGTGAAACACTGGTACCAGTTGCCCAGAGAGGTTTTGAACACCCCATCCCTGGAAGCATGGCTGGATAGGGCTTTGAGCAACCTCGTTGAGAGGGAGGTGTCCCTGCCTATAGCAGGGGGGTTGGAACTTTCACCCAAATCATTCTAATCAGTCTATGATTCTATGATTGGTTCAACTATGAATCAATATTTCCCCTCCAAACCATGGGCTGCCCAGCAGGCAGTGGAGTCACCAAAACTGGATTTGTTCAAGAAATGTTTAGATGTTGTACTGAGGGACAGGATTTGGTGGGAAATACTGGTGATAGGTGGACAGTTGGACTGAATGATCTTGGAGATCTTTTCCCATCTTGGTGATTCTATGATTCTAAACGTTTCTTGAGCAGTTGGTTGGTGACTCAACCAGCCTGCTGGACAGTCCATTCCAGTGACTTACCACTCTTTCGAGAAGAAATTTTCCCAAACATCCTACCTGAATCTCTCCTAGTGCATCTTGAGGCCATTCCCTTTAGACCTGTCTCTAGTTGCATGAGAGAAGAGGCTGACCCCTACATCACCACAGCCTCCTTTCAAGTGGTTGTACAGAGCTATAAGATCTCCCCTAAGCCTCCTCTTTTCCAGACTTAGATAATTCCAGTTCCTTCAGCCACTCCTCTTAAGACTTGTACTCCAGATTCCTCACTAGCTTCATTGCCTTTTTCTGGACACTCTTCAGGGCATTGATGTCTTTCTTGTAGTGAGGGGCCCACTTAGCTTATTAAACTATTTTGCAGTGATAATGTTTATATATCGGATTTTCCTCTGGTATGAGAACCCCTCCATTTATTGATAATCCCTATTTATTACTTCTGAGTCTGCAGTTCTCTTGAAAATCTAGCTAGTCTAACTAGTCTGGCTAAAATGTAGCTAAGACTACAGAAAACAGGACAATAATCTGATTTTATCTACGGATTTTCTTGTTTGTTGTAGTCTTCAAGACCCATGTGAGTTTAGACACTAATCTTAATTTTTTGTTAAAATACTAAATTTGATAAATTCAATACAATAAAAAGTTCTGGTTTTCATGTTTATTTAGAAAGTGTTTACTCGTTCATAGTCCAAACCTAAAATAATTAAAATAAATATTTAATATTCTGGGACATGCTTCTTAATATCCCTTGCTGGATGGGAATCATTGAGGATCGTTGAGTCAAACTACAGACATCACTCTAGTACTTTCACCACCTTTGTTGCAATTCTTTGGATGCATTCTAATAGTTCTATATCTATCTTATTTTGTGGAGTCCAAAACTGTACACAGTACTTGAGGTGAGGCCACATTGATGATGAACCCTGAGGGACAATTACTCCTTTCAACCAGTTAGCTGTATAGCACATAATGCACAGTTGGATATGGTTGACCCTTTTGGCCACCAGGGCACACTGTTGACTCATATTTGTCTCATCATCAGCCAAACCCCTAGATCTTCCTCTCCAGCCATTTGTCCCCCCATCTATACTTACATCTAAGATTACACCATTCCAGGTGCAAAACATAGCATTTGTTCTTAAATTTTTTACAGTTGGTGACTGTCTAATGCTTTAATTTACTAAGGTCTCTCTACCCCAAGGGAATCAATGGCTCCTCCTTACTTAGTATCATCTGCAAACTTAGTGTGCCCTCAACTCCTGTGTCTAGATCATTGATAAAAACTTTGAGGATAACTGGCCCTAAAATTGAGCCCTAAATAACACCATAAGTGACTGGTCACCAGGCTGATATTAGGATATTTGCAACTTTCTGAGCCATACTGTTCAGCCAGTTGTTTCCCTGTTATACAGTGTGTATGTCCAGCTGAATGACGGACATTTTGTCCAAAAGGATTCTGTGAGAGACAGTATCAGGCTTTTCCAAAATCCAAAAAACCCATACCCACTACCTTCCCTTTGTCCACTAGGTCCACTAAGATATTGAGTTAGTAAGACATGACTTTGTCTTCATAAACCCATGTTGGTTTGACTGATGATTACATTGTCTTTAAAGTACTTTTCGGTAACTCTCAGAATGATCTTCTCACTATTTTTACCAATCACAGAAGTTAGAGACAAAGAATTAAATGATATCATAGGATTTGAATATTTCAGATTAATAGTTTAGCCATGTCTGGCCTCACTAGAAACAGGCTGGGGAAATAAATTATAGATACTGGTGCTTCAGTAAGGCCAGAATATTCCTTCTCCCCATTCTTTGTTTCTGATTATTTTCAGCCACTTGGTAAATCTTTCAGTAAGAAGCTATTGCATTTAAGAAAGAGTAAAAGCTGTTTTTCCTTTGTCATAATGCTTTCATGTTGTATCTGGAAGTAAAGGAAATTTCAGTTTTGTTGTCATCTTAGCAAAGTTAGGATAAGTAGTTTTAGAAGAAATAGTTATGTATGCTCCAGCTTATTTGTATTGGGAATGTAAACCTGTGGTGGTTGAACACAGTGGAAGAAATCAGGACAAATGTATTTGCAAATCCAGGATTAAAACGCTGCAAGACTCAAATGGTTAATCAGAGAAAGAAAAGACGATTTAGCAAATCATATTTAATTATTCTATGCAAATTTACTTGTCACTCACATTTTTCATTTCATTATCAATGAATAAAACCTGATTAAATAGGAACGTGAGTTGATTGCACCAGTTTTGACATGGCAGTGCCACCTGCTGTTACATTATGTGACTTGTATGGAATTTTCTGAGTAACCTAAAGGATTACGCTTGGTTTGAAAAGATGGACACACAGGAAAACTTTGGAGCTGTGGTGCTGAAGTGGTAGGTTCAGGTTGGTATTTGAAGTTGTGCTGGCATGATTCATTCTCATATTTAATTTGGGAGATGGAGTAACTTTGTGTTGAAGGACCGAAGGACACATATTTCTCTGGGAGTTGACTGATGAGTATTCATATCTCTTCAACGCCTGTTGAAGATGGCATCCATCTTATTACTGAATTATGAAAGCCATGCCATTTCCTTTACATTTGATTTAGGATTTCACTTATGCATGTACTCTCCGAGTGCCCTTAGAATTTGGCATGTGTGCAGAGTCTGCAGAAGCATGATTATGGCTTCTGGTGGAGCTAAGGCTTGCTGTGTACCACTTGGCAGAGCTGGACAGACCAGTAGCAGATTTATAGGTAATAGGAGTGCCCTAACAGGTTAAGATATAGACCTCTGTAGGGAATGTTAGGATTAAATCATGCACAGGAACAGCTGAATCTCTTTCTCCACTCTTCATCATCCTTTTCAATTTTCTCTAATTCTGCACTATCCATTTAGAAGTGTAGAACTGGGAAGGCCACAAGCAGCAGAAGATTCCACATTGTGAACTGCTGTAGTTTAATCCTGAAAGCAGCTGTTTGCTCACTCCCCATCTCCCAGTGGGATGGGAGAGAGAATCAGAAAGAAAAAAAAGGTAGAACTCATGGCTCGAGATAGAACATTATTTACTAAGACAGAAAAGGAAGAGAAAAGAAAAATAATACTAGTAATGAAAATATAGTATATATTTACAGAACTAATGATGTACAATGTAATTGCTCACCACCTGCCACGCCACCCAATGCCCAGTCAGTTCCCAAGCAGCAGCTGCCCCCCCAGTCAACTCCTCACAGTTTTTGAAGTTTTTTTTTTCACATGATATCATATGGCATGGAATTTCCCTTAAGCCAGTGTGGGTCAGCTGTCCTAGTTCTTATCCTTACTGCATCTCCCTCACTGACAGAGCAAGTGAGTTGAAATGTCCTTGGTTCTGTGCAGCCATTGCTCAGCAACAACTGAAGCATCAGTGTGTTGTCAACATTGTTTTTCTCTGAAAGGCAAAACATAGCATCATACCAGACACTATGGAGATAATATTATCTGAAGTTGGGATGTGAATTCATCTTGGATTTTTAATGATCTATTTTTTTATTTTATTTTATTTTATTTTATTTTATTTTATTTTATTTTATTTTATCTTATTTTATTTTATCTTATTTTATTTCCATTTTTACACTTTTTAATTTTCCATATGGATTTTGATCTTTACTGAGCACATATTTTCATAAATGCTGCTAAAATACCAAGATCTTTTCTTAGGTGGTAATACAGAACCTATTCAGAACTAATTCAGAACCCTACAATGTAACTGTAAAGGTAAGACTGTTGCTGTATTGTGGATTTTTATTTATTTATTTTTTTATTTTATTTTTTGCCATTTGCATTAGTGCATTTTATTTAGACTTTCATGTGCTATTGTGTTACTTAATACTGTGAGAACCTTCCTTTATTTTCCCCAGCGCAACCCACTGGGCTGTTCCATGTACAACCTGAAAAACCTGGTGACATAAGATAACTGTGTTACTTAACTATTTTTTCAGTTTTCCAAGTGTTAAGTAGTCTAAATCTGAGAAAACAAGTAATTCTTATTTTTGTTTATTTCTGAACCAGATCTTTATTCATATGAGGACTTTCAATCTTACTTCAAGGCAGCTTTTTGTCTGTAACTGGCTTTTGTGAATAAACATATTGAATGCTTTCTGGGGATCCAACAGATTACATTAAATAGAATTTTTCCGATTTATTTGTGAGGTATGGCTTCTCTTTACAAAGCTATGTTGATTCTTCCTTGATATATTTCTATCCACATATCAACTATTGAATTATACTGTTCATTATACTTTCTAAGAATTCGCTTTGTACAATTTTAGATTTACTTCTCTGCATTTCCCACAAACCTTTTATAAAAATTGTCATCACGTTTACCACTTTCTGTGCTTGATATTGAGACAGTTTTAAGAGCATGGTTACACACGGCAGTGAATTGATTTCCTTTAGAACTTGTGGGAAATGGTAGTACTTCTCTTTGCTGTCTTCTGAGCCTAGCTGCTCCATTTACAGTGTCTAAAAATGTAGTCTTAGAATTGCCTCCTGGTGTGATGCCTCATAATTATGTGTGAGCAAATCCCACATACTCTATCTCTTACTTTTGCAGCTTTTTAGACCTTTCTCAGCATGTCACAGCGTGGCATCTAATGTTGTTCTGGTCATGCACTTGTACTATAGTGACGTTGTTGCCTGTAATAAGTAATTGTTTTTGCAAGCTTATACTGCCAATTCAGTAATTGGTTTTGACACTAGGCAATATTTTATAAATTGCTGTAGGCACCTATTTTGATACATTCCGTGTTGCAGATGCAAGAAAAATGTTTTCATATCTTATCAAATAAAGATTTTAGTAGTCATAATCAAGTTTACTGTTATTCAAACCATTCACTGACAATGAAATGTTTTATTAAAGCACTGTCAGTCCAGTAGATGTGACGTTACTTACAGGATTAATGACACACATTGGAAAGACTTCGGAGAACTTCATATGTTCCATTTCCTTGAGATTTTTTCCTTAATAGTGGACATCTCCAAGAATAAATTAGTTGATTTCCCTCCTTTTCACTGCCTGTGCTTTCAAATGAAAAATGCTGCCCTATCTTATATCTATCCATCTTTATTCTCAGGACTCTCAAGACAAACTCTTATCGTCCCAGTTATTTGTTTGTAAAACCTTCAGAATTCCTCATTCTTCTTGTTGGTATGCCTATGTTGCTGATGAGATTAAAAATTCTCAGACTAATAGGATTTATGCAGAACTACCTTAGCCTTAGTCCTCTCAGATTTTCTACTACAGAAATTTCATTAGCAGAATTTTAATTTTTAGCAGTTGTGGAGGGCTTTGGGTAAAATTCTCAAACAAAATTCTCACAATAGAATACGTAGAATATCTGAGATTTTTTTAAATTAAATCTTCTTATATGCATTCTGTTCACAGCATGTAACAATTTTTTGTAAAATCGCAGTATGCTAGGGTCTTGTTAGACTTACTCATTTAATTCAAGGTTCACTTTGGTGCTAGGGAAATTTTTGAAAATAGAGATTAATTATCCAATAATCTATTGCCTTTTAAAATTTCTACTTGTGCTTTGTCTCCAGTTTAGAAGATTCACCCTTAACTGAGTCATTTCCCTATGTAGAGATGAGAATGAGAAAGACAAATTATAAGAAAACCGAAATGTTTGCCTAGACAACCTTTAGCTAATTGCATGGGTGCAGGATGGTGGGAGAACATTTTCATTTTCCTTTAATCATGTATTTGCTGTTGTTACCAAACTTAATCTGGAAAAAGACTTGATGCAGAATAAATCACTGTTTGGCAAGTTTAAATGGGTAGACTTTTCTGATAGTGTCCAAAGAACATGAAAAGGATGCCAAGTAACAGTTCTTTTTAACATAGTAATTCATTTGTTCTTAAGTATATGTCAGGTTTCTCTCCAGAGAATAGAAGTTTTTTTGTTTCATGCAGTAACAAAAAGAGAAAATGTGATAGATGTCTACATGCTGAACACTGAATAGCTCTTGTTTGGTGTACAAGGAGGTAAAAAGAGTATATATGTATAATCGTGCTATCACTTTAAAGCACAGATTCAAGGTTATAGAAGATCCTGTTACCTTTCAAAATTTTTGGAACGTACCTAATAGAACTGATTATTTCTCACAAACCTGAAACATCCTGCATCATTCCACAACTTCCTCTGCAGACTGAAGGCAGGACTTGGGCTTTCAGTAAGAAAAAGGGGGAATTAAACAGACTTTACATATTTGGAATGCAAGCAGCTGCTACCATTTGAAATGTCTTTTCCATAAGCTGTCTGCAACTCATTTGTGGATTTCTGTATGGATACAATAGCTGCAACACTTACTAATGTCATAGATGCTATCAAGCTCTAAGCTGATAGCTCAAGAAAGGTGAACACTTATTGGAAGTAAATTACCATTTTGTGATATATACCTATGGTACAGCAAATAAAGAAAAGAGCATAGAAATGCCTGACAAATGCAGCATAAGAATTACAGCACAAAGCAGAGAGAAATTTCTGTAGAACAGTGGGTGGCACTGTGCACATATGCTAAAAAAATTCATCTCTGTGCCTAACCACTAATATTTGCAGTGTTAGAAAGACAAAATGAAGGTGACACTATATATAGTTCAACATTTTATCCATAAAGAACAGGACTAATATTTCCTATTTACACACATTTAACACTAGGTCTTCATCTTAGGCAAATAATGATGATGGTGATGATAATGATTATACTTTACAGCTCAATTAAACCTGCTTTTGGGGGATATCAAAGCACCCTGCAAACATTAGTAAGATCAGCATAACATATTTCAGAGAGACAGGTAAACACAATTTTTTTTTCATGGCAGGAGAAGATTCAAAAACGTTTTTATTCTGGTTCCTTGGTCGCTAGGGGAGCACCCTGGCACTCGCGGCAGGCTCAGCCACCGAACCTCCTTTTAGCGCTAGCCATGGTCTGGACAACACGGCAGAGGAGTGACGGGCTGACTGCTTTTCAGATGGGGAAAAATGGGTTATAGCACACAGCAGCAGCTCCTTCCTTTTCTCTACCATCCCGCAGTGCCCTCTGTCTTGCTTGAGGAAGCATTGTGATTGCATCTTCTCTTCTTAGACAGAAGCCTTACGTTCGGATATCAATGTGACAAAATACACTCTGTAATTTTCCAGTGCTGACCAAGGTGCAAAACTGTAGATACCCGTTTCAGTAAGTAATCCTCCTACAAAACAGAATCTATATTCCATTATTTAGTGAGATTCCAGATCTATGTATGTAGAAAAGTAATGTTTTCTGAGAGATTTTCAAACAGTAGGAAAAAAAAGTTTGTTTGCATGTCTCATCCTGATTGGTAGGAATGTATTGTTTCTCATGTAGACCTAATAGAAATTGGAGTTCCCATACAGATACACTGAAAATTCAGGAGATATTCCTTTGTATAGGCAGAGTGAAGCTGACCTTTTTTACAACTAGTGTATAAATCCAGAATTAAAGTGCATTCAGTTGAAAGAAATATTTTTTTTGTTCTCTGCTAAAAATATATAGACATTAAAAAAAAAAAAAACCAAACTATTAATAATTCTAACTAATCTTAGTCAAATAATGAAGGAGTGGGCAACCTAAAAACCACATCTGTTAGTTACACTGTGCCAGATATTTAATGCATGACATGCCCAGCACATAAAAAAAAGACAATTAACAATTCAGATGGGTTTCCAGACTGCTACACAATGATCTGATGAAAGTGTATATTCAGATCATGCATCTTTTTCTGCATCTCTCCTCAGTGAGAGGAGAGATACTGCACTCCACAGAGAATGTGAACCACAGCCAGAGCTAATATTATAAAGACGAGCAAATTAAATCTTTCAGTAATTTAAGGAACTGATTCTTCACAGCCAAGCACTGTTCCAAACAATTTTCCCCTTGGTGTAACAATATCAATGAGCTTGAAATTGGTGACCTAATACAATGAAGGTGTAATTTTCTCAAGTACATGTGGGAATCGAGATATACGACAGTGTAATATATATACAATAAGCACTTGTAGTGGTGTAACTATACAGTGGTGAACTGCTCATGTTCTTCACAGTGAGCAGGCAATTGAGATACAAGCAAGGAAACTGTGGTATTAGTGGAGTCACAGCCCAAAGGAGAAGTTAAAGGAAGCCAAATCTGGTTGATTTGAAGACTCAGGAGAGTTGTCTGTTCAATGCAGATACACACACATGCACAAAATATGCGTCTGGCTGCATGGATCCACACAGTGTGCCCTTCCCACAACCTCATCTCAGTTCACTAACACACAAACACAGCTGTGGGTCCCTCAAACACTATGCCCATCTTTCCAGATTCACATCTGCCCAGAATTCCTGTCCAGGCCCTTGTGCTGGTTTTCCAGCTTCCAGCCTTGAACTTGGCTCTTTCTGATGCAGACAGTCCAGGCTGAATTTCAATAGTGAACCATCGCTCAGCCCTTCTCACACAGCAGAGACCCAGGTCACAGTGCTTAATAAGAAGTTAAAGCAATCAGAGGTGCAGGGGCTTGGCTAGAAAAGTGCACTGAAGCAGCATTGGATGTACACATTTCCAAATGAGGCATCACTGTTTTCTCACTTCCTTTCCAGTTTCTCAGCTTCCTCCTCCATCCACGAGCCTACAGGCATGACCTCTCATTGGAGAGATAGGCTTCCAGCTGGTTAAGATAACTGATGCATATGGGATGATTCTAGTGTTGGAATAAATGATTGCTTCAACAAATAGGATAAATAACACTGTAGAATGGCAAGGAGCATATTTTCACTCTTTCCTACAGAAAGTTGAAAATAAATTATATATCCGCTTTTGGTATTTTGGATGAATAGATCATGTGATGACATGATGGCACACAGCATTGTGCTAAAACACACTGTTCCAGGAATATGGAAGAGGAAAGAGGTTAATGCTTCAAAAGTTCTGAAGAGGACACTCAGATAAACTTAGGTGGCTATTTTTCTATCTTTTTTTTCCATCTTTTTTTTCTTTTTTACTTCATTAGCTGTGGAGAAAATGTGAATGTCTCCATAAAATCAACCAAACTACTTTTTCTGAGTTTTTGTAACCTTCATTGATAACATAAGGAACAAGTCAAATACCTCCATCCACTTTGAATTCATTATACTTAATTTTCTTCTGATAATTAAAAATACAGTTTTCGAGTTTTTGCACAATAGTCTACAAGCTATGGATATTACCCAGGTTCAAGTGTCTGGGCTGCCCTGATAATCTTTGTCTCCCCAAAAAGTAATAACTATATAAGTCAGGACTGGACAGTAATTAATGGTAAGCTCAAGTCAGGCCCCAGATACCCTGTCTTTCAAGTGCTTCTCCAATAAGAACTGACTAAATGACTTCTGAATAAATTTCCTAACAGGAAAATAATTGCATGAAAGGGAAATAATCACCACCATGTCAAATGAAATTAGCAGTAGTCCTGACACATCTAAACTCGCATATTCTTCCAGGAATGTAAAAGAAGCTTCCGTGCTTTTCCTCCTAAGTCTGGTTTGTGACCAGTATTCTTACCCTACCAGAAAAGGTATCTCTAAGGATGTTGGGTGGTGTGTGACAGATAGACACCAGGGATTACCAAGCTATGAAGTGAAGGGTTTAATAAGATACTTACATAAGAACAAATTGTCCTGGGAAGTGGGCAGACTACTCTGCTGCTTCAAATAATAAGTAGATTTTGGATATATAAATCCAATCTTAAAACTGGATGTAGACTGATGGGATCTCATTTGTTATTAACATCTCCTTAGGAAATTCTATTGTTGTTCTTTCACCAGTGACACTGACATTAATTTTATTTTGCTAACTGTGGTCTGTGACATATATTCTCAGAAGATTACTCCTTTCTAAAGATTTTGCCTAGTTCCAGTTAAAACTTATTTTCTTTTCTACTAAATAATTCATTATCTGTATCTCTGATGTGTCTGGGTTAGAAAATAACAAGTACCACATTCTAGGAAATCTGCATTGAGAGGAAAGAAAAGGATTTTTTTTCTTTGACTCCACTGCTTCATTTATATTCTAAAAGCTCTCTGAAAGTTGTCAGGAGGTTCTCTAAGATCATTGGTTGAAGGGTGTTATAAAAACACACAAACACATTGTAGAATGTAGTCACTTCTCCTACTTTCTCCCAGATTCACATAAATCTACTTTATGATTGATTAAATATTTCAGCTTTGGTTTGATGTTTAATCTGTCTCAGCTGTCAGTTCATTTTGAGTGCAGTTGAAAGAAATTCTCTCACCTAATTTAACAAGTTTCTGTGTAACAACTGAAATCACCTGAAATGGAAAATTCTCCAGACTTATTGAATGTGAGGATGCAGTTAATTGAGAAGCTCTATGGATATGGTGCCTCTTAAAGGGCAAAGTAGAACACTGGTAAATATGTTTAGAAGCAGTATTAACAAGGAATAATGAGACCCCTAAGTCAGAGACTCACATTAGACTCAAGCCAGGTGCATTCCTACAATTTAAGATATTAGCAAGAACTTCTCAAGTGTCTTAAAAGACAGCCTTCAATTTGGATAGTTTCAGATATACCTTTTAAATATTCTAAATGTGTTTTTATATGAAAGAGTACAAATAACTTGCAATCTCTGAGCAGGATTCCAAACCACTGAAGAGGTACCTGGACTCAGACTGTTGACTGCTCTAATAGTGGAGATTGAATAAGCACCTTGTATCTTTTATCTGTGCTTAAAATCCAGCTGTAAGAACACCATTGTGGGAATACAAGAAAAAAAACTGTTCAGAGTAGCAGCTGTGGAACAAGACAAACAGCATGAGAACCAAGGACACCTCTAGAAGAAGAAGGACCGGCTCACGGCTCTGACTGGATAAGCGCTCACATGCATGGTTAAGAAGTGTTTGTAGAATCCTCTGTTGACATGTAATGGTGGATGGGAAAGCTAAAAAAAAAAAGAAAACTTGTGAATGTATATAAGTGATGTGAGAACTTGTAATAAACGATTTGGATCGTTCACATCTGAGTCCGTGCATCAGACACTGCACACCATGTTGTCCCTTAGAAATATATCATATTGTTTTTATCCTCTGTGCTAAAAACTATTTTCCAAATAAATAACTTGAACTCTTTTGTTATGATAATTAAATAAATGTTGTTTTTAGACATGTAGACATATTACTTCCTCTTTCTGCTGTCTTCTATCAAGAATATTATCTAATACAAGAAGAAATTACCTATCAAAACATAATTTCTGCTGTTGTATCAACCCTATGCTGAACACTTTCTTCAATGCCTTCTTCATTTAGTTTCCATAGCTATATCATGGATACTGTTGTGAAACACACACATCTATCAGAAATACAAGGAAGGAAAATTCTAACATTTTCCACATGGGCTACCATGAAATTTTACTCAGAGAACAGTTAAACAGTTAAACAGTGGCCACCTCAGTTTATTCTGGATGCAAACGTGCCTAAATGCACTCCGTGAAAACAGTTTTAAATGTATTCTCACAGCAAATTAATATTAGTTCTTGACCATTAGTTATGAATTTGATCTTATGAGCTCTTAACGCTTCTTATGTTCAAGAGAATGCATTTTTTGCTAATACATTTTCTATGTTTAATTCACTAAATGGTGAACAGTGCTAGATCTGAGCATTGTCAAGGATAGTTGATGTGAACCTACTGCTATATAAACATGCATTTTGCTTTCACATGTATTTACATGACCTCTTCAGTGCAAGAAAGTGTGTAAACTTTAGTCAAAAGATTTCAATACTAAGATTTAATTCTTCCTGATAATGTTTTCATGGAAAAATGATTGAACTGCTCAAGCAAAATCCTGACTGTGCTTTAATTACATGTCTGAGATTGTCTTCAGTGTGTCACATTTCAGCTTCTAACTGAAGTGATCCAGAGATGGTGTTACTGAATGGAAGCATAATTTAGGAAGCAATTATTATTGGATTCTCAGACAGCGATTTGAACAGTATATACCAACATGTTCAAGTGTTGTTTTTTTTTTTACCATTGTCATGCAACCAAACCATGACAAAGCAAATTCTAAAGCTAGTTGAAGTAACCAGCACATGTGAGCTCAAATAAAATCCCCATAAGAATGAATTTGTGTCATTTTTTTTCTACATAGAATCAAGAACATTTTTCAGTAATAGCTAATACACAGTGGTGCTACAGTGTCAATTATTACCATCAGACTTCTCGGTACATTTACTAAGTTTCTTGGAAAAGAAGTTTAATACATCAACCTTAAGAGAGAATCCTGTTAGGATCCAACTGTAATTCTCATTAGAACTGTGTGAAACCTCTGTAGAGGACAAATTGTAGTCTGTGTCAGTATCAAGAGATTGGAATGATCTCTTCTAATTCAAGCTACATTTGTCTATCAGCATTCACAAAAAAAGACATCTGTGAGAATAACAAAAGGGGTAGTTTTTAGTAGAAATTACTGGAGATACCAATAAATACTAGCGGAGGGTAATTATAATAATCAAACTAAAAAAGATGTTCATGCTGTTAGTAAAATAATATGCATTCTCTTATGTGAATAACTAAGGGAAAGGAATGTAATGATATCAAATGCTCCTAAGCATGGAAAACAGTATCCTGAAAAACTGTGCTGTGACATTGAATGCTTGTTTTATGTGGCAATATGCCATAGTGAAACATCTAATTTGCAGGTGCCTGAGTTCCTGTAAGCAATTGGGATGCAAGCAGTTGTGAATATGTAGCTTATCACAAAAAGCAAAATATGCTTCCTTTATAGATTCAGGATTTTGAATCTGTCTTCAAATCCCTATAATGACTAGTATTTATAGAAATATACTTACACTACCTTTACCACATATATGATCATTCCTCCTTCTCTAAAATCATGAAACTTAAATGATGGCAGAAGTGATGGATTTCCTTGGTGTATCATTTCCTGCAGGTAACATAGCTCCATATCTCCTCAGACCCTTCCTTTTCCAAATCTGCACCACTAGGACATGTCATCAAGACATGAGTGAAAAGCTATCCAGTAAACATATTCCAGCTATTTTACTTTGCAAATGACAGTTGATGTAAAAAACTACCATGCAGCAACTTAATGAAGGGCTAAGCTGTGCTCCATGGCCCCCATGGCTCCATGACCACTCTCCTTCACAGTTATTTATAGATAGCACTGAAGTTGCATCAAATATTTGAGATGAACAGCAGAGTGAATTTGTTATCAATAGCCAAAATACATTAAGAATTTAAAAAAAGAGAAGGAAAAGAACTCCAAAATAAACGATACAGTTCTATGCCTGGGCCTTGAGTCAAAAGCCTTCTAAGACCCACAAAGCAAATTCAATGAGTCTTCTCAAAACTGGATTTATGCAGCTGCTGTCAGGGAAAAATACAGGAAAAGTGATGATGAATGGATAAAGGCATAATTCTATGAGAAAAAAATAAATCCTGCAGGAGTAGACACTCCCATACTAAGCATTTTCTATTATTTCAAGAAAATCGATTGAGTGCACTCCCTTGTTTTGTTCTGTTTCCAGGTGAGTAGTCTTCTCCAGCACCCCCTAGAAAGCTTCAGTACCTCTTTCTGGACCTGGATACCACTTCAGAATAAAAATGTTTAGTGCAGTCTTTGCTCTGTTAGCATCTCACTTTCTTGTCCATTCTATTCTATAGACTTAAGGATAGATCTTTTAGCAAACATTTTAATAACCATTACTTTGCTAATGAAGGCTATGTTATGCATTTCCTAAAATAAAGGGATGTTGTTGTCACCTAGATATACTCCTTAGATTAGATTTGATAGGGAACTTCTATGTGCATTGTTTTTACTTAGTGTGTATTATGAATTATATTCCCTGATGCTTTGGAAAAATACCGGTAAGACTAAAGGCACTTTCCAAAAAAGCTGATAGTATAAATATGTATCTTGTAAGAAGGAGAAAACAGAAGAGAGTGAAAAATGTTTTTGTCCCACTATAGAAAAGGATAACAGTGGCAGCTAGAGATGAAAGGTTTTGTTCTATGTCAAAGTCCACAACACAGTTGCAAGTCAAAGTACAGGCTTTTGACTTCAGTGTAAAATCAGAATTCTGTTATTCTCATTTGTAATTTAAAAAACTTGGAAATTCTTGAGTTAAACCATGATGTTCAGATGAGAATGCGCCTGGAAAATTCCTAGCAGTGCAAAAATGGTGAGAATCACTAAACAAAGCATTAAAGACTAAAATTGTTTGAATATCCATTGCAACTTATTGTAGTTCCGTTAAGAAATTAATTCATGTCTTTTAGCCTAAGATTAGAAATAATTTGAATTTATTTTAATGTACACTTGGAATTAGGAGCTTAAAAAATCTATGGTTTATGGAATTAATTATTTCATTTGACATAGTAATCATTACACTGCACAATGTCTAGACTACATATCAACAGAGTAGCAATAATGCTCTAAATTATAATTTTCAGCTTAGAAAATGTCTAAGTAAAATAATCATATTTGTGTAATATCACAACAAAGGGACATTTTCTTCCTTGCAGTGAACTCCAGATATTTTTTTTAATGAATTTATCTGATAAAAAATTCTTGAACTTCCAGTGAATCTTTGTACTGCATTATATAGGTCAGGGACAGTACAATTTGCTTTAATCATAGACTTTTCCCAAGACAATGGGGGAAAAAAACAATAATAAAAAAAACTTATCTGTGAAGATAAGTTTAAATCATGCAAACACCTGGTAGTTTGAATGCTTAACTGATTACATTAATGCTTCAGAAGCAATGAAATATCTGTGCTATTGCTATCAAAAGAGTTTGCTTGCAAACTGGAGCACCTCAGAGAAGTTTAGTGTTAACACAATCTGAAATTGTTTTAAGTGTACTGAGAGGGGTCAGTGTTTGGCAAGAGCCCCTGAGAAGGAAGTGAGAAGCCTTTGCAGTTAAACCAGTGAAGACAATAGATCAATATCAAGTGGCAGGTGGTTGTTTTTTGTTGCTGCTATTTTTTTTTTTAATAAAGACAACAAGAACTGTATTACAAAGGCTTATGAAATGTAATGACAGTGCATTACATGATGCATATCGTGCAGTCTGCTAACTTTAGTCACTAAGAAACATTACAGATTTGAAAGATCAGAAGAGGGACCTAAAAGTTGTCTACCACTGAAAGGTTTAAACAGAAGAAAAGATGATAAAAGCATAAATACATAGAAATGCATTTATGTTGCAAAACAGAATTATTAGAATATTAAATAAAAAGGTAAAAATTATTCATTTTCATGATTCCACTTTTCCATAGGTATTATGATTTAGGGATAATTATCAGTTTTTGAGGTTAAATGAGGATCTTTAAAAAAAAATGTCCATGAGAAGAAACCTTTTTTTTCCATTTCAATTTTAATAGAATGTTGGAGAATGATAAAATTTTATCCTTAATGCAACAATACTTTATGTCTCTTTGTATGGTTAGCTGCCTGTTGTTAGTTGAAATGTTCACTTGTCCTGGCCATTATGTGAACTGTATGCCTCAGTTAAAAAGATTTTGATGGAAACACGTTTTTTGTGCTTTTCCTTTACACAGACAATTTTCCATCCTGATGTGATAACCAGATTATTGCTTTTTATTAAAGTCTGTCTGTGTTACTGCCTGCCCTTCTACTATTTGCTTCATGCAGTTTAGATAGCCCAATGAATGTAATTTCTGCCTTATTCTTAATCTCTGCAAATCTGGTACAGTGCTGGCCTAAACTAAACAGCCAATGTCGAACAAACGGCAACCCTTTATGCCACTGAGGATTGGAGGAGGTTACTATGCAGTTTTCAAGATGGCTAGGAAAGAGTGAGAAGGAAGAAGGCTAGTACAGGAAAATATAGAAAGGAAATTTCCAAGTGGGCCCTAAGACTAAGGAGAAAGAAACCCTTCATGAACATTGTTGTCGTTCCAGTAAAAAACTCAAGATGCTGCTGACTTGTACTTTCCTCAGTTCTCCCTCCTTCTTCCCCATCCCCATACCCCATCCACTTGAGGAAGGCTGAAACTGCCAATGTTAGGGCCCAAGGGTCATTGGAAGAGCAAACATAACACCAGATGAAAGGGGTGGCTAATAGGAAGAGTGTCTTTGTGGCGTTATTGTTTGTTTTGTATAAAATTCTGCAGTATGTTTGACAGTTAGGAACAGTCAGCTGAGGTTTACCACATGTAGATTAGGTCTGACCAACCTGACTATTTTCTGTGATAAAATGCCTGGATTTGTAGATTACAGGAGAGCAGTGGATTTAATTTTCTTTGATTTCAGCAATGTCTCCCACAGTGGTTTCATAACCAAGTTGGGATTTTACAGTCTGAGTGGATGGTAAATGGTAAAGAAAATGGGTGGCTCTGAGGGTAGTAGTGGGCTGGGCTCTAGCTGGTAGGGAACAGACAGGTGGAGTACTATAAGGATCTGTGAGGGACACATCCCACTTAGTATCTTTGCTAATGGCTGGGAATAGGTGAGGGTGTGTGCCTTCATCAAGTTTGCAGATGATGCCAAAAGGAGGACTGATCAATATGCTAAGTTGCCATTTAGACAGCCTGTAGGATTGGGCCAATCCTTTGAAATTCAACAAGGTCAAATTCCAAGCTCTGCACTTTGGAAAGAAGAGCTCCTTGCAGTAGGAAAGGCTGGAGACTGTGGGGAGCTGGGGGACAGTAAACTGAATAGAAGCCAGTAGTCAGTCCTTGAAATTAAGAAAGTCAACACTGAGCTGGGCTGTACTGCTTTCTAGTCTGTACTGTCTAGACCACATACTATCCAGTAGTGGGTCCCCCCAGTAACAGAAAGATATTGAAGTGGAGCAAGTTTATCAGAGGACCACCAACCTAGTTAATGCTGGAGCACTTGCCACATAATGAGAGTCTAAGGGAGCTGGTGTTGTTTATCCAAAGGAGGGTTGGCACAAATCAGTGTCTGTGAGAAGATGGAGTAACACTCTTTTACAGCATTGACTAGTGGGAGGAAGAAATACAGTGGACATAAATTGATGCAGAATAGGCTCCAAACAGGAATGAGAAGCTTTGAGGACATTCAGTCATTGGAACAGGTTCCTGGAGGGGTAGTGTGGTCTCAATTGATAGAGATTTTCAAGATCTGACTGACTAAAACCCTGATGAACCTTTACTGATCTCACTGCTCATCCTACTTGCAAGCGGTTGGATGAGAGACTGTAAACTATTCTATAATTAGAGGCAATGTACGATACACTGTTACTCACTAAAGATATATTTCCTCTGAAAACCATGCATATTGTCAAAGAGCCTGATTTGCCACTCAATTCATTAAGAAGGGTGCAGAGTACCCTCCTGAAATCTATAAAACAGCTCATGGATAAAAGTGGTCAAACTAATAAAAACTAACATTCTTAGGAAGTTTTTACATTGCTATTATATGTTATCAAAATATTTAATTTTGTTCAGTTCAGGGTCTTCATAATGAAAGTCTCATGACAGACAGCTAGCAAGTGATTTCAGTATCCTAGTTAACTATTATATTTAACTGTACTTACATAAAGCTCAATAAATAAAACAAGCAAACATTCTCTAAAAGATAAAAGTATGTTGACATAACGGTGCATTAATGATGATGTTAATTATATTTTGCATAGCAGTGTAATTCCTATACACTAGTCAGGGTAAGAGTTTATATTGTGCTAGACAGCAAACAGAATGGTCCTTATCCTGTGTCAATTTTAGCATTGTGAGAAATGTAATTTTGCTGAAGGACATTGTTGGAGGTTTAACACACAGGTTCTTTGTGCTTGTTTTCAACTTCTGCAAGAGGATGTCAAAAAACAAACAAACAAATAAAAAAACCCCAAAACCCCAAACCAACAAACCAAAGAAACAACCCCCCCCCAAATTATTTAACTACTGAAAGGGAGATTGGAATTTGAAAAAAAAAAAGTCATGCTGTTCAGTGAAAAAGACAGTTTGATGTCGATTTTTGTTTCTCTATTTCAAGTGAGTAAAAAATTTGCAACAAAATTGAAAATTTCTATGAGCAGGAAGTTAACTGCAGAAAAAAAAACAACAAAATATTATTTTCATTTTTGTCCTGTAACTAAATTCTGGACGGTGAAATAGGGTAGGTGAGATGTCCTGTACTTATCCTGAAAGTGAAGCTGACAACGTTTGTATGGATGGCAAAAGAGAAAAACCGACAAATCAAATAGAAACACTAGTGCAATTATAAATACAAGATCATGTATGACTCTCATCTTCCCTTTCTACTTAGAATTAAGGGGCAGATCCTATCTATGATAGGTGTTCACATGCAAATTGTTCTGCTAGCAGTGGATAAAAATAAGGGATTGTGTTTTGCGCAGCTTTAAAAATTTCCATGGCAATGCAACAGGTGCCATACATCAAATAACAAGTGTGTACTGGGCTGAAAGTAAATACTGTTTCTTTCCAGCAACAAATTGTTTCTAGAGTCCAGATATCTGCCAGATGAGCCCCAAGAGTAGCCATGGTTCTTTTCAGTGGCCATCTGTCTCCTGTTTGTTATAATTTTCACTCTTATCTAAATAGTTGAAAAAAAACTAGCAAAAACAAATGAAAAGCATGCCTTGTAAAGCAATGTAAAGCAATCCATGATGTCTAAAGCTGTACTAATACAAAGTGAAAAAGATGAGTTTTCTTACATAGAGACAGAGGAAAAATTTTTGCCTGTAATTAGTTTCTGAGGGTGTAGTTTGACATGCATGTAAATCAGCATATTCACTGGAAATAGATACACATTACTACCTCCTTTATGCCCCCAACTATTCATTCTCCCTCTTACAACATATTTTATGATAACACAACATTACACTTAGTTATTTTTCAGAAGGGCCATCACTCGAGCTGTGTAACTGCATGGCTTCATAAATGTTGGCCTAGTGTGAAGAGGAGAGAGACCACAATATGATGATGAAGACAAGGTAAAGACAAAACACTTTTTTTTTCTGAGTGCAGTATTAAAACTATGGCTCAACAGGTTTTACTGTTGGAATTATGTCGTAATTGAGGATCAAACAGCATGCAGATCACAGCAAAGAGCTGAAGTATAGTTTTATTTCTTTGGAGATAATGAACTGTCGTTGCAGCTATTTTGCATACTTGATTAATCCAGTTATACTAACTGTTGCTTCCCATTCCTTCTATTCTGGGTGGTCCCCACTACTTCCATAGAATCATACGTATGGACCTGGACAGGCCTGAGAGGTCAGTTCATGCCAACCTCATGAAGTACAACAAGGCCAAGTGCGAGGTTCTGCACCTGTGTGGGGGTAATCCCAAGCAGAAATATAGGTTGGGCAGAGGATGGCTCAGGAGGATTTGGGGGTGGTGTTTGATGAGGTACTCACATGAGCCAGCAATGTGCACTTGCAGCCCAGAAGGCCAACTATATCCTGACTTGCATCAAGAGAAGTGTGGCCAGCAGGTCAAGGGAGGTGATTCTGCCCCTCTACTCTGCTCTCATGAGACCCCACCTGGAGTACTGCACCCAGTTCGACAGCCCCCAACACAAGAAGGAAATGAAACTGTTAGAGCAGGTCTAGAGAAGGGCCACAAAGATGATCAGAGGGCTGGAGCACCTTGCTTATGGGAAGACACTGAGAGAGTTGGAGTTCTTCAACTTGGAGAAGGCTCTGAGGGGACATGATAGCAGCCTTCCAGTACCTGAAGGTGGGCCTACAGGAAAGCTGGAGAGGGACTTTTATTAAGGGCATGTAATGACAGGATGAGGGAAAATGATTTTAAACTGGAAGACTAAATATTAGGAAGAAATTCTTTACTGTGAGGGTGGTGAAACACTGGAACCAGTTGCTTAGCAAGGTTGTGGATGCCCCTTCCATGAAAGCATTCCAGGCCAGGCTGGATGGGGCTTTGAGCAACCTCGTTGAGAGGGAGGTGTCCCTGCCCATAGCAGTGGGGTTGGAACTAGATTATCTTAAAAGTCCCTTCCAACCCAAATTGTTCTATGATTCTTTCATTCTATCATTCTGTAGTGAGAAAAAAACGAGTAACAATCACCGGACAGCAAAAGAAAAGGGATATCTCTTTTACTTTTTTAAAGCCAAACTAACTCCTTGCTTTCATATCAAGTAAAAGAGATGGGGAATGAATATATGAAAAGTTGCTGAGTTTGTGTAAAGTTTTATGAGAAGTAAGAAAATGTGCTAAAGTAACAGAGGTTGCATGACATCTTAATGGATTTACAATACTACCCTTGTAAATTGAAATCTCGCCCATTAGATTTCATATCAGGATAAAAAGAAGAAAAATAAATATGTTCACAAGTCTTGGTAACAGCCTGAGAAAAGTGTATTTCAATGCAAGTAATTCCTATATTGAAATCAACACAAAATATGGAATCATAGAATCATACAATATCCTGAGATGGAAAGGATTGTTGAGTCCAACTCCTGACTCCACACAGGACCACTCAAATTCTGACCATGTTTCTGAGAGAGATGTCCAAATGCTTCTTGAAGTCCAACAGGCTTGAGGCCATGACCACTACTCTGGGGAGTCTCTTCCTGTGCCTGACCACCCTCTCAATGAAAAATCTTTTCTTAATACCCAACATGACTCACTGCTGACGAAGCTCCCCTCTCAGCTTCCCCTCAGCCTTCTCTTCTCTGGACTGAACAAATCAAGTGGGAGATTGTAACTAATATGTACTGCTCAGTTTTACTCACTTAAAGACACGATTCTTGGTCATTGCTATCTGTAGGATACTAATTAACTTCTGTATTCTTTTGTCTATGTCATGCATGTAATTCTAGGAAAACCAAGTAGCTTCCATAACTGTACAACATGCCCATATCATGTTATGCTAATAAAGAGATTCTAACTGTACTTAGTCTTATGCTTACCATTAAAATATGAGTATTTTATATTACCAAGACTCTTTTTAAACTTTGTGAATATATTGCAAGTATTGGCAAATGCTATTGCCCCATCGCTAGTCTTTTCCAAAATATCTGAGTAATGCAGGTCTCAGACTGATGATTGGTTAGCTAACCTATGACATTCTCTTCATTTATAGATATATACGACATGATGGCACTTGGCATTCACTTCTGTGTTCTGAATAGGTTTTGCACTATAAATTTTCTTGCTAGATCAGCAGTTCTTTTCCTATAATTTTCTGATTCCTCATCCTCTTAACCCCAGTTCTGACAGATTCAGCTTCCATGCAGTCCCAAGGGGTCAGGAGTGAAGACCCGGTAAGGGACAGACATCCCTGTATTGCAGGGAAGGGAGGGGAAGACAGCTTAGTTGATTGATCATGACTACCACTCCTGCAGTGCTGTCTAGCAGCTGTAAGCTCTTTTGGCTAGCCAGCCTGAATGGAGCTGCCATTTCCCTGACCTCTCAGTACTAGGATTCAGCCTCTTCTGGCTTTGCTTTTCTCCATTTCTTCCTATGCAGCCCTGTCTTTGTAATCTCCTGGCAGGCTAGCAGGAGCAGAGCAGAGCTGGAATCATCATCATCCCAAAAGGAAAACTCCCTTTCCCCACATTATCTTTTTGGGAGAAAGCCATTCACCAGCAGGAAGATATCTGTCTGCACATTAATTTCCCCAAAGCTGAGCCTCTAAACTCACTTAAGAACTTCTAACGGCTATAGCAAATATCTTCCCATGATGTCTGAAATGTTATGTGAGCCAAGGGAGTGCAAACAGTAAGTTCTGTTGCTCCCTTATCCTCCAAATACCCTACAGTTTGTGTGGGTGGTACTGAGCAACACAGAACTGCATATGGTTGGTATGAATAACCAAGAATGTTTGTCTGGCATTCAGCAATGTATTGGGTAACACATATTGTTTGAACCACAGTGGTCTGTAGGAGTGTATGATAGTTATTTTACTGAAGCACTGGAATTAGTAAAATAAACTATTATAATGTAATCTACTAGCTCATTTATTTAGTATTTCTCATGAATTCGTGTTTTTTTAAAGCCAGAAGACATGATTAATTCACTCAGTTTGATCCTTCATTTGTCACCGTGGTAGAACTCTCTTCTCTTTTGCTGAGACCAGTATCTTATTACTGACTGAAGAATATCTTCTGGAAAAGACCTTGTCATCAGTTTTCAGAAACCAAACATGGAGAACAAACCACTTCCTTACCTATAAAGGTATGAGAAAATTTTAACCTGAATTTCTTAGGCTTCAGACAGTAAGCCCTTTTCTACTTGCTCAACCATATTTTCAAATATAGTATTTACTTTCTAAGAAATCACCTATTTACTGAATCATAGAATGGCCTGAGTTGGAAGGGACCCCAAGGATCATCAAGTTCCATCTCCTCTGCCATAGGCAGGGCCATCAACCTCCAGATCTCGTTCTAGACCAGGTTGCCCAGGGCCTCATCCAACCTGGTCTTGAACATCTCCAGGGATGCAGCATCCACAGCCTGTCTGGGCAGCCTGTTCCAGCACCTCACCACTCTCTGACATCCAATCTAAACCCTCCCCCACTGAGCTTAAAACCATTCCCCCTTGTCCTATCACTATCTACCCTTGTAAAAAATTGATTCCCCTCCTTTTCATAATCCCCTTTAAATACTGGAAGGTTGCAATGAGGTCTCCTCGCAGCCTTCTCCAAGCTGAACAAGCCCAGCTCCCTCAGCCTGTCTTTGTAGGGGAGGTGCTCCAGCCCTCTGTTTATCTTCATGGCTCTCCTCCCTTCCCCAACAGCTCCACATCCTTCTTGTATTGGGGGCCCCAGACCTGGAAACAGTACTCAAACAGAATAAAGAGATTGAGTTACAGGTGTTTTTTTTTGTTGTTGTTGGTTTTTTTTGTTTTTTTTGTTTTTTGTTTTTTTTTTTGTTTTTAATTGTAATGCATTTTCTCTTTTATGGCTTCTTTTTATCTTTCTCATTTTTTTCCACTTTTTTTTTTTTTTTTTGTTAAAACATTGTGAACACAACTGTAATACCAGCTTCATCAATTGCCACCTTTTATGAAGATGGCACAATATCCTTTTTCAATTATTCATCTGTGTTTATGTTCAAAGATTCTGTTTGGCTTCTGCAAGGCACTGTATCATGTTAGTTCACTTGTTCAAAGTAATGTATACATCTTCTCAAAGTCAATAACCTTTACAGTATCTGCTTTTTAGTCACACCTTGTATAATCTTGAACTTGTTGCATTAAGGCAGTTTAATTGGGCCAACCCTACAATGAAATTGAGATCCAGCTGCGTGGCTGCTTCATTCTCACTCTTATCTGCTACTACTAATTCCTCAGACATACTTATGCCTCATTATGTAGTATGTTGCAGAGATTTCCAAGCTACCATCAGACGAACTGCTTTAAAATCAGAAGCTAAACAACCATTTGTAGATTGACCCTATGCCCAATTTGATAAGCTCTGCTGAGAAGCATGGTAATTAGCTTTGGAACAATATATAGGAATCCAGACACATCTGAGGTTTTGAGCTGCTGTTTCCTGATGATATTTCATTCTGCTGTGCAGATATATCTTTGATATCCTCTGACTTTTTGAAATATATTTATTTTTAAATGAATTTATTTTGTTTGATGTTATTCTAGATTGTGGCCTACAACCATTTCACTGGAAATTTATATAGAAAAATAATGATAGTGATTCTTCACTGACAAAACATATATTTTCTCTAGTTAGCCCATTCGTAATCCATATAATTTTAAAATATTTCTCTTCTTACCCGTTTGAACGGTCAGTGTCGGAATTTGCCAGTCATCTGATTCATTTCCTATGCCATAGCATTAAGTGAAGCACTTGACATTAGTTTCAAATCAAATGGGGATAGATTTCACTAACATAGTCTCTAATTTAAATGTAGATGATCTTGCCAGTAACATGAGTAAAATTATTAATGAGGCACTGCCCAATTACTTTAAGAAATTCCTTTGATGCAAAAATTGCTTAGCTACTTTCCAAATAAATAGGAATGTATCTATTACTGCCCATTTCTCTTATTTAATTCTCAGTATGACCTTGAATTTTTCTGAGAATTATGGAGAATGAAAAAAACGAGAAATATGGTGAGAACAACACTTTTGTGCTTGATTTTGTAAAAACAGCACTAAAATCTTATGAATAGCTATAAAATCCAACAGCTTTAAAGTCTATTTTGTGTACTTACAAACAAAGCAGTAATTTCTGTGTAAAGAAACTTTTACATTGTAATTGTACCTCATAACAGTAAGAGCCAGAACAATTTCCCTGAACAAATACTGCTAAATGTTTTTTCCTTACACTTCTGTTGTTGTTTTTGTTTGTTTAACTGTTTAGTTAATGGATGGAATTTAACTCAAGGGAGAGGAAAGGAGAATGAGAAACTCTTATGAAAGTAGTAAAGGGGTTTTATTCCTAAATAAACTGAAATGCTTTGTAGTGTTTTAGAAAGATGCATATAATTGGATTGGATGTACTGCTCCATCTAGAATGGATCCAGACTAGGAAACAGTTGGATTCAACTTCCTGTTCCTTCCCCAGTGGGGAAGCAGGAATGCTATATAATCAGAATGTGGAAATTCAGCGCAAAGTTGTAAATCTCTTCTCCTTAGCCAAAGCTCAGTGCACACATGCCAGAAATGCTCATACTGTCTGTTTTTGTTGTCATTGCTGGTTTGTGGGTACTTTTTACCCCAATAGCAAACACTATTCCTAGTTTGATTCCAAGCTGTGATGAAATAGACTCCTTGCTGATCATTCTTCTCCATGAGGCTATTACCAACACCGTATCAGATTCAGTCTCTACAGCAGCAGCCTGAAGGGATCATACCGAATATACTGTTGCATAATTAGCGGGGCAGGCATTCACCACTTGGGATTATAAATATCTTCTCAGATTACCAGTAGTCTGGACAGTGGCAATCTCCATAAAGTGGTAGTCTGAGGCAGAAGTCTCAAAAGATATTTTTTCAATGCAGCTATGCCTGCTAATAAAATACCTATATAAATGGATGTACTCTGTAGTTCTACACAGGAGAATATAAAAAATCAATCAATTTAAGCTATGAATTTTCTTAACGTGAAAATGGATTAGCGACTAAACACTGGACACAGAAGACTAAGACATGTAGTACTTAGTGACACCTACAACCTACCTACTTCTGTGTCCCAAACTGTCAGTAGCATCTAATACTCCAAGATGGAAGGAATTGCCTAGAGCATGGGTGTCCAATCTTTTGGTTTGCCTGAGCCATACGCAGTGAGTAGGAATTGTCTTCGTCAATATATGTGGGCCACTCCAAAAGTAATGTCTCCTGTTTTAGTTTCATGGAAACTACAATAGATAGAAGGAGCACAGTAACTCCATTTGGTAGAGCAAATTCTAAGCTAAAAATCGGTGTTTTTCAGCTTAGTAACCACCATCAGCTATGCATTTTCACCAGTAATGAAGAAGAGCCTGCATGCTGTGCTCATCAAAACCTACACCAGTGGACATGACCCACGGTTCCTGTTGCCACTGCTGAAACACACCACTCACCCCTCACTGTGCTTGCATCCTCTATTTGGTCTCCACAATTGTTCATAAACCAGTGTCGGTGCAACTTTTTCTGCATGAAGAATTCAATTACACATCTTTGTTTCATATGCACTTCCGGGTCAGACACCATTTTGTCAGACTGCCCCTCTGCTGCCAACTGTTGCAACAACATATAACAGGATATTGGTGGGATAGTTCAACTTC
>JAOWBP010002052.1:64341914-64353501 GCA_028571105.1 Tragopan temminckii
AGCAGAGTAGAGGGGGACAATCACCTCCCTGTCCCTGCTGACCACCCCTCTTCTGATGGAGCCCAGGATACCATTTGCCTTCGGAGCTGCAAGGGCTCAATTGCTGGCTCATGTTAAGTTTATTGTTAAGAATACGTTTCGGTTTTCCACATGGAGCTATTCTGTGAATTCTCTTTGCCTCTGTAATCATCTGAAGGAGAACTCTGTGTTTGCTTGTCCTTACCTGATGCCAGCTGGAGGAGCACTGTTTGTCTCAGGGGAATTACGTCAGCTGATCCAGATGAAAACTCCATACTGTGATAATTACACATGGTTAGAATGAGCGGAATGTGCTGCTGCAGTTTTGGGAAGATGTGAAGACACATGACAATAACAAATTGATCACTGAGTGTTCGTATGAGGGAATGAAATTTAGTAGTTCTGTGTTTTGTGTCTGAAGGGCCTTCCATGTCTGGGTGCACGAAGAAGCATGTGTTAGGGGTTTTCCTATTGGTGTTGTGTCTGATTTTTAATGCACCTGAGACTGCTGAACAGCTGCAAGCTGTACCTGAACAGAAGAATGTGGCTATTAACAGGCTGCCAAGCAAATACTGTATCATACATTGCTGCATGCTTTGTTTGTGTTAGGCAACATTTACAATTCAAATAACTGAAGCATTCAGAAATTGTTGTTATTTGTGGTAAATTTTAATTTACTAATTTTTCATTCTAGCATAGGCATTATGTCTCGATTTGGTGGGGAGTTTATAGAAATAAAATTCTTCAGTTCTCAAAAAAATCCTTTGAGCTTTTACCAATTTTCTTTCATCTTATGTTAGTTTAAAGCAAAGGAGAGGGAACAGTACCCTGTGAAGGAGAAAGGCGATTTCTGCTCTTGGCAGTTCTAGGTTAAGGACAGTTGCTTCCAGACATGAGATGTAATGACAATATCAACAGTTTTACGAGACTGATTTGTAACACTCATTTGGTATATCTTTGACCTCTATAACTGGTACATTTGTATGATTAGTTTTATCTTTTTTTTTTTTTTTTTTTTTTTAAATGAGAGTGTCGGTCAAGAATCAGTTTCTGAAAAAACACAAAATGACCTAAGTAAAGCTGAAAAAAAATACATTATTTTAGATAGGCCTGAAAGGATTTTTTGGTTTTCATAACATTAGACATGACCCAGTATATATTTTTTCCTTGATCCATTATTTTGACTTCTATTTCCAGCATATGTTTATTTTTTTATTTTAATAAAACAACAGTTATATTAGGAGATGAGCATCTCAGTAATTAAATACCTTAATCTCCTGAGTTCAAAGACTGTTTCTTACCCTAACAAAGAAGGCTAAGATGAAGATTCATTCAGTACAGTTATCAAACATATGGAAGAAACTTAGTTTCCACTGTAATTTCTGGAAGTTGAATGGCTTGCACGTAACAAATACCCAATGCCAGGCTGTCTGAGCTCCATACCCAACCTGATGCCAATCCCTCTTGTATAGTGGGAGAACACTGGTGGATGTCCTCCATGATGATGTACCTCCATGTGTAAGATGATTCTTCCTAGATGTCAGGAGGAAGATTTTCACACAGAGGGTGGTGACGCACTGGAACAGGCTGCCCGAGGAGGTTGTGGATACCCCATCCCTGGAGGCATTCAAGGCCAGGCTGGATGTGGCTCTGGGCAGCCTGGTCTGGTGGTTGGTGACCCTGCACGTAGCAGGGGGGTTGAGACTAGATGACCATTGTGGTCCTTTTCAACCCAGGCCATTCTGTGATTCTATCATTCTTCAAAGAGAACTAACTCACTAATTCTGAAGATTTCTGGTTTGGACTTTGGTGTCTCAGCATGTCTAAATCCCATACAGGTTCTGCAGCTTTGTCTCCCACATGTGCTTACCCCAAAGGCAGCACACTGTCCAAAAAGTGGTTTTCCCCCAAGAGAAAATCCCAAAGCTCTGTCTCCTTCTAAAGCCCATGCCAGATACTTATTATTTCCAAATGGAAACATTGGAAGGTAAGCAAAATAAGCTCAGAAATATCTGCCTAGCTCTGGTGAAAAGAAGGCCTTTTAAAACTAATGTGATATTTAGTACATTATTATAACTTCTTTTAACACAGCTTTACCACTAATGATCATAATGTGTCATGTTTTTATTGAAGAACATTTATCCTCACTGACAGTCATATGAATGTCATTGCATTCAGATGTCATCATGATTTTAGAATAGCTCTGACTATAGAAATGTCAGGCTTGCTTTTGAAAATTCCCTGTGGACAGCAGGCCAACATTTTATCTCTTTGATAGGTATGCTCTTGTGCAATGGGCTGATAAATCTGAGTTGTCATTTAGTCACTTTAATAATGCTTTTCACAATCAACTTATGAGCAACCGTGCGATAAAACTTATGTTAATTATATTTGGTAAAATTGAAAACTGGATGGAAATGTCTTTGTTATAGCATAAGCTGGCACAGAGAAGAGGGGGATCACCAACTGGCTGCTGTACACTGCAGATAAATCTGTGGCATCTAGAGAATACCACAGAGAGGGCAAGATCAGATCAGAGGCTGGGCAAGAAGTTGGGACTTCCCTCTTAAAAAGAAATAAAAAAAAAGAGTCAGGAAAGCAGACCTAGCAGGGTTGGAGCCTGACTGGTAGGTATGGGCATTAAAGGTACTTCACACTTACAGTCTGCACAGCTTCAGATGATGGAAATTTTAACCAGAGTAGCAATGGCACCTGGACCATATACTCACATATATATTTCAGCATGATATTGAATTAAACTTCATGTTTATTTTGTTTGATGTTTCAAATACCAACTTGGTTTTTTTCAGGATTATTTTTCATAAGTTACACTAAAAAAGGATGGAAAAATGGTAAAATATATTTAATTGAGAATCCAGAAGTGCTGGAGGTTAAAGCTTTTGCCCTTTACCTATTGTTAAGCTGGAGAAAGCTTGTGTGAAGAGCCCTTATTCCTAACACTTATACTCAGAATCCCTCATGTGACTGCTGGAAGTCTGAATAGTGCAGAAAAATTTAGTGAGGCAGAGATGGAAAAGTCTTGATAGTTTTTAATTTTTTCTCTGATATGTATTAACTGGCTGCAGATGATTAAAAACTTATTTTAGAAATTGTAGAGAGCAGTAGGAGGATCAAATACAGCTGAAGATGCAGTAGCTGAAACATCATAGTTGGATGTTCTTGAATGCAGGACTACACAAAGTTTTCTGAGGGTTGGAGATTTCCTTGTCCGGGGAAATTACACTTGTCTTGGGATTACGATCTCCTTACCCAGCCTGTGAGGGTAGTTCTGAAGATGCTGGAAAGAAAAAAAATATAACAATGATTTTAAAAATCTGACTATTTGACAAGATAGTATTTAAATCACTGCATTCTGTAATCAGTGTGAGTGCTATTGCTTTGGCTTATCAAATTTGGATTTGACATTTCTTTGTTCCCAAGTTAATTTAATCTGAAATTTCATGTTTTTACAGCTTCTAGAAAGGACAAGTCAATAGGAAGTAGTGTGTTTTGGGTATAAATGGAGTTTTATCTATGTTAACACATCTCTCCACATATACCAGAGGAAAAGTATTTCTGATATTCCAATATTCCCGTAAGTTTCCAGTTTTGGTGGAAGTATTTTAGTGATCATAGAAGTTCTCTGGAGAAAAGACTAAAGGTGGTGGGTGCTCACTTCCAGTCTTGGAGCTTTGAATCCCTTTGAATTTCTTTGAATTCCTTCCTGATGACAGCTGGAAGAAAACCTTAATCTTGCTTTTTGAGAAGATAGGTCTGGAAAATCCAGGTGAGATAGGAGGCTCACTGTACTGAGTGGGTAAATGAACATTTCAGGAGTAATTGGCCATCTAAAGAGGCACGAAATATTAACCTGTCCAAGGCCAGGCAGGAGGACATTTCTGAACCAGCAGTATAAGGAAGGAAAACCCCATTTCCCTGCAGTGCACTCTGCACCACACCAGCCCTACAACAAGGAAGTCTGCATGGGGTGAGAAACCCAGGATACATCTGCAGACACCCACTGCTTCAGTGCTGGACCTTCCTTCCTGCTCAAAGCTCAGAGCCAAAAATTATGGTTCCAAAATATATGATCATCCCAAACAAGCAGAATTATTGTCAGACACCCACTGACTGATTTTACATCATGCGAGGTTACAATAGATTACAAGACGGTGCATTGAGCATCACATTTTCTCTTGGAAATTTTTCAAAGAAGCAGTGATTTCCTTTGACGTTTTTTCTAGGCATGCTATTGATCTGGCTTTTCTTATTACTTTATTTTCCCTTATGATAATATCATTAATTCTGCAAGCTCAGCTGGACTGGATAAAAGCCTGATGTAAATAATTTACAGACAGCTGAGAAAGGTTGTGGTTGGACTTGATGATCTAGAAGGTCTTTACCAACCTGAGCAATTCTATGATTCCATGATTCTATGATTCTGTGACTCTAAAGCATATTTATATGTTTTCTGATAGCTACTTTTTTATTAGTAGTATCTAGATCTTTTTAATTTTTTTTTTCTTAAGATAAAAATTTCTTCATAGAAGTTTGAGAGTATATGGCCAACATTTCTGATGCTGTTGCTGCATAATAGTTTCAACTCAGAAAATCTGCTCTGTGAGTTGCAGAGCTGTTGCTAAAATCTACTGACTACTACACATGTGGTCTGCTCTCCACAGAACTTAGTCTGAAAGAAAAGTATTCCCTTAAGCATAGACAATCATCAGTCTAGAGTGTCCAAATGCTTTTCTAAAGACTTGAGTGGAAACCCCTTCTTTCCCTAAAGTACCAAAGAAACATGCTCTAACCTATAGGTCACAGAATATGAAAGAGCAGCCTTTTCTCACCACCACTATCAGAGTTTTTCAGCTCTGGAAACACATTTACCCATCTGTTGAAGAACAATGTAGTAAATACAGCCCTCCTTGCTGGCTGCCCTGTTGCACGAACTCAGAGTCATTGAGACAGCAGACAAACAGCCCTACCCCATGCAGTCTTAGCGGGTACTTAGCATATTCCCCTTTCCTGGATCTCCCACATCATGCATGAGTATGGACTGTAAGAAAAATACAGCCTGTCATTGTTTGCCTTTTCTGAGGAGGGTTATTAGCTGTTTTTGAAAAGAAATTTAGAGTGTTACTAGTACTCCTCATGTCACTGTACTACCCCCCCACATATTTAAAATCCAGTCAACCTATTTTTCTGACAGCTGGAAACAACTTAATTTGGGAACTATGAAAGATAAGTGTATGTGAGTCATATTTCTATGGGAAGTTGCACAGCCCCATGCATTCGCATAACTATTATCAAATCTATTATAAACTACATGATAAGCTATCAAAAAAAATCTAGATAGGAAGAATGTCTTCTGAGAATGAAATCTAATTAACTACTTTGAAACAATTTGAATTGGCAGAGCTTGAAATGAAATTCAAAAACAGTTATGAAAAGCTCACATACAATTCTAGATAAATTGAAAAGAGAAAATGTAATTGATAAATAGTAAATCAAAAATATTATGGAGCATAAGTGATATTATCTTTAAATAAAAGCTAGTGATAATTAGACTCTCCTGTGGAAGAAGAAAATTAATGTAGCATCCACAATGGCATAATGATTGCAAAAAAAAAAAAAAAAAAAAAGTTCCTGGGAAATATTTCAGTGTTTTCAGGTTTTAATATCCATGTAATCCATGTATTCTTGAAACTGAAGATATGCTGGAATGTCTCAAGACAGGTTATTTAAGTGACTACTGATCTGATGCATCTTTTGCACAGAACTTTTTTGGGGGTGGAGTCTTTCAGAAAGTAGCTGGTTTTAACAGGTTTTGAACACTGCACCATTCCAAGGTGATGAACCTCAGAATCCTGAAGCAAACAAAATCAACTGTCACTCCTCACAGTGTTGATCTTTATGAAAAGTTTGTGTTTATCCATTTTCTTGATGTGGAAGCATTTAAAAATTAATTTCTTCAAAGATTCTTGCTTTAGCTATGCCAAGACAAAGACAGTTTGGGCTATAATCCTGGAAACAAGACATCATGCAGTAATCACAACTATAGAGAAAATACGTTTCTAAAGTTTACTCAGGAGGAATAGTGGTCATATATTTGGAAAGATTTAGCTCAAGATTAACATCTAAAATGGTACTGGCAATGGAGTTCTAGTCATTAAAATCAAAACCACGATTCAGACCATCCTAAGGTAAATACCCAACACCTGTTTATGAAAATAGCTCTTTACATTGACAGTAATAACATGTGATTTGATTGCCTAAACATAAGTGTCTTATTATCAAGGTGTCCCAGACTATCCTGCCTGGCCTTCTGCAGCATTTGTTCCAAAAGGCCTTGAGTATCATGTAGCTTCTTGTGTCAGTCCTGCAGAGACACCCTAGAGATGTCCTGGATAATACGAGCATCTCTAGCGTTATTACGCAGTGAATCTTTTTGCAGAAATGAATAAAATCCGAGAAGTCCACTGGCACAGAATTTTAAAACTTAGCATCCCATACTGCACAGTGGAGTGAATAATTGTACAAATGGGAGCAGGCTGCAGATTATAAAGTGGTTGAATGATCAACCGTATTGCTGACTGCTGTCAATTAGTAGGCCAATAATAGCATTAGCAGCGGTAACGAAGTCTTTGTCAAAAGACACCACACATCTTTCACTTTATGTGAATAAATCTGGTAAACAAGCAAATCTACGGAAATAGTGCACGAAAGATGAAGGTTTCTTAGTCTTTCTATAGAAGCCTTCTGGTAATAGATCTATTGTCATTATCTGAAAATCTTTTTACTGGTGGAAACAACACTTTCATCACTGTACCTTGGTAGACCCATGCAAGTACCCTGTGCACACAAATTGTAACTAATGAGAAGACATTCACAGAAGTTCGTGGATGTTCTGCAGAGGATTAATGAAGCCGCAAAGACAATGCATAAATTTAACTGGATTGCCTAGCTGTGTAGGCTGGAGAAAAAACATAAAAATTTCATAAGTTCATGTGGTTGGAACCAGAATTACTTCCAAGTGTCAGTGAGGTTTGGTGTACATCCCTACCATGTTAAAACCTCACACTGGAGGGAATCTAGGTGTACATCACCATCCAGTTGACCAACACTAGTTTTCACAGAAAAGAAACTTGAGAGGCTGAATGCAAGCATGTCACGTCTAGCTAATTAAGTAGGTATGTACTTTTAGATCCAATTCTATGAAAAAGAAATGTAGGTTATGAGTTATTTAGAAGAGTAGGTTGTATCTTGCTATCTCTGAATTACTAAGGAACCTTATCAGCTACCATTTTATTCAGATCTTATCTTAAAAAGCATCTCAATTTCTCTCCTTTCAGGAAGGAATACTGAGATGTGGAAAATTCAATTAAAAAGCTTCTAGAGGAAATTTATCATGTGAAATCTGAAATCATTGTCCAGAATAAGTCAATAGGCATTGGCATTCCGATATAGTGCTGCAACACAAAAATATACCATTGTGTATCATAGAGGAGGAAGTAAGAATGACTCTGTTTGGTATAAGCTCTGAGCACTGTAAACTGGTTTATGCTGTCTTTGTCTGCTTTGAAGAGTTCTGCAGTAGAGAGGAAAGATGGGGGATTATTTACAAGACAGGCTGTTGCAGCCCATTGACTCAGACTCTGTGCTATTGGCAGCAGAGGAAAGATGTGCAGCCAGCACTGAATCATCTGGCTGCTATTCTCTCCATTTGTTCTCCATCCAACATTTATTTGAAGCATCTTTTCAGTACAACTGGCAGCATAACTTCCATTGGGTGCCCTTTCACAGCAGGAAAGATTGTGAGGGCACAAGCCTTGAGGATCAGAAACCAGGCTATAGCCAAGCCTTCACTAAATGGTACTGCTTCTCAGAGTGGGCCTGCTCTTGCTGCTGAGTCTCAGTCTTTACTTATTTATTATTTATTTATTTACTGATTGCAGTGCAGTGGTACACTTTGTGGACATTTTGTGTTGGAACATAATTCCCAAGCACTTTTTTGTTGTACCTCCTGGAAAAGTGATGAAGAGAGCACCTGCTCCTTTCTGTCCCCCTGTGCAGTTAGGATTAATTCGATTCATCTGGGCAACTTGGGGATCTATCCTACCATGTAAAGAAGCAAGGCAACGAAGCCTGTTTGATTGGGAAATGTGCTCAGGGGAGTAGGTATAGGTGTTATTCATGAAAGTCCTTTCAGATGTTTATCTTCACTGATCGATACAGAGTCCTTCCAGCTGGACAAGAAGCCTCGTGCCATATGAGACCTTTTTTGCCTAGCGACAATTGGCACAGTGCTGGCAATTAACCATGTCTGGTTTCCTTGCCAGTAATGCAAATGCTGCCGGGTTGTGGAGATGCATCTGGACCAATGATATGTCCTTTCACTCCGTCCTCCTTTTTCAACTTTTGAACATTATTTTCTTTAGTAGAGAAAGTGTCAGCCTTTTTAATTTTACCTTTTTTTTTTTTTCTTTCTGTTGTATAAGAAGAAAATGAATCACCCCAAAGCTGTTTTGATTCAGTAGCAATCAAAGCATTTCACGTTGTTGTTGTTGGTGTTTCTAGAGGTATATTATGAATCCATGTGGGTACTCTATAAGACAACACAGAGATTGGAGGTCCCTGCTCTGGGAGTTGAGGCTTATTATAGGATACTAGGGAATCGCATCCTGGAATTGAGTGAGACTTACTATGGAATGGTTAGAGTAGGAACCCAAGAAAGGGAAAAAGAGGGACAAGCATAGTGAAATAGAAGGATGAGAGGATAAAAGGGGCTATCTGCCTATTAAAATTTGCTGCTCAGCACGTTTATCTGGTCTTACCCTGTTCCTGGTTAGCACTGTCTTGTCACTGAAGTCCATTTCTAACTCCTTATCTGTGAGAGGGATCTCTATATTGTGTACATGTGTGCATTTAGAGTCTGAGTGCAGCTAACTGGGCTCAGACCATGGATCAGCACCATTCTTGTGTTCATGGTGTGGTAAGTGGAGAGGCTGGAGCATGTGCATATGTAGCATGTGGGTGTGTAAGTCAGGATTTGATCAGCAGTGAACATTAAGCCAGGCTAGCAAGTGAGCTCTTTGGTGCATTCCCTTTTGCCCGTAGCAAGTCTTAAGAGTGTAACAGAATAATGAGCTTAAGAAGCAGGAAGAAGTGCAGTGACTGCATTTAGATCTTCCTTGAAGGTGGGTGAGTTTCAGAGGCTTGCTTGTGGTATGGAGAGTAGGTCACTGTCACTGGCAGGACAACTGGGACACTAGTTGTCAGAGTAGGGCTTTGTAAGCAAAACTTTCTCATATTTCTTTGTAATTCTGATCCAGTTTAAATCACCAAATTGAAAGTTAGCAATTTTTATTATGTGGGCAACATATAGTTGACACTGATAAAGTCAAGGAGCATTTTTCCTGGGTACAGTAGGTAATGTCTGTGTCACTGCTTTTCCTGAGCATGCTCCCGGAAAGCTAGGATTCAGGTCTCCTCTTCAAGGAGGGAGGCTGGCCATGGCACATACTGAGTCACTGTGCTGCTTGGATGCTGTCAGTACCTCTCCTGGGGTCCTTCCCACATCCCCTGTTAATTGGAAGCTGGTGATTTGCACTGACATGTCCCCAGTGCTAAACTCCTCAGGCCTCCCCTCCTCTGATTCCTCACTCCAGCTGTGCTGCTGTCCTCTCTTCACCACTGTCATGTCATCAGCTGCCCCCTTACCGGGTCCCCAGCCCTCGGTTCCAGGATGCTCAGGATCCACTAGCTGTGCACATCTGGCATTGTGTTGGTGTGGATGCAGGACCAGAGGGGCCAAAGTGTAGGGAAGATCTTGTGCAGAGTTTGGGCTTGCTTCTCAGAAAGGAGGAGCCCCACTGGAAGGAAATTTCTTCAGGTAGGATCAGGGGATATGTGTTCTGCTCTTGTCCCTTCCTCATGCAGTGCCTGGGGCATCAAGCTGAGACTAGAGACCTCTGATGTATGAATTGGTCATCTTGGGTGAGGCAAACATCATTTGTGACTGAATTTTATTTTGATTTTTTTTTTCTTGGTCTCTGTGGACCCATTTTTCATTGGCAGTTTAGTTTCATATCTATTTTCTGTCTGCTTATCTTTGGAGTTCTTGAGATAATCTGGGTCTGTGTTTCTGTGGTTGGCCTCATCTGACCTTCTCTAACATGTGCTAGACGGCTATAGTGCAGTCTGTATTCTGCAAAATTTTTGAGATGGTTTGCTTCATACCTCACCTTGCTTTTATGCAATGGGAGTGCCCTATGAGTAAAAACCACTCTGCTCTAGCAGAGGAAAATCAGTAGTTGCTTTTAAAAAAGGAACTGAAAATTACCACCATTAGATCATCTCAGATTTGAAACTGTAGTCTTGATCTTTCAAAACCTTATGAAAGTGTAAAAACATTGCTTATGATAGAGGGAAATTTGGGTTAAGGACTCCTGAGCAGCCAATTTTTTGATGATTTCTGTGTCTTTTACCTTTTTTTTTGCACAGCAAAATAATGCCAAAATGCATTTTCAGTTATTATTTGTGAGTCAGTGGATTGCATACTCATGCATTAAAGAAGCATAAAGCTATGACTGTTTAAAGTATGTCTTTGACATATAAACAGGTGCACATAATTCATAACAGAAAATTATAGCATGCTACATTCCTATGTGAAGAGTATAACACCTAATTCTGACGTACTCAAATGCTTTAAATCTATTTATGGAATATTTTGTGATTGTTTGTGATCTCTGATTCATTCTCAGATTATGTTTTAGCTAATTTTCTTTATTCACTTAAACTATAAATAGAAGGATAAATGCACAATTGTAAATGAATTCAATGCTTCCGTTTCAAAATATCTTTGTACGTTTGCTTAATGGTCACTCACTGAAATTTTTTCTTTTCACTTTCATCTGGAAGAAATAAATACAAAATAATGGTGAGATGCTACAACAAAATGCACGCAATTAGAATTCAGTAGTACATATTTTTGGTAAAAAAAAGCAATTAAAGTACATATCAATGATACACTCAGATAAAAATTCATGAAGCCGTTTAAAATACTAGAATTTAGAATATGAGAGTTTGTACCTCTTTCTGATGAGCTCAAGTCATCATTTCAACACTCACCTTTGGGATTATTTTTTCTGTCCTAGATGATTTTTACTGCCAATTTCATTATGGTTCCCATCTGGCATTTCTTATATAATACTATGCTTTTGCTTTCATGCATTCATTAAGGTAATTATAATCCAAGGTAATGTCTGAAAATAAGCCTGTTAGCAACCACTATCTTCCTAAAATGTTATTACTCTTTGCATATACGGCACTAAAACTGTCAGGACTAATAATTCTGCACTACTTGGCTTTTTTTTTTCTATTTGTTAAAATGCTTGTGCTGCTTTTTATTTCAGACTTGTTGCTCTGATTGTCTAGAAAGAAGAAATAACGAAGTCTGCTAAATGGACTGAAAGATGCTGAAAGTGCCTTTTTCTTTTCTTTCTTTTCTTTTCTTTTCTTTTCTTTTCTTTTCTTTTCTTTTCTTTTCTTTTCTTTTCTTTTCTTT
>JAOWBP010002052.1:64353601-64367608 GCA_028571105.1 Tragopan temminckii
TCTACCTGGACTTCTGCAAGGCCTTTGACATGGTCCCTCACCACATCCTTCTCTCTAAATTGGAGAGGTGTGGATTTAAAGGATGGACTGTTTGATGGGTTAGCAATTGGCTGGCTGGACAGCCAAAGGGTTGTGATCAACGGTTCTGTGTCAGGGTGGAGGCCGGTCACAAGCAGTGTCCCTCAGGGGTTGCTCTTGGGACCGGTGCTCTTTCACATCTTCATCAATGACATAGACAATGGCATCAAGCGTACTCTCAGCAAGTTTGTGGATGACACCAAGCTGAGCAGTGCAGTCAATACACTGGAAGGAAGGGAAGTCATCCAGAGGGACCTGGACAGGCTGGAGAGGTGGGCCCATGAAAACCTAATGAGATTCAATAAGGCCAAGTGCAGGGTGCTGAACTTGGGTTGGGGCAATCCCAGGTATTTATACAAACTGGGAGAAGATCTCCTTGAGAGCAGCCCCGCGGAGAAGGACTTGGGTGTCCTGGTAGACGACAAGCGGGACATGAGCCAGCAGTGTGCGCTTGCAGCTCGGAAGGTCAACTGTGTTCTGGGCTGCATTAAAAAAGGGGTGGCCAGCAGGGAGAGAGAGGTGATTGTACCCCTCTACTCAGCTCTTGTCAAAGCCCCATCTTGAGTACTGTGTCCAGGCCTGGAGCCCCCAGTACAGGAAGGATGTGGAAATCTTGGAGTGGGTCCAGAGGAGGGCCACTAAGATGATCAGAGGCCTGAAGCACCTCTCCTATGAGGAAAGGTTGAGGGAACTGGGCTTGTTTAGCTTGGAGAAGAGAAGGCTCCAGGGAAACCTCATTGTGGCCTTCCAGTACTTGAAAGGAGCATATAAACAGGAGGGGGAATGGCTGCTTACGAGGGTGGACAGTGATAGGACAAGGGGGAATGGTTTTAAACTGAGACGGGGGAAGTTTAGGTTAGATATTAGGAGGAAGTTCTTCACATAGAGGGTGATGACACTCTGGAACAGATTGCCCAAGGAGACTGTGGATGCCCCATCCCTGGAGGCATTCAAGGCCAGGCTGGATGTGGCTCTGGGCAGTCTGGTCTATTGCACATAGCAGGGGGGTTGAACCTCAATGATCATTGTGGTCCTTTTCAACCCAGGCCATTCTATGATTCTATGATTCTACACCCTTCAAATCCATACATCTCCAATTTAAAGAAAAGGATGTGATGTGGGACCATATTAAAGGCCTTGAAGAAATCCAGGTCTCTGGATCCAGTTGCTCTTCCTTTGTCCACTGATGCTGTCACTTGATCTTAGAAGGCCACCAGACTGGTCAGGCACAATCTGCCCTTGGTGAAGCTGTGCTGGCTGTCAAAGACGATGTACTCATCTTGCGTCCCTTTTAGAGGTTTGGAGAGTGCCGGAAGTCTGACAGCCAGTGAAGACTGAGACAAATAACTTGTTGAGTATCTCAGTCTTCTCCATGTCTGTTGTTACCTGTTCTCACTTCTTATTTATCAGAGTAGGTACACTCTCCTTGGCCTTCTCTTCTGACCAATGTAGCTGTGGAACCAATTCTTGTTATTTTTCACATCCTCACCAGTTCAGTTCCATCTATGTCTTGGTTTTCTTGATCCATCTCTGCACATCTGGACAGCATTCCCATTTTCTTCCCAGGCCACACCTTCCTTCTTCCACTGCCTGTGCATTTCTTTCTTCTCCCTCAGTTTAACCAGGAGATCCTTGTTCAGGTTTATTGCTTTCCTATCTCCTCTGATTAATTTCATATGCTAGGAAATGGAGAACACTTGTGATCTCTTAAAAAGCTGCCAGCTCTGTTCCATACCTTTGTCCCTAACGGCAGTTTCCCAGGGGATCTCCAATCTGATAATTCCTCAGATAACCAGAAGTTCACCCTCCTGAAGTTCAGCATCCTGACTCTGCTCTTTGCTAGGCCCATATTCCTTGAGATCACAAACTCAACCAGGGCAGGATTGCTACAGCCCAAACTGTATTAACCTCTTTAATGATCTCCTCTGCATTGGTGAGCATCAGGTTTAGTAACACTCCACTTCTGGTTGTTTTGTCCAATACCTGGATCAGGATATTATCCTCAACATACTCCAGGAGTTTTCTGGATTGCTTGCAGCCCATCATGTTGATTTCTCAGAAGACATCTGGGCTGTTGAAAGTCCCAAATTCTTGAGAGATTGCTTCATTTGCTGTTTTGTACTTTGTAGGGCTCAGAGATAGCCAAACAACTGTGTGCTTTCTCTAAAAAGCAGGTAGATAGTGGTCAGAATTGAATGTACGAAAATGATAAACTAGACAAAATCTCATCAAGCATTTGAACTTCTAAGCACACTTGTAGATGTGGAATTGGACTCTTAAAACCACCAGTGTAGGCAAGATACAATGTACAGCATTAATAGCCATTTTCTACTTCACTGTCTATCAGGAAATGATTGTCTTAACATTGAGCATAGTAATTCTGCAGTATGATGTGTAGCTGTTTTGGCTGCTCAACACTGAAGTACTCAAATTTATTAAAAAGAAAGATGTAAACAAGATTGGGATTCTCCTTGCAGGAACTCTACCAGAAATGAAAGACTCCTTGTAGCAACTTAGGGCTATGGGAATAGCAGTGGCAAATCTGCTACACAATGACACACTGCACATCAGTAGTACTGTCCTTTCTCGAGCTCAGATATAATGAAATACAAGTCTTCATCCCATTGCCAATAGAAATTGTGAAAAGTATACCTCTCCTCACTGAAAAATCCTGACAATATGGATGAAATATTGATTGCACTGCATTTAAGATGATATTAGAAAAGGTTGCAATGGCTGTTGAAAACTGCTTGCCTGAATGGATACTTGGGGAAGAAATAAATAGATGGAGAGGTCAAGGCTGAGCTTAATTAACCTGAAAGTAGAACTGTTCTTATTGATTTAAACCAACAATGTAAGCATACCAAGCTGCATCTATGAACATTTTGAGTGAACATAAGTTGATTTCATTCCAGGAACTAATGGCATTTACCTTTTCTCACAGAAGTTCTTTTGTTAGCTCAGCAATTAATGACTTGGTTGACAATGTTCATATTATTCAGTGTACTTCAGACATCAGATATCTCATCTGTGTGTATGTATTTAAAGGAAGATATTAACAGAGGACAATAGCATGTCCCAAATAAAAAAGAAAAAAGCATGCATTACCTAATAAGCATGATTAACTAGCAGACTTAATTGAAAGAAAAATGAGCGTAGGGGAACTGCTACAAACAAACCCAGTGTCAGGCAATGAGGAAGAACTCTGGCACTTATGCAGTGTATGCTAATGAAACCAGAGGGACAATGCCATTCTCTGTTTCTCATGACAAATGATATCACATAGCTTGTGTCCATACAACCAAACTCTTTATGCCTCCGGAAAAGGGTAGCTGGTACATGCCACTTCCTGTGAATTGTATTTGTCTTTTATTGACTGCATTCCAGGTACTGTTTGGAACAGACCAAAAACATGCCTAGCATGGTGCAATTAATGTGGATGACTGTGTGTGTGCCTCTGAAATAACTTGTGCCCTGATCTTTTTGGCAAATGAGTAAAAATGTAGCTGTTGTGTCCAGAAAGTTCAAATATTCACACAGGTCACATGCAAGCAAAGGATTAACTACTGAAAAATGCCCAGACAATTGCTAGGTAACCAATCAAGGAAAAGCAATATTCCAGGAGATTCTTCTGCACCCGTTCAAACCAGCTTACTAATCCTAAGGTATAGAAGGAAGATAGGTTAGAAGTGTAAATTAATATAAAAGATGGATTTAAACAACAAATCAAAAATAAAGGCAACCAACCAAAAGTACCTGTGAGGATGTGAATTAGCAGTGTAAAGTTGCTCCAGATTTCTGACTTCCTGAATACCATTCAAGATCCTCCATGATGAAAAAATATTTTCTTCATTTTTTGTTGCTTCCCTTGAATATAACTTTATAACAAAATAAGAGAGATCCTGCAGTTAATGCTAAAGGTTAAGAGACATTATCAGAAATCCATGCTGGACAGCTCATGAAAATCTTGGTAGCAGTATACTCAATCTTCCCTCTACACGAGTATTTCCTTTAAATAAACACTGAACAAAATTCCAGCTAAAGTAAGGAATTCAAGTGAAGTAAGGAATTCTTTCAGAGAAACTGCTGAGCTCCAAGGTACAGTATTCAGAAAATAGAACACTATTTAATGGGCATTATTATTATTATTATTATTACTAGTATTAAGTATTATGGGTGCACGGAACTATACTGTAGTGAAATATTATAGATTGTTGGGTTTTGGTGCTTTTTTTTCAATCCAAAATTACACCACATTTGCTAAGGTTAGATGAATAATGTTTCCGGCCTAGTTAACCAACTAGCACATATAGCAAGTTAGTTCCCTCTGAGATTAATATGAAAAATAGCAGACTGTGGCCTATTTCTGCTACAAATAATAAAACAGAATATTATTTGTAGACATGAATGAGTAATTGTCACTCATGCAAAACTATGCATGAAGAAAATGAGTGTGTAAGAAAGTGAAAAGTGCTAGTTGCAAAATAAATTCTTTCTAAAACTTAATTTTTCATCAGCCCTGAAAAAGGCTACCTGTTCTAGGCTCTTTTATTCAACTTTGGATGTGTTCAGAGTGTAATGGGTAATTGTGCTTTTATTTATAAGGATTGTTTTTTCTGATATTGATTACAAGATTCTGCTTTTATTTTCCTGTCAATGTTTCTGTTAAGTGATTGCTGTGGCAGAACCGAGGAATAACAGCAAATTAAAATGTTCATCTGAAGATCAGCTTTGAATATTGTTCTCTTTCAATGATTCTTTATTGCAAGCCTTCCAGTTTGACATCATTTGACCACCATTTACCTCAGACCTGTGCCCTGCCACATAAATTGACATGACAAAAGAACAATTAAGTCTAGGCGTGGTTACAAAATTGTCATTCAAATGTGCGTTATAGGGCTAACAAGATGCCTCAATAATTCCTGAGTCATACCTCCAAGTATAGCAGACCGCATATGTCCACCCAGGCATTATCTGGCCTAAGATCTGAGGAACATAGCTGCTTTGCACTTGAGGCATTTTGGGCAGCTCCCTGTAGGCAAGAGTAGGTGGACAGTCAGTTTCCCAAATCAGCCATCACCCAGGAACCACACATATTAAATATTTAATGTCAGACAAAGGAAAACTGCCTTCTGCATTTCAGTGCAGAGGGATTTACGTGTCTTTTCTATCTACCACCTAAGCAAGTGCAGCATCAGCATCCTGGGTGCTTATCTGCTGTGATTGCTGTGACAGCACAGCTGCACTCCTGGCACAGCTCACTTCTGCTCCTCACAAACTCCACATCACGGTGGAGATGAACTTAGCACAGGCTGAACCATTTACACTGATAGGAAATCTTCAGTGGGATCTCCAATGAAGAGCAGCCTGTTTTGCATAATGTCTAGGGTTATGCTAGCTGTTTGGGACTGGAGTGATTACTGGAAGGAAACATGAAAGCTAGGAAGAAGTTGATGTGTATTTTAAGACATTTGAACTTACCCCTAATTTGGTATGGTTGACAGTGAACATGATGGCAGAGTTTGAGGAAGAAGGATGTGTTAGACACTAGGGAGATGGCATCCTGACTCCTGGCACAGACATCAGTCTTGTTTGATAAGACTTACGAAGTATCATCCAACCAGGTGATAAACATGGGAAGTGTCATACTGAGCTTTGCTCCATGAGCTTCTTTCATTATATGACATCAGTGATAGGATGCGTTTTCTTACCAGCTGCCTCCTGCAGCCAAACCCACTATGAAAAGAGTAAGAAAGCATGTTGTTCCTCAAGGCTGCAAGCTGTGGTGGATAACCAGTATCTGAGCTCAGTGAGAACTCTATGGATTCCAACCAGCAACTCTGCCTGCTGACAGCTCTAGTAAGACCTGCATGCAAAGTATTGGAGAGAGTATCATTTCAGCACAGATGTGAAAACAGAAGATTCCTTGTTGTGCCTGAAGCATACAGAAATGACTTTTTTTTTTCAGTAAAAAAAAATTCAGAAATCAACAGAATTTCTCTCAGCAAATTCCACGTGAGAGTTATGCTGACGTTTCTTTGTAAGTAGGCAGAGTCATTCAGCATCGCATGACAAGGCTGAGATTTTCATTTTTGTTTTTAATTCCCTGCGAGTGACAGTCTAGGGGTGAAGTCATGTTGTCATGAAAATCAGCTACCTGAATAATTACTGCAAGATTTGAAAACTCATTTTGTGTTAAGTCTGGAGGTCACCTAATTAGGCAGCCACAGACTACATATGACACAAGCATCTTGATTTGGTATCAAAAAATGTTGAGGTAATTCAGTTGTAGGGAAAGGAGTTAAGGTGGGAAGAACATAGAATTGACCTGTGTGATTTTATTTTTATAGTTTCTAATTTTGAGTTACTAAAACTGCTTTCAGTCAGGGAAAGCAGGAACCTATTCTTAGAGTGTCTCCCAGGTATTTGGCAATCCAGTGAACTCACCTACAGCTCTCCTCCTAGCACTCGGTCTAAAATGACAAGTTTATATGACACACAGTGTTTGCTTGCTTCCAAATCCCAGCTCTAAGCTGCATTTATTAAAACATTTTAGTAAGTTAATGTTACTGTGGCTAAGTTGGTGCTTGTTGCATTGCTGTAACTCCACACCAAGGAACATGAATACTGTCTAAATGTTGCAGTAACTGTCAGATGCTGTCTGAAAATAACCGATACTGATCACCTAGTTAGTGGTTTGTCCCATTGCATTTTCCCAACAGTGTTCTGTGATATCAAGCTGACTAATTCCCCTATGAAAGATGCCTGAAGAGCAGACATTACATTCGTGAGCTGATTTTCTATTTTCAGAGCTTGATCCTGTGTACTTTGGTTCCAGGATGTGATTAAGATGGGAGCCTTCAGTGTGAAAGGGTTGTTCTTCTGTTTTCAGTGTAAGTAGTTACTTCTGTTTCTGACCAAATGCAGAGCATATAAATAGAGAAGAATCTGTTTTAATGAAGCAAAATGAAGAAAGAATTTAGGCTTATTCAGGTATGGTATTGACACTGTTTTTTTTCTAAAACAACTGGTTTGAGAAGTATTACTTAATATTTCATCTCTACTCTCATTTGTAGACAATGCTCCAAGAGTCTGAGCCTTCCTGACAGTGCTAAAACTGTCATTTAATTCAGAGTTTACTAGTTCAATCTTTATATGGTGATCCTGAATGAAAAGCAAACACAATGATTCTAAGCTATTGTTTATAGATCCATTATGTACAATTATGATGTGAGGTTTTAGTTATTTTTTTCTGAACTCAGGGGTTTCAGGGGTTTAAACCATGACAATGGTTCTGTAAGATTCATTTTTCATGTGTGTATTTTGTAAATGCCAACTGAAATCAATACAGCTATTACTTTTCATCATCCAGGTTTTCTGTGTAATTTGACATGCTCCTCTAAGACTGCAGAGAGCTGTTCATCCTGAACTTCAGTTTTCTCTCCTTTCTTTGGTAATTGAAAGAACATAAAAAATTAACTTTTAGATTATTTCCATCTCTCAGACAAGCATGAACAGATGAATCCCATCCATCACCTGAAAATTCTGAGAGCTTACACATGAGCTTTGGTTCTGAAAAGGGCAAGTTGTGTTTGTATTCTCAGACAGACGTGATCCTTAAAGTTCACAGGACTAATACATGTGCATTTACAGATGATCAAGGAGCATCATGCTCTGCATGGTTCATTTTAAGAGTTTTTTTTTTGTTTTGTTTTGGTTTTTTTTTGTATTTTAAGTGAATCAGGAGTAATGAGAATAAATGAGGAAAGAGAGAAACCAGTAACAAATACATTACAAATAACAACCCATAGAAAAAGAGAAACACAACACAACATCAACCTAGTTCCGAAGGTAAATGCTACATAAGCAGTTTGGAATTTTCTAAGGCTAGGAAGGAGATCAGTACCTGCCTTAGTTACATGGCTTTAATGATTTTCCTATGTCCTTCATGCTGAGACTTCTCATAAGCCCCCATGCAATGAGGCCATCTCTCTGGCTGTACCATTTGAACGTTTCATGAGCAGCATTCCTGAATGGTTCATTTTGATTCATATGAGTAATTATGATAATTTATGAGCAATAAAGAATGGAGTCTCTGAAAATTTAAAGTTATTTCCATTTACTTTTGGCACAGGCAAAGCATTATCCATTTGCACAAGTGATTTCCCTGCTAAAAGAACACTTCTCATGGGAGCAGTCTGATGATCACAGGAGAAATGCGCACTGCATTCCCAAACATGCTTTCTTAGGGCTGTATAATACAATAGGTCATGACTAGTAAAGACTTCTTGAGATAACTACTGCCTAGCTATGGTGCGCTGTTTTCGTGACAAGGGAAGTAATACGTGTTAAGGAGAAGTAATGGTCTTGGTCTTCTATAAGGATAGAGAATAAAGACCAGGGTACCATATCTCATCTACATTCCTGTTGCTGTTTTGCCTCTCCTTACACTTTTCTCCATCCCTTCCCATTCTGTTCGTCTTACCTATACATGGCTAACTCCCTCTGCTACTTATTGGTAACTGGATATAATGCAAGGCCATGTTTTTTTCACTTGCTCTCAAGTAATAAAAATGTTTTTTATGTCCTTCAAATCTTCTAAGTCTCTCAATGTATATTTTATGATTGTTGTTGAGATTCTCCATCTCCAAGGGTAACATCCAGAGGTTTCTAATCAAACATTCATGCTACCAAATGTTCTCTTTCATATAAAACTTTCTGTATTCTGAAAAAAAAATGATAGAAGGGAAACTTTAAAGAAGTATAAGCATTTTAATCTTCTGAGGTGAAAAATTCTCACAAATGGTGAAAATTCACAAATTTACATTTATTGCAATTCACCTGGACAAACTAGCATAGACATTCATGTCTCAGCATTTTTAATGTTTTAGATGGGTGTTTAACATTTTTTTTTAAACTTAAAAATCTAATTAACTTTTTTTCTGTCAAACTTGATGTGAGAATCAGAATTACATTTTTGAACCTCGAACATTTTTACTTCTGTGCAGTACTCCCACAGTGCTAAATACAATGAATACTAGCTTAACAAACAGCAGAACATCTTCCTCCTTACTCAGTCCGGTATCTTTTCAAAACACAGTTTAAGTGATTTAAGGATCTTAGGGTGTGTCCTGCAAGTTTTATTGGCACAAATCACTCCATTGCCTTTCTGTGAAGAAGTGGAGGCAAGATTAATTTTATAGAAATAAAAAGGATTTTTTTACTTATTCTTTGAACTTAGGACTGTTTCAAATTCATAGTTACATCAGAAATTGCAGGTAACAGACAATACTAATATGTAAAGACTTCAGACTGTTCTAGTCACTTGGGATGCAATGATTTATTGCCCAGCTTAATAAAGCAGAGTAACATAACAGCATAAATGATACATATAATGAGTAGCTTTTGGTTTGCAGCCTTGTTGTTCAGGCTTCTGACTTGTAAGGCAGAGTGAATCTGTGCAGCTTGCTTGATAGTACTTCAGCCATCACCTCGTAGTTTTTTTAACCTAAGCTTCTCTTTTTAATGCATTTTCTTTTCAAATCAGAATATTGATTATAATATCTATTTAACTACATTGCAAAGTCCTTGTCGTGGCTAACCCCAAATAGTTTGTTTATTTTTAAACAAATGATGCAATTCTTTCCCATTTTCATGCCTACTTCAGAAGACCAACAAGTCTTCTGGGCACAGAAATACTTCCCTAGATCTCCTCATGAAGGTTAATTCATCAAAATGCACCCGAAAATGAATAAAAATTTTCCTTAGCCTTCCTCTTACTGTTAATATATTTGCAGAAAAGTTTTTTTTTGTTCTCTTTTGCTACAGAGGCCATACTGAGTTAAAGATGAACACTAAAGATATTTTTAGGTCATCAGAAGAGATTGCTGAACTACTAAGTGTATGAGGTTTAACCTATCATAGCTGTGTGGCATCCAATGACTTTTTGTCATTGGATATGACAATGACAATGACTTTTTGTCATTAAGGTAATTTAGTGGAAACAGGAAAAAGTCCTACTGTCACCCACATATCCAGACCTGTGCTTGCTCTCTTCTTCACATTTTTTGTCTGACAGAACAGCTTCTGAAGCACTGCTAAGACTATAGTACCTAGGAAAGAGTTAAATCAGAAATCTATGGTCCTCATTTTGGCATTTCATTTCAAATATTTGAATAACTCTTTCAGTTTATATTTTATTTATTTAATTTATAATAATAAATTTATATTTATTATTTAAACTTCTGTAAGTTTAAATGTAGTCATTTTCAGGTGCATTTTGATGAGTTAACCTTCATGAGGAGATCTAGGAAAGTATTTCTGTGCCCAAAGACATATGCCAAAGTATCTAGGTGATTCAGTTTTGTAACTAAGCATTTGCATTCTTTAATATATAGATGAGGCATGCACTCAGAGACAAACAAAAGACTGGTTTTAAATGTCTCTGGATTTTGAAGTTCATTGTACAAAACATAGAGAGAAGATACTCCATGTACCAGTGAAAGGCAGGATTTGTCAGTCTATCTATAACTAGTCATCTGTTCACTTGTCAATAGAAAGAGATTAGGAACTTCTGAAGTTCATTTTATCATTCCCTAATTTGAGTGTTTAAGAAGGATGGAATGAGTTAGATTTTACAGATATCTGTCTGTTTTCTTCTGCTACAGTGGGAGCCGAAGTAATCAGTTCAGTACTGATCAGTCACTGGCACCAACTGAAGTTTAATTCTGCCACAACAGATTTCTCAGTACTAGTACTTTAAACATATCAAGAATATTCTCTGTAAATGAGGTCAGCTAATGTAGTCTGATATTCTTACTAGTGAATACATTTTCATTCCAAGGTACTGCAAAAGGTTAAAAAGCAACTGGTAACTATAGGTACTATATCTATTGACCTGTGTGCTCTTTTTCATGTCCACATTCTATTTAAATCCAAATTTTTTGGGACAAAAGATAATTTTCCAATATAAAATTATGCCACACTTATATATAAATAAGAGTACTTTTAAGTGCAAAAAACTTTCATTCAGAACACTGTTACAAGTTTAAATGCTTTCCTACTAGTTTTTTTTGGTACTGACACAGGAATGTTGATATACTGCTTGAAAACATAATAATTTATCTGAAAGCTCTTAGGAACACTGAAGTAGAATATTTCTTTGCAACCAATTTCCAGACCCTGTAAATCAAGACAGTCTCGATAAAATAACAACCAACAAGTTCATTTCTTAGCTTCTAATGTTTCTCTAAACAGTAGTTACACTCCCACACACTGCAAGATAAAATAATTATCTTAAAAGTTTGCATTTATCATTTATTATGAAAGTTTGTCCTGTATGTCTCATCTGAATTAGTGTATGGTAAAAACTACTTATCCAGAAACACTGCCAGTCAGGAGCTCAGTTCATACAGCTTTTGCCATCTGTGAAAGTAGACGTATGTCTGAAAAGAAAAGAAAATTATGACTCCTTGGTGAAATATTATAAATTTCTTTCCTTAACACAATAATTTATATTTACAGTAAGTAAGAGACCTACTAGTGGTATGAAAACTATCAGATAGCATGTAGCCAGTGAAGAAGAAGGGGGGAAATGAGTGAAATTAGAAATAAGAGTAGTAGAAAACAGAAGGGGAAGCAGTAGTACAGTAAGACAAGGGCTGGTGCCAAGGACATCGTCTATTGTACTCCCACGTGCAAGTCTGTTGCACTCTGCTGCTCAAACCCATTTTCTTTTCCTTTCTAAGGTAACTTTCAAGAGACTCTTTATAAAATTGTACTTTATTGAGTCAGCTGAACCAAATGTTTTTTAGAAAGTCACATGAATTCCTGCCGTATTTCAATTATTTAAGCCACAATATATTATTTAGTGTTCATTTGTTTTAGGGCTATCAATCTATGTGTATCAAAGAAATGACATTCTTATTTGAGTGTTTTTTAAAATATTATTAGGAGTTACTCTCAAAAAAAACTTTTAGAGCTCATAATAGTTTGGGTATTTCAAGAAACTATACATGGCCCTTTCCTGCTTTAGATGATGGATTGTTTAACCTCAGGCAAATATCTACTGTGTAACACAAATGTATTATCTAACCTCTTAGTGGTGTATTTTTATTGATGTGCTGTTTCTCTCTCTCTCCATAATCAGTGGGATATATCCCCCTAATACCAGCTGGAGGTATCTGTCCCTTTTGCTGGATTTTATGTGCCACCTGGGCAGATACTCAAGCCTGACTGCTAACCAGAAAAGGGACATTCCAGTGGAGGGATCTTTGCAAGATGAGGCGAGGAGTGCCTCTTCCTTCCAGTCTAATAGAGACTCTTTTTTTTTTTTTTGTACTTTTTGATACTTGTATTTGTTTTTTGTTTTTAATGCTGTGAGTGTCGGCAATGGAGATCAACAGCATCAGAAGAAACACTGAGGATGAATTTCCAGGCTTAAAACCTGTAAGAAATTTTCCATTGATCATGCCATCAGGTGTAACTGTGGGAAAGGAAGAACCTCTGGCTACTGGGAGGGGAAGAGGAGCTTTCTGAGCAAGGGAGAGACACCAAAAAACATGGAAATTATCTGGCAGAGCATAGTGGAAGGAGGGAGATGGAGAGAACTCATGGGATAACTGATAGGACAAAGGGGTAACTGTGGTCATCTTGGCCAGGGACAGGACAACAAAGGAACATCCATGTGGAGTAACATAAACACTACCAAACATCCTCTTTTATGATGGAGGATCTGGACCTTAGGCCCCATCCTGCAAAATTCCTCTGTTGCATTCTGTTATAGGCACAGTTACTCCTGCCATGAAGACTGATGCTACTTCATAGATGTGGCTATACTGGTAATTTCCATTTTGTAAACCATGCTAATGTGTTTGGTTTCCATTCAGAGAAAGCAGTTGTAATTTAGAAACTTCCTGTGACAGGGTAGTAATTTCTAACTAGTTTTAGGAAAAAGCAACAACTCACACATTTTACTTTTTTTGCATACAGTGGTGTGAAAATAAGGCAGGTTTCCTGGAGCAGGGACAAACTGTTAAGCACTCTGTGATTGAGCAGGGAGTTTGTAAGCCCTGAGGGCTCAGCATGTGTTTCAGGCTTTTCACCAGGCAGTCTTTGCAACAAGAAAAAAGATCCCCTTTGTGATGCAGCAGGTACTACAGACTCCTTGGAGTCAGGTATTCGAGAGTCCTCAAGTGAGCTAGCAGGATCTTTGGTAAAAGCCTAGGCAGATTATTTCTGAGAGACGTTTTGAAGGCTTGTCTTTTTTTTTTTTCACACTGAGTTGGCTTTATTAGAAAATTTGCAACCACCTCCACTACTTTTCACAAACAAACTTCACTAGGCGTGCAAGTGTTTTTGTGAATTTAGCTTACACTTATATTTAACTACACTTAAAATCAGAAGTTAGAAACCAATTTCCATTTGTTATTAATAATAACCCCTCACTTGAATCTTATTGATTAGACTGACTAAGGAACTAGGAAAAGTAAGCATATTATCAGTCAGTGGAGATGAGAATTTAAGTTCTTTTGCATCTCTGTTTTCCAGGCTTTCTTTGCTTCCTCATTCTCACTCATGTATGTATCTCTTCAGTGAGTTTAAACTATTTAAGTAACGAACAAAATCAAGTGATTTTCCCTGTTATAAATGTAGTGTTGCCTGCCTGGTATTGTATCTTGAAAAATGACTTTCAGGAGTCAGAATATAAATTTTAACAGCAAGAAAGTTGAGGACCAGATGAAGTGTGATTCACTGCAGAGAAATAACTCAGAGCAAACTCAGCCCGATTTATTTCCAAAATCTCAATATCATACTGTAGTTTACTGTAGTTTTAACTATAAGATGCCTTTTCTATACAAAAACTTACTCCTTCCTTCCTTCCTTCCTTCCTTCCTTCCTTCCTTCCTTCCTTCCTTCCTTCCTCCCTCC
>JAOWBP010002052.1:64374141-64387446 GCA_028571105.1 Tragopan temminckii
AGTAAATTAACTGAAGTAGCACTATTTGAGTGACCAAGTCATCATAGCACCACTGTAGCTCACATGACTTGAATTAACTATTATTATTACTTAGAATCAATGTCAATCATAGGATCAGAGAATCATAGTATCATAGGATCATAGAATGGCTTGGGTTAGAAAGGGTCTCAATGATCACCTACTTCCAATTCCCTGCCACAGTCAGGATTGCCAGTCACTAAATCATGCTCTAGATTAAGTTGTCCGGGGCTCCATCCAGCCTGTCCTTGGATCTCATGAGCAATATTATCAATGTTATTCATATTGAGATTTAATGATACCTTCAAAATCTTAATATTCTACAGAACTGTAAAAACTCTTTGGTGTATTGCACCGACAAGGTACTGACTGGACTGTGATAGCCGTGCTTATAAAAGGGCAGCAGTGATATTGAAAATAACACATTTATATAAAAATAAGATGTCTCTGGCATGTGCAGCTGGGAATCTCTCATACACCTGTATTCCCTGCATGTACATGGAGATAGCCTTAGGGAATTAATCTGGGAGAGGCTGTCAAAAATCTAATTCCTCAGAGCCTCTATTACCTATTGTCACTAACCTCCTCGCAACCCTGCCCAGTTAGCAACACTGCATCAGCGCCCCTACCGTCTGCACCCCACCCAGCACAGGGACATGAGAGACACACGACACCGGGCATAGCTCAAGTGCCAATTTGTTGCTGTGCAACATCTGCTCATATACCGTGACACACGACTGCCCCATGAACCCGTGACCCGTTAAGCACCACCCAGAACCAGCCCCTGTAACTACCACCCACTGTAGTCCCAGTACTACCCACACTGAGTACCACCCACATCTGCTTTCCCAGATTTTCTGATATTTTCAGCAAGAAAGTATCCATGGATCCTTCACATCTCCTGACTGGCAGATGCACAGCCTCCTGAGGCTAATGTGTACAGCTAATGGTACTGTTCTGTTTAGATCACTAGCTCTGAGGACAGACTGTCCTCTCTGTCTCCTCATATTTAGCCAATTGATGAGAAGATTGAGCCCCTTAGTAGGATCTCCTTTACCTCAGTAGATGAGTTTTTCCACAGCCAAGAAAAGGACAACACTTGAGAGTGCTGATAATTCTCACCTGGAGTTCACCCAAGCTCATATGCCATAGCCATTCAATCAGTATCAAAATATTAATTAGAAACAGACAAAAAACCCATATCTTTTTAAATAAATAGAGGTTCATTTCCAAAATAATTTTCCAAATGATTTTTTTTCTTGAAGCTTAACAACTAAGCGTCAAATTCTTTCAACAAGCACAGAAGAAATTTGTCCCGTTGTCTAGGGGCATGTTTTTAGCAGAGACACTTAAGGTCTGCTGATAGATAGTTAGTGCAGTCTGGGGCAATTTTCCTCTTTCATGCTAATTTTTTATTGATGCAATTTTGCTGTATTTATTGAGAATACTAAAAATCTTTGCAGATGCAAATGAAAGGAAAATCCTCTCTTTTGCCATTTTTTGAATCCGTGGCAAACAAAGTTAAACAACATATTTATTAACTGCTCAGATTTGTATGTTAACAGAAGATCTTAGAGCAAACCAACTACCATTAATTCTTCCATAAAAGTAATAAATTTAGTATCATAATTCCACATGAAATAGCTGAAGCAAGTAGACAACATTTAGAATCTCAAAACCTATTATCATTGTGTGAATTACCTCTTCAAGCACCTTTGTTCCAAGAGGATATATTACATTGCCAGTCATCATCCTTGGTATCATGCATAGCAGCTTGATCAAGTTCAAAGCAATTTTTTTCTGCTTCCTTACACTGTCTACGTGCCAAATACAATCCATTTCTTTTTGCTAATACAAACTTTAATAAAGTTCTTGAAGATACTTTTCTCATTATGAGAGACTTTCAGTTGTTTTGTGTCACTCATCATTTGTTATTATTACAGGTTTATGTCTTTGTTTGTTGGCAGATCTGAAACAAGTGAATTTCTGAAAAACTCAGTTCATCTCTAACTCCAGCATTATATTTACCTGTAAAATTGTAAAATTCAGAGTACAACACAAACACCAAGGTTCCATTCTAGGCACATTTTCTGAGGCTGTACCAAGTGCAAGGAAGAGTTATAATTTTATAGCCTGACATCTTGTTCTTTCTCATAGTCAACATAGACTAAAAAATGGGGAACATTGCCTTCTTCCTGTTGAGGCTGTGTGTACTGCCAATAACTGTACAAACTGGTTATCGTGTTCCTTCTTCACAAGTGATCATCTATACAACTAAGATTGCTCCTTTGATGATTCTAAATGAAGGAATGGAATCAGCCACCGAGTTTCTATAATGTAGCAAGTTACATTTCAGTAATTGAGTAATAGTAAAGAATTACATGCTTATTTCTATGACAGATCCAAAGTCACTTGAGTTAATTTAACCTTTCCTCAGTGCAGCCTGAAATGTCTTAAATGACATCAACCTTGTGCCAGACTTAAAACTTCTGCAATTCAGTTGATAAACTTGATTTTTTTTTTTTTTTTTTTTTTTTTTTGAGACAATGGTTGCTTTATTTTGTATGGAGTATTTTGTTTGTATTTGATTTGAATAAATCTAGATACTTTAAAAATTCTGCATTAAAATTGACCTTTTCATTCTGAAGGGGAAGGATAATTGACGCTTATGTACGGTTACATTACTCAGATAATATCTGTAGAGATTTAAAATCAAATCATGATCTTGAATACGACTGCTAGAAAATTGGAAGTTTTGAGTTTTACAAATTTTTCTAAAACATGAGCGGTGGTTTATTGTAGCCAAGTTTAGACAGTGGAAGATGGTTCTAAGATGAATCAACATGTCAGCAGGCTACTATACATAACCAGCTTGCAGCAACTGCCTTTGAAAATGCTTATTTCTCTTAAATGAATCAGCAATTGCCTTGTAAGCTACCTATATTACTTAACACTTTTTAGGTAGTAGGAGGGCACAAGCACAATTATGGTGAAACAGATGACATGTGGTAACTTATTCTGTTCGTTCAAATTCCAAGTGCAAAATTGATGGGAATGCTGAGCAATGTCACAGCCTTACCTGTGTTTTCCTAGTTGAGAAAGAGGGAACTTTTGGGAATTATTAGAGGCATTTAAAGAAAATAAGCGAGACAGGTCAGAGGGATTTTTCCTTTTGATTCTTAGTCCTTAGTTATTGATAAAACTAGTTTTTCCTAACTGACTCTAAGACTCACATGACATTCAGCAAGTAAGAGTGTAGCAAACTTATTTCATATATTCTTGGTGTAGATAAAAGAATATGCAGAGAACTTATTAGGTCTTCTGTACAGCGAGGATACTACAAGCTGTTTTGCAACAAAAATGAAAACAAGAAAGAATTGAGAGAATATTTGGGGCAGATTAGAGATATCCTAGATTCAACAAGGTATTCATTCTTTATGGTATACAAATCCAGAAAAATCTTTCATACAAAAACTCCATATAAACTCTTGACATGAGTCAGGTAATTCCAGTAAATTTCAAATGATACCATGCTTATCTATGTAAGACAGAAAGCTGACATTCAAGGTCATGTTTTTATTTTATGTATGCTGACTCTACCAGGAATAACTGTGCAGTGAAGCAGAATTTGGAGGACTTAAAATATAAATGAGAACTTCAGCTTTCATCTTCCTGTGAAGATAGCTCAGAAAAGGAAATGCAGAAATTTCTCAGTACAAACTTATGACAGCAAAAACTAGGGCACTTGTCTGCAGTGCTGTTGCCCATACTTTATTCAAGCTCATAGGGTCTTCCCATAAAAATTCACTGTACATCTTTTTCTTCCTGTAGCGTGTTTTCAGCATCAAGGAAGAAAATTACAGCAGTGAACTTCAATATAGGCCCACAATTAATCTGCATGATGTTCTTCTAAACTGCACAGTAAGTAGCAGGAAGACCTTGCAATCAAAAGCAAAATGATTTGTCTCTGCTTGTGAGCCCATATCTCCAAATCAAAACATGCTGTCTTACCAGTCTGGAAGCGTTATGGACTAAGCACATTTCATGTACTCATTTACAAGTTTTGACCTATTGTGAAGTTATGACTTCAACACTTTCATATTTAATGTTGAGATTTCCTTGAAGAAAAAGGCAAAAATATTTTACATCAAACCAAATAATTATTTATTTGTTTCAAAACTTAGCAAAATTTAGAAAGACAACTTTTTATGTCACACCTTTCCAACAAAGTTAAAACATTGTGGATTTACAAAGTTAAATAATAAAACATTAAGTAATAATCTTGAAAGATACATAAGGCACCTGCAATCAGATTAGTAACTGCTCTTTTTCTGTCAAGCACTTTTCTCATTGTGCTGGATTGTACAGCCAATCTGGGATGCTTATTGACTCACATCGAATGCTGCTAACATTGATAAAGGCTATTAAAATCAGTTAGTGTGAAATCCTCTCTAAAAGGCTAAAAGGCATCCAAAATAATAATTTTAGAATTATTGTAACAGTTGAAGATTAATATTTCTATGCTACTTGCTGAGATGAAACACGCTGATTTTTTGATTGCTCTATTATTCTAAAGATTTGAACATGAAGGATTTTCAAAATTAAGTTCCTCCCACAAATGTTATTTTCTTAATCTTTTTAGTGCTGATGTCTGGAACAAATCTGTTGATTTGATTCAAAAAATCAAGCAAAGCTTGGTTCAGCACTGTCAGTAGAATAATGATAAGTCTTCTTACTTTAAACAAGAAAAGACTTGTATTTTGATAAGAAGAAATGAGGTAGCACAGCAAGAGCTGTGTTCTTTTAGCACCATGACTTGGACACACTGGTAACATACGTCTTCTTTTTTGACATGGAACCAAAGAATGAAGTCATTTAAATACAGTTAGTATACAGTCGTTGTGTCTGTGTCATTTAGGAAACAGAAAGAAGAAAGATGTACTAAATTCTGCACCTTTTTTCCTAGGCAGAATACTCACAAAAAAAACAGCCAGTTGGCACTGCTTCTTTTATTTTGCTGAGCAATGATCTGATCTGACAAAGAGCTTCCAACCAGATATTTTATTAATAAAATGAGACCCACTTTATTGCATCTTTTTGGAGTGAATGTAGACAAACGAAACAAAACAAAACAAAACAAACCCTACAGCAAATCCACACACACACAAAAAAAACCAAAAACAAACAAACAAACAAACAAAAAAAAACCAACACAACAACTAACAGTTAAAGGCTTGAGTAAATTAAGTACATGGAATTGCTTCTTGCCCTTCCCAGAAATACTTCTACAGAGCATATACAAGCAATGAAAACACAATGTTAATGTTGATTAATTCCTTCCTTTTTTTAACATGCTCATATCAGTGACAGTGAGCCTTTCTCTAAGACGGTCTGAGTCAGACATGTCAGTATTGCTCCTGAATAGTATGCACCTTCAGCAAGGGAGATATAGTGTTTACAATGAAAAAAAAAAAAAAAAAAAAAAAGATGTAAACACAGGAGTAAGTAGATGAACTTACTGAAGTAAGTAGGAATAAGTAGACAAAGGCAAGCAGAATATGATGTAAACACTTCCCATCCTGAAGTCCATCATAAGTCCTAAGTAGTTTAATTCTAGGTGGCACAAAAGAGCAGAATCTGTTTTGGATGATGTCATCTATCTCATGGCTAGTGTCACATCTGGGACTGTGGAAAATCCATCTCTTTAATGGATCTATTCATATGCTTTCAGCACCATAAGTTGGAAAAAAGTTGGTTACCCAGACATTCAAATCCATGGATTTTGATCTTTTTTTTTTTTTTTTTTTTTTTTTTTTTTTTTTTTTTTTAAACATGTGTAAATATCCATAAGCTTTTACTTAGGAAGGAAAAAAATAGAAAAGAAAAAAAAGAGCTACAGCTGATGAAATCATAGGATAGCAATGGAATCAGTTTTTATCTTAACCACTAGTAAATAACAATCCTAAAAGATTCTCCAAAAATTTCCCAGGCCTACAGGCTTGGTTATCCTTCTCTGGTATCCCCCTTTTGGATTTTCAACTTGTTTACTTTGTCTCAAGGAGAGTTTTTCTGCACTATTTTTGAGTATAATTGCTTTTATTATCTTTGTTTATATGCTCCTCACTCATTTACTTTCCTGGTCAGAGAACAGCTTTCAATGTCCCATTCCTCTTAATAAGCCTCCTTCTCAAGACCGTTGGTGTCTCCATATGAAGGACCCACGATTCCGCTGTGGAAGCAGCTGTTATTATGCATGCTTCCTTGACTCAGATATTTGACCTTGTCTTTCTCTAACATCTTTAAACTAATTCCAGAAGGAGAATATCACCAAAATTCAGGGATTTTTTTTTTTTTTCCTTAGGTTCAGCCTAGGAGTTCTTCTCTTTCAATAAAGAATGTGGAATCTCTTAGAGTGCACTGTTAAACCCAACTCATTTGTAACAATCTCAAGAACTATATATATAACTTAAATAGTATTATTTGCTTTAGACATGCGTCAGATTCTGAAATTATCAGTGTAAGAAATAATGGCAGAAGAGAGACCTTCTTCTCACGGGAGAAAGCTGGCTTGTTCTACAGACATCAGCATCAAGATGTGGCCGTTTTGCAAAGGAATGAGTGTTGTTTTAATCCACTTAAGATGTACATTTTTACAAGAGTAAGTGCTCTCACAGAGCCATTAGTAAGGATTATATTTTGATCAGTGCAGCTAGAATTATCTTGCAATTTTCCTGGCTGCCTGCATTCACGGGTTAGTGCAATTAATAGTTTCTGTTGTGCCCCAAACCCTTTTTTTCCTGCCGCCGTGCAGGCAGGGCAGCGGCAGCATTCCCTCTGCAGCACCGCGGACAGCGCCCGAGCGCGGCGGGAGGGCCCGGCGGGCGGGAGGTCCGCTCCGCGGCTTCGTTAGAGCCGTCCTCTGAAGCACGCATGATGTATGCGTGCGACTGCCATTAGTCCTAATGGGATGTAACCTAGACCCCAGGCTTAGGGGAATTGTACTTATGGAAGGAGCATGACTAATGATAATAAAAAATGGGCTTGCCCTTATACATACCAAGTAGGAGAGCAGAGAGTGCTTTGCACCTCTCTGAACATAGCGTCAAAATGGCTTTAAAACAGCATAACACTAGCATAATAGGCCAAGGCATTTGACCATTCAGCATTACATGATGTATATCTGATCTACTACACAGCCTGAACATTTCACTTCAATGAGTATGTAAATCTCCATAAAGTTTATCCTTAAAGATAGACAGTGTGAATTGCAAAAATGAAAAGGTACATGCAAAGCATTATTTACATTTCACATCCATCAAAGGATGGAATATATATAATAAATAATAACAGGTGTGATGATATGTAACCTAATTCAATAAAGTTAATAAAATAATATAGAATCATAAAATCATTTGAGTTGAAAGGGACATTTAAAAGTCATTTGGTCCAACTCTTCTGCAACAAGCAGGGACATCCACAGCTTCATCAGGTAGCTCAGAGTCTGGTCCAATGTAACCCTGAATATCTGCAGGGATGGGGAGATGTGCAAGCAGATCATCTTTCTGAAACTTCTTGGATGATTCTGGTGCTGCTCAGTTGCTTAATGGATGTTTAGACAGATTGATGTTTCCTCAAAAGATTTGCTTTTATTTTATCTTTGATTATGGAACATACCCATGATTTCACTTTTTTTACTATATTTTGGCCCCCGATAAATGATCTGAAGTCACAAATTTATTGCTGTAATATAGCACTTGCAGGCTAGTTCAAGCTCTTTCATCTATAATGAAATACTGTTCAGACAAAAGTTCAAACAAGAAGGCATTTTTTTTTTTTTTGTCTGAATTGAATGAAGATAGTTCAGTGGAAAAGAGTGTGTGTCTTTTTCATAGTAAAAAAATGAATATGTGGTAGTTGTGGTTATGAAGGAATGATCTTTACCCAGTGGGATTAAAGCGGTTGCAACTGGGGTAACGTGACAGATCTGCTAAAGGACTGAATGGTCATCCACACTTGAGATTATTGGAATTGTTCACACACACCTTAACTTGGCTTTTATACATAGGAATATAGCTGCTTCTCCAATCTTGAAAGAAGAAATGTCTTTGAAAAAATGAGATGTAACTCTGAAGCAGTGCAGCCTCTCAAGTGTTGTTCATAAAGAGAAATCAGCATATGACCTACTTCTTCGTTCAGTGTGTTAGCTAAAATACTTTTGGCACAACAATGAGAGAGAAATTGTTCCCTGCCATATGTGTCTCATACCTGGAGCATCTGCAGCTTAACTCTTCTCCATTTATCCCTTACTATAGCCCTAGAATACAAAATATTTGAAAAATCTATGTTATTCTTGTACATTTATTAAAATGGTTTCACATTCTCACATTAAGTTGAATGTTTATAATAATCACCATGTCTTTTTCAAAGATGGGTTGTTAAGGCATTCTCTACTTAGCCTCTTAGATAGTAAAGAGATAATTCACAGCTGAAATTTTAAAGGTGTGTGTACTTAAGAGTCAGTCTGAGTGTCACACAGTTCCAGGGTGCGCTGACACTTAAACACTAGTGACATAGTACTTCACCATACCTATGCAGAGCTGAAAAAAAATCAGTTTATTTGTTTGTGCTTGTGAAGGACGTGGAAGGTATGAGCAGATAGATAGTATTGCATGCACCCCATCAGAGCTCCTGTTGCAGTTGTGGAGATGGCAGAGCAAGCTGCTCGGCAGCTTTACCATCACCATAGTAACAGAAGGGAGAGGATGATTCAGTATTGAACACGTACTCTTCCCATTGCTATGCAACCTCCTGCCTTGGGATTTTTTTAAAAGCAGTCTCCAAATAGAACCTTCATTTTACTCTAAAACATCTGAAAATGCAGAGATTGCAGAGCAATCGTGTACTGCTCAGCAAGCGTGAATAAACAGTGGATAATTTTATGTCAGAATGCTAAGCCATCACAAATATACAAACCATAAACATATTTGCTGAAGGGTTGTGGAATAAATCCTACACTCACTGAATAAAGAGTTAAGTGATATTACAGCACTTTTAGATACCTCTGTGTATTATAGGTCCCTCCCCACTCTGGAAGCTGAGCTGTAAATCAGTTGCTCAGGGAAAGGAGGTGAAGAAGTCTGGAAGTTACCCACACTATTTCTGTGCATCACAAGTCTGTTGTTTTTCTTCTTGAAAGAGAAAAGCAAAAATAGCTTAAAATTAAAATACCTGAAAGTTTCTAAAGGAAAAAGGTATTTTCTAGGCACTATCTGAAAAACCATCAGTAGTTTGGAATCTGTTTACTTGTGGATCATTACCAGCAGACTGGAGCCTGCTACATCCAGTTCCTACCCACATAACAGCTTTCTCCACTTTCCTTCAAGTTAACTGGTAACCACATTATTATATTAGTATAAATATTTACTATTGTGCATCTTGTGTCAGTGCTTATTGGCACGGACTGGCTGTCGTGCACACCACAGCTTTTGAGGTGCAGGCAAAGTGAGCAAAATGTTACTCCTGATGGCCATAATTTCACATATTGAATTCCTTGGTTCCTGCAGTAAATTTAAGTCCAGACACACATTTCATGCAGTACTTGCTCAGGATTCAACTATCCTTACACCAAGGGCAGAATATAATACATTGTACTAAGATCTACAAATGAAATCATAATTGCCTTGCCCTTTATTTCTACATTAGGAAAATAGATAAGTGTGTCTATTTCTTCTCCACATTATTTTTTTCCTTCAGATTTTGTCCTTCTATTGAGACCCTTCTCATTTCTTTTCCCATCAAACTAATATGTTTTCCCTCTCCCTTTATGGCAAGGTTTTCATTATTTTATTATTTCTTCTTTCTCAGGGAGTTTCTACTGTGTCAGTATAGAAAATGTTGACATGGTCAATGGGCATAAGGATGGCAATCACTAAGGCAGTAAAATGTAATCTGATTTGCATAGTATTTTCTGTAATGTGAATCTTCCACTGAAGCATTGAAAAGAGGATTTATACATGGTCAAGGATTTGAACCATGGTTCCCAGTTACAAGAGCATTAAATACGTAAGAAATTCACCACAGAAACATTATTGCAAGTATGCAGAAAAAATTAAGAATGTATAGCTGCCTATGCTCATTTCTTCTCGTGACTAAATTCTGAATTTTTTTCCTAGCTATAGAAGAAAGATTTTAATTACATTTATTTTTAATCTGTGCATATATTTTTGCAGAAAGCAGCATGTGGTGAGAGATGAAACTGCATGACTTAAACAAATAAGAATAAAGCAGATGATTCTGAGATGCTGTTTTTGATAGTAACATTTACTGACAAGTTTGTTGCACTACACAGCAGCGCTGACCTTATTATGCCAGTCTCATTTTCAAGCATCCTCCATGCTGCAATGGAAAAGAGGGCAGGCTATTTTTATAAAATACAAAATGTACACTGATCACAGTACTCACTGAAGCAAACACATCTTATGATGACTTTAAAGGAGCAATAAAAAATAATAATAGGACTTTTTTTTCCTTTAGATTGCAAGAGGAAAACTACTACTGAAAGCATTGCACTGGAGTCGAACTGGGGCAGATATGCAGCGATTAGGACTAAAAATTTAATCAGTAAGACATTTCAGAATTAATCTCCAAGCCAGATGTTACTGACATCATACCAGGTATAGGCACTTTTTTTCCTATGGAAAAACAATTCGTATTTTTAAGTTGAGTCTTACAAGATTTTACTTACATGTAAGAAACTCACCATGGATACATTGGACTTGTTGCCGAAGGTTCCTCCTTCCTGAACAGAATAGCCAAGCAAATACAAATCTATGCATTTGAAGCTAATGCTCTGGATTATGCATGGCATTCAAACTGTACCAGTGGTGCAAAGAGACAATGGATTTCTTTTCTAAAGATGAAGGGGACATATTCATTCTTTATGTTATCAACCCTTGTTTGTATCGTAATAGCTCAGTCCTGTTTAAAAGAGCCATCACAAATCCAGATTACTTTGGTAAACAGGTTTGAGTACTTCCTGGAGGGAACAATAAAACAGCTAATGAAAGAAAATTCAATCTGTAGGATTAGTTTTACTTACAGAAAGATTAGCTCTTTCTCTCTAATCCAATTTAACATATACTTGCAGATAGATTAAGATGATTTGAAGTGACAGGTGATACAGAGGTACTGATCTTTACCACATACAGCAATAGTACTGTTAGAAAAATTACAGCTGTTAGCATAAGTTATGCTAGAGGACGAAAAGCTGGTGAAAACTGAACAATTATGGACTGTCCTGGTGCAGTCTTTTTTATTTTAAAGGCAATATACCTGAGATAGCTTAACTCAGTCTCCTAAAGAAGACCGCTGCTGGATTCCTCACTAACATTAAATCTCAACCATTTAAAGATGACTTCTGTTTTTCCTGTTTTCCTGCTGTCTGTACAACTTTGATGTAACTCCACGACCCTGCGTGGATCTGAAGTCTCCAGAGTTTAGGAAGCTCCAGCTGGTAGTCACCACCACAGCTTCAGCAGCAATGGCTGCCACAGACACATCAAGCCAGTCTCCACTTAGTGCTGGCTTCCCACAGAGTATCAGATCAAATTCAAAATCTTTGTCTCTTATTTTCACAGTATTAAAAGTCTTGAGATCAAAGAGTGTGAAAAGTCATTTAATCTTCTAGGCTAAACACAATAACTGAAGATAAAAGAACAAGCAAGTTGCACAAGTTAATCATCAATGCTTGATACAGTACCAGAAAAACTAGTATTATGGCAGAAGGTGAGAGGAAAAAACATAGATGCCCTTGGTGATAGTCAAAATGGACGTGATATAAACAACCACAATTGGTTCTGTGTGATAATAATATAACCATGCTTGTGAAAGATCTGATTTGTCATAGCTTACCTGATATCTAAGTTGTAGATGAAGGATTTGTGTTCCCAGAGCTGTCAGTTTGATGAACCACAATGTCTCATATCTACTAAGCTGCATCTGATAACTGCTTGATGGTATTAGCTTTGCAAAGCTTCCTGAAGGCAGAAGCATGTTCTAGTTTGACTCAGATGCCAGCTCAGCTGTTTACCATGGAGTAAGATCTTTAGAATATTCTCTTCTACTCTGTGAGCAAATTTCATTTGATGCAGTACAGTCTGGAAAGGAATTTTACTTCCTATTTCCTATGTAAGATGGAAAAAACACAAAGCAGAAGAAATGCATCCTTTTGCCAATCAGCTGTATGGATTCACCCGACCATAATGTTACTTATATGGAATTTGTCAGGAGTACCGTAGATTCCTGGGCTTTTTAAGAGAAGTGATGGTGATACCATGCAATGAATATTTTAAATTTTACTGAACTTCAAAGAAATAGGAGAAAGAGAGGAAGAAGTAGGGAAGCTGAACACCAATCAGAATTTCTACCTGACAGAAATTGCATTTTCAGAGAATCATAGAATCATAGAATGGTTTGGGTAGGAAGGGACCTTCAAGATCATCTAGCTCCAACCCCCTGCTATAGGCAGGGGCACCTCCCACTAGACCAGGTTCGTCAAAGCACCATCCAGCCTGGCCTTGAATGCCTCCAGAAAGGCTGCAATCACAACTTCTCTGGGCAACCTGTTCCAGTGTCTCACCACCATCATAGTATTTACTCCTAATATCTAGTCTAAATCTACTTTCTTCCAGTTAAAAACCATTTCATCTTGTTCTGTCCCTACATGCTCCTACAAAAAGTCCCTCCCCATCTTTACTGTAGGCCCTCTTCAGGCACTGGAAGACTCCAGGTCTCCTCAGAGCCTTCTTTTCTCCAAGCTGAAGGACCCCAACTCTCTCAGCCTGTTCCTAGAAGCAAGGTGCTCCAGCTCTCTGATCATCTTTGTGGTCCTTCTCTGGACCTGCTCTAACAGCTCCATGTCCTTCTTGTGCCGAGGGCTCCAGATGCAGTGCTCCAGATGAGGTCTCATGAGAGCAGAGTAGAGGGATAGAATCACCTCCCTTGACCTGCTGGTCACGCTCCTCTTGATACAACCCAGGATATGGTTGGCTTTATTAGAACAACGGTATTATTCATGAATAGAAACTGCAGCCCATTTCATTAATCAAAACCATTTCTAACATTTTAGTGAAAATAGTAGAACTTCAACAATTTTTTTCTTATTTTTTTCCCATTATCCTAAAACATGGCTGTTCTCTGTGCTGAGAAACTCTGGATTCACCCTCACACAAGCTCCATTTTATTGAAGATTCACAAAATCTTAGGCAGGTGGATAACATCTCCCACATC
>JAOWBP010002052.1:64387465-64419131 GCA_028571105.1 Tragopan temminckii
GGCTTTCTCTCCCTTCACTGTATTAGTTTTATTGATCCATGAAATGTTTTCAGGGATTAGTTGCCCTGTGCTTCTGACACACTAAACACTCTAATGTGTTTAACATCTTGCTACTGTGGTTAAATCTTTTCAGCACATGCCTTCCATGCGAACAGTTGCTGTAACTTTTTACCAGTAGAAGGCAGAATGAGCTATGTGAGTCAAACTCCTGCTAAATTGGGGAACTTCTACAAAACTGTTGCACTGACTGCTAATATTAATTAGGATTCGTGATTTAATTATTAATCTTCTTTTTTTTTTTGGGCTTAAAAGTTCAGTCAACAATAGGTCTAATAAATGTTATGCATCAGAAGCAATCTCGATAATGGGAGGAAGAATTATCCCATTTTACCAATGGGAGGCTGAGGCGTGAGGTGTGAAATGCACAAAGCTGTGTCAGGCTGACAACTCAATTAGATTTTCTGAATTTTAGTCCAGTGTTTTACCTCTGCCTCCATCTCTTAAGAAATGTTCCAGGATTCTTGCTGGAATGCTGCCAGTCTGTGTTCTTTCTTTGTGCTGTACGTGGCTTTGTATCTTTCCAGTGCTGGAAGAAGACTGACAACAGAAAGAATGAACACTTTTGTTTTACTTAACGAGTCTAATGTCATTGTATCAGATGTATTCAGTTTGCACCAAGCTCAGAAAATACAGAGGTTCCTTGTACCTTTGTGTTTGTTTGGTTGTGTCTGAATATGAAATGATTGCTCTTTTAATTTTAGGTAGTGCTGTCCTTAGAACAATAACGCAAATGCTTTAAGTGCTGTTTTAGATGCCCGGGTGTAATGCTCTACTTGTACCTAATCTGTAACCAAGTGGTTGGTTTAAGATTTGTTTTACATAGCTTTTAACATAGAGCTATAATTAATTCATACGTACCATTTCATATCTTAATTAACCATATAAAATCTAAATGCATCGATAAAAGTACTTTTTAAAGCTGTATTATATTACTGTGTCTAGTTATTCCTTCTTGTTGCCAAAACTGGGAGTCTGACAACTTCTGGTGTTGCAGGATTTAAGTCAAAAAAACCAAAAAAAACTTAGCTGGGAAAGCTACAATTAAAGTTTAGAGAAGAGGAAGGCAAATGGTACTTTCCGTCTTGAAGGGCTTGGTGCTGCCGTAGTTGAAGTGAAATGCAGAGCTCAGACATGAAGGCAGCACGTGGTTGTGTCTTTCTCCTGCTCATTCAGCACAACTGATGATCGCTGTGGTATCCTGCTGAACAGACATGTGGGTGATATTGGAAGTCTGTTCATTCATGAGTAGAAACGCTCTGGGAAAAATGCATTGATTTATGATGACTAATTCTTGTCAGCAGTCAACTTTTTCCTGAGCTACAGCTTGGTAGTATGGCCTGTAATTTAGTGGTTACTCAGATGCTTCAGTCTTCTGTTCTACTGCAAAAAGGGCCCATCTATTTGGTAGCAGCCCTGTATAATTTTTCAGTAGCAATAATTCCTTTTCTGGGCTGTATGTGAAGTAATATTTCTAGTACCATATTACTACGGTGTTTAGTACTAGTTAAGATACCTCGCAAATGAGCAACAATAAAGTAATCCAAGCTCTGTGTAGCTCACAAATACCATTATGTACTTTTTAATAAAATCCTCAGGGCAATATTGGAGCAGCCTACCTAATGATCCACCTTCCTGACTCTTCCTAACATAAAGCCTGGAATAATAAAAGTGATTTATATGCCATAGCATATTTGAAATCAAGCTGTCCTTCCATGGAATACTCATGGCCTGAGGAAAATGTCACAGGCTGCCTTCTCTACTCACCAAGAGGTATGTTAAATTTGCAAGAGAAGATGTTGTTACAACTGTTGCTGTATATAATTAAAAACTATTTGTGAAGTTTAATCTCTTCTTTCTTACTCTGAAATGTTCACTTTTAAAAGAGAGAAAGGGAATCCTTGAATATTGTTTAAGGGATCCTTGCATATTATTCCAACTTGTTCTGCACCTGCTTGAGGGGATCTGTTGAAATAAATGCAGATGAGTTTAAATTGTCTAGATTGTCAAACTGACACTTAAAAATAGCAGCCAGAGTAAGTGGTTCCAGCCAAAGGTCAATTTTTGCTTGTCTGAGTTTCCTAGCATGATCTGGTTTGGCATAGGGTCACTGATGTATCTGGGGGATTAACTTGTGCTGTAGTGCTTCTGATGAGTTTTTCAGTGACATTGGTAGCTAAAATAGAGTGTTTGGTCTCATCACACATCTCCAATTAAAATAACTGTAAAATTTAAGCCACCAGTTCTGGGTTTTCACTCAGTGTTGATTTCCTGTTCATCTTTTATTTACATAGGCAAGACTTGGTTAAGGAAGTGTGAGCTTTTTACTGGTTGTAATTCTTTTCTCCTTACATTGTTAGTGTCTAAAGTACATCAGCTGTACAGTCACTGCCATTGATAGCAAGTACTTCTCCTTCAAAAATATCTTCAATTGTATCTTACCTATCATTGCCTGCAGTTTGTTGAAAGGCTGTGTTCATTATGTACTTGTATTATTTATATAATTGACATGTCCATATAGGAGACAGAATCTCTGTTCCAGAAGCCTTTTCCATTATTTGGCAGTAATGTAACATCACAGAATGCTCCCTGTTTATGCGCAACTAAGGAAATGGGCTTTGAAGACTATGTAAAGATGTATAATGTGCTACATCTAACTTTTTTTTTCTTTTGCAGGAAGGGTTTCTCACCATGGCCATAACACAGTTTCGGCTCTTTAAAATCTGTACTTGCCTGGCAGCTGTGCTTTCTTTTATTAAAAAGTTAATATGCAGGTAAACGTGTCTTAATTTGGTTACCTTTTCTGTTTTAATTACAGATTCTTTCTGTTCTTTCTTTCTCCCTAGCACGCACACCTCTTCCTAATTCTGATTTTGCTACTAATTCGGACATAGAAAACAAGTCAAATTTGTTCTTTAATCTGCATATTCCTTTGGAACTCAAGAGTCTGTGTAGTGCAGTTATGAGTCAGTGTGTTTTGTGTTATACTAGCTCTAATGATTAATGTTTTCTGAATAGCTGTAACAGGGTTTAAAAATTGCCTTTTAATACTGTCCTGTGTCAAATGAATGAAAATTGTCCTCCAACTTTTAAAAAGTATTCAGCAAGTGGTATTTTGTTTTATAGTAGTTCAGTTAATGGCAGCATCCACCTGGTCATCAGTCAGTGGGCTTTCATTATAATGAAATGTAACTGATTCTTTTCCTGCTTTGACAAGAAACAGTTTATTGAGACTTCTGGGTTCTTCTGAAGATTCATTCAGATGTTTGGAGAGCAGTGTTTAAAGTTCAAAAGAAATTTTTTTTTCCCCTCCGTTTTCTTAGTGAAAATGCTTTATGCCTTACGACAGTAAGCAAAACCACTTAGTGTTCTTCTGAGTTGTAAACTCATGAATGCAGAAGTGTAGTATAGAAGCATTAAAAAAGAAATCAAGATTTATAGTTATATAGGGTTCAATAGGAAGCTTTTGTTCTTTCCAGCTCTCTTGAAGTTTTAGAAAGACAGATTTTAATGCTGCATACGACTTCAGAGATGTTAGCTTCAGCTTTGTAATTTGAACTCTGAAGTGAATTGAGAACACTGGCCCTTCAAGTTTTTAAAGAAGTAAAAACACTGAGCTTCTACAGTATATGGACCTTTACTGAATACGTGAGTTGTTTATAAGCAGATAATTGTTTAATAGATGTAATGACAGTACTTTCTTCTTTTCCAACTTCTGAATTATTGTAATAATTGAAATGAGCAGGTAAGGAAGTGATTGGGAATGAAAAACAGTAGAACTCTTAGTAACAATTAGTTGAAAGAATGAAAAATTCAAAATGTTCACATATGCAAGTAAGTGGATCAAGTTGTTTCAGTCCATTAACCGCAGATAATTTTCCATTTTAATGTCAGCTATGGAGCATAGTTTGATAAATCCTGTTTTCTTATAATGCATCCCTGCTTATGAGTATACCTGACAATCAGCAAATGTGATTGAATGAAATGTGCATTTTAATTAGATGGATGTGAGCTAGTACCTATTTGGATTGCATAGTTTAAATTAGTTCTTAATTTTAGCAAGTGCTTGCAGAGATTCTTCATCTTTCTAGTCAGCATCAACCCTACGCATTGTGCTTGGCAACTTTTTAGATTTTTCTTCTTAATGAAATGCTTTAAATCTTTGTTTCTAGCAAATAATAGGTATAAAAAAAAAATTAGATGAAATTTCATTCTGTTTAAGATCTCAAGTTATTTTCATGTGGACAAATGTGGATGCTGCTGAGTAGTAAGGGTAAACAAAACCAAGAAATGTTGAGACATTTGACCTTCAGAGCACTAATCAATATCTGTCTAATGTTGCTTGGGAGGCAGCTGTTCCTATAAGCATGGTGTGCCCTTCCTAGAAGGAATGGGGATACATAGCCTCCTTCTGTGCTGCTGTGTGCAGCATACTCTTTCCTATGTTGTACAAAAGAAGTTGCTTCTTCCCTCCTTCATCCTTGTCAGTGTTATAATTTTTGCTAGATTATGAACCACTAGTTGGAATTATTAGCTTGACTTCTGTATCATTTCAGTAGGGAGTTGCATCAGCTGAAGTGCTGGCTTAGAAGAGTATTAAAGAAAAGCATGTTGTACAAGTTTAAAGGAGGATGTTTCCAGACTTGTGTTTCCTATAGAGACAACAGAATGAACTCAGCCTAAGAATCAGATGTTCCTGGTGTGTTTGAGGGGGATTTTGTTTTTCCTTTGGTCATGTATCTATTGGAGAAGATTAAAACAGATCTTATATGTTTGCATATATAAAGGCAAAGAGGCCAAGGAAAAATTAAACAGTCAGAAAAATGCATTGTTGTTTACACTGCAGTAGTAAATTACCATTTGTATGAAGACGTCATTTTTTCCAAGGGCATCATCTGGAAATGATGTGTTGAAATTTGATTGCCAAAGTAATATTTTTATTAGGAACCTGCTCAGGGATTGAATCTACATAGCACAGAATTTAGATTGTACTCTGTCTTGGTTGTTGTATAGTTGTTCATTGCTTTTCTGTTCTACATTTGTTTTGATTTCTTAACGTAGGGGAGACTGTTAAGTCTGCTAGATGTCTGTAAGCTTCAGTCTCAAAAACTGAAGACTTAAAGCAGTTATGAGGGCTGCTCTGAAAGTAATGCCTCTTATTTCATTATTTTGGCCCATGATGTCAGGGGTGGATGTTGGTAGTACAGCAGAGGCTGAACCTTCCCACCAATATGCCATCACACGTTGTTGCCGTGTGACAGACAGCAGCAGAGGGGCACTCTGACAAAATGCTGTCTGACATGGAAGTGTGTATAGAGCAAAGGTGTGACATTGAATTCCCCCAAGCATAAAAACTGGCACCCACTGACATTCTTTAACACATCCTGAATACTTATGGGGACCAAAGAGATATTGTGAGCACAGTGTGGCGGTAGATGATGCATTTCAGCAGTGACAGTGGCTCACTTCCACTGGTACAGATTTTCATGTGTGGCATGCAGGGTGTTGTTCACTGTTGATGAAAAAGTACAGCTAATGATGGTGACTGTGCTGAAAATTAGTATTTTGTAGCTGAGAACTTGCTCTATTGGGTAGTGTTATTGTGCTTTTTGTTTCTGTTGTATTACTGTAAAGATTTTCAGGAACTTTGGTAGATGAAATTATTCTGGGTTCCTCTTGAGGAAACCTTTGTGTTTCAGCCTGTCTTTACTCCTAACCTATGTCAGCTTAAAATAACAGTTTCTAAATGGGCTAGAGTTAATTATATCAAGTGAAGATTTGATAATAGCATCTGATCTTTCCTATGGAAGATTCTATTGGGCCTAAAGTAGGAAAAATGAAAATCTTATTACTCACCGGTATACAGTAGAGCAATTACATGCAATTCAGCTCTTCTGACATGATGGTGGAATGTTCTACGATAGTAAAAGCTATGGATATGATCTCCAAATGTTAGCTTCCCTGCAGGAGTAGCAGTAATCACATCTTTACTTTTCCATGACCATCTTGTTATAGGAGTTTGCACTTGCAGGGTCTGAATTTCATTCTCTTGTGTTAAAAGGTTTTAAAATGTAGCAAATGTCAGCTAAGAATATTTTAGGCATTACTGTGATCTTTGAGTGTTGCCATTAAGTAAATATCTACCTCATTTATTAGCAATGCATTAGTGTTAATTTTCAATTAAAATTACTTAATACAATTGCTAAAAAACTCTTTTGCTGAAAGAATGTTCTTGAAGTAAATATATTGAGCAGAAGCTGTTGACTTGCATAATATTTTGCTATCTCTGTTTGGATTCTAAAGGAAAAAGTGCTTTAAATGAAGCAACTCAGCAAGCAGTTTGTTAAACACAGATCAGTAGAAGTATTTCTCAGCTTCCAGTGGAAATGGTTATCTTTGAACTAATCTAGAGCTGTAGTATTTGCTTCTTAAGCACTGACAATCTAAAAATTATAACCAACTATATGCAAATAACTGATTAAATATGTCCCTTTTCAAACAGTCATGGAAACAAAGGAGAAGCAACTCTTAAAGAAATATGAACAGTGTATTGCACTTTGATGTTCTTGTGAACACAACTTTAGTTTAGGAATGAAATTCCTTTGTTTAGCAGTCTCTGACTAGCAGTTAATACTAGGATAGTTTAAGCACTTAATGTTTTAGCCATGACTGCAATAGTGCTGTTCTCAGACTCCCTCTTTTTTTTTTTTTTTTTTTTTAAACTTAGTGCTCATGTTTTCAGAGCTTGGAGGAATCCTACATTTTTCTTTCAGGTCTGGAAGAGGGCGAAAGTTAAGTGGAGACCAAATAACTTTGCCAACAACAGTGGATTATTCATCTGTTCCCAAACAGGTAATTGCTTCAGTGGTAGGTGACTTAATCACTTTAAGTGATTGTCTGTTATGCCAGTCCTGCTGTCTTAGCCAGATACAATAAGACAAGTTTTTACTTACAAATAATATTAACTTTTACTGTTCACTTCTCCAGCCAGAAGTAGAAGACTGGTCTTCATGGGATGAAGATGCACCTACCAGTGTGAAGATTGAAGGTGGCAATGGTAATGTGGCAGCTCAGCAAAATGCTGTGGAGCAAATGGAACCCGATTATTTTAAAGATATGACACCAACTATAAGAAAAACTCAAAAAGTAGGTATAGAGCTTTTGATTGTACTTAATGAGAGCTTTAAGATAGGCTGTAAGTAAATTGGCAGCCTACATACAGTGCTTCAGGCAAAATTGTGCCGCCTTGTTGAAATGAGGATACTAATCTAACCCATCCACTTAAAATGCTGATTCTGACTCAGATGTGATTCTAGTTTGTGTTTACATCTTTTGTTTTAATGTTCTTGGAAATTTATTATGAACTTCACAGTGTGAGTGTTACAAGAAGTATGAAGGTGAAAACTCTCAAATCACTTTTAGTTCTGAAAGTAGAACCACTGCACTAAGCTACCTTCCATACCTTTCAGTTATTTCAGTTATTTCAAAAGAGACATTCTGTGTCCTGCTCGTACTGATGTTTGACATAGTAACTCTGCTGTTTCAGAAACCAGTGGTTGTTTTGCCAGTTATTGAGGCAAATGGCATTAGGGAGCTGATATTTCAAAATAGTTTGCTCTTCAAAGATCAGATTTTGTTAGGGAAGCAAGACTAAAGGGTGTCTCCACAATAGCATCCACACAATGAACTTTATTGTTTTGTTTCTGTATTGAAATCTGGTTAGATACGTTCAGGTCTTTGAGTCGATTGAAAAACTTTTTGCACCAGAACAAGCTGCCCAGAGAGGTTGTACCGTCTCCTTCTCTGGAGGTTTTCATAACTCAACTGCATAAACCAGACCTGGTGACGCTTTGAGCAGGATGTTGGACTAGAGACCTCCTAGGTCCCTTCTGACTTTGATTTGCCTGAGCTTCTATGAACTGGAGATGACACTTACCCACTTGTTTCATTTAGCCTACTTTACCTTTCCACTGCTTCCAGAAGACATAGATCCCAATTTCTTTTACTGTACGCACGCTTATACCTGTGGGTAAGTGCATGTCTTGAGGTCAGAACGGATAAGGGAAACGTGATCTTAGCAGCCATGTTAAACTTGTTAACATACCTTTCAGGAGGAGCATTAGTGCTCGTTTTTCTGCCAAATTAGTACAGAGCTTTACCAGTTGATAGAATAGCAAGTTGCATTTTGACTGTTGAAGTTAGGTTGTCTGCACAGCAGTGCTGTTGATGAACCTGAGATAGCTTGTGTTCTAAAACAGTTTAGTTGTTCAGAGAGTACTACCCCCAAGCATAGTATCTTTCTTTGACCAATCATGAAAATGGGATTTCTCCAAGGAGTATCTAATGTAATTACTAGCTCATGAATGCTGATGAGATGTGCTAATTGGATCTTGTTTTGTGCCCTTTCTGTGTTTTAATACAGTGTTTTCATGTGACTTAAGTAACAGCTAGTGGGGTGGAGGAGGGAGTTCTTGTGTCTTGTGCATTTTGCTTCTCCTGCTTGCAAGTTGATTCAGCTGTGCAGCTTCCAGAACCTGAGCAGATTTGAGACAGTGCAGTGTTGAAAAGCAGTGCCTTCATAAGCACAGACGTGTATGGTCTCCAGGGAATCTTTGACCTCTCTCTTTTCTTTTTTTTTTCTTTTTTTTTTTTGTTGTTGTTCTCCAGATAGTTATAAAAAAACGAGAGCCTTTAACTTTTGGAGTTCCAGAAGGAAACACAGGATTCTCTAGCAGATTAGCAGCTACACAAGATATTCCTTTTATTCACCAGTCTGTAAGTGCACTCAAAATATTGATCTGTTATTTGACAGTTCCTTAGGAGAAGGAACAGTCTGTCTAAGAATATTCTGCATTGTGGGGAGCAAAAGGAATAGTTGTGGAATAAAATAAATGCTTTTTACATTAAGTATTTGGTTCAAACTAACGAAGTGGTTGATCTAATTTTAATTAACTTTCTCTGTTGTGAAGCTTAGCAGACCAATGGTTAAAAAGTAGGAAGCTTTAAAGTGCCTGTGTACTAGCAAATCTTCTAAACCAATGAACTATACATTTTTTTTGGACTTCACACAGTAAGTTTCCAGCAAAAGAGTAGGAGTTTTTTTTTCTAGAGAGCCTCTGGGTTATCTTAGCTTTATAGTCTTGTACCCATTTTTAACCTTCTCCTTCTGTAGAGTTTGTCTTTGGAAAGTCTTTTAATTTTACTTCTTGACAAACAACATCTAGAGGGAAATGCTTGCTTTCTTCTGCCTTCTTTAACAGTGTTTTGTTTAACACACTGGACAAAAGATCCAGGCAGAAAGCAGTACAGAATGGCCATAATGCTTTCTTGGACTGTCATAATGAAAATAATTCAGGACAGGACTGTGTTGAAGAAAAACATCACTCAGAGGATAATGGACAACTGTGGATATATATGTTGGTTTGTCTATGCAACTTCCTCTTTAATGCCATCTGCTTAACTTGTCTTCTCCTTCCTAAAAATGCACTATAGTGCTTCCTTCTTTCCTTTGTTCACCAACAATAGAGTCTAAAGATTTATGCTAACAATATAAAGGCAAAAAAATCAGTTTTAGAACAGGGAATAACAAATTGGTGATAAGGTATCTCATATATTTCTGGAAGTCTGAAGCATCAGTGTTAAAAATAAGTGCTTTTTTGTCCATGTTGTTAGAGCTTTTCTTGTTTTGTTTCAGCCTGAACTGGGAGACTTGGATACTTGGCAAGAAAATACTAATGCCTGGGAAGAAGAGGAAGATGCTGCCTGGCAGGCAGAAGAAGTTCTTAGGTAACTGAAAATCATGTAGCACCACATAAACTTTTTTTATGTTGAAGAATCAAGTGCGGGTTTGTTTGTGACAGTACTTTTCTAGTTCTCTGTGTCTCACAAAACTAGTGTGAATACCTTATCTGTTTTCTTCTTCTGTTTGCTTTTCCCTTTTAAGAAGTTGAAAGAGTACAAATGGTAACAAGATGCAGATTGAATTTAAGCTAATCGCACACAATGATTTGAATTGGCAGTGACTTCTGTTAATCTGTTTTATTTCAAGCTTTAATATATAGCGATATAATAGTGAAAGTTATGTGATGATGGGTTTTGTTGGGTTGTTTTTCTTTCGAGGACTGCCTTTTCCTGTCAGGAACATCAGCAGGCTTAGTAAGATCTTTAATGTCAAAAATGCAGTCCACTGAGGCTATGGTGCACCAGACATAGTCAATGAAAGACAATGATAAATCTTCCTTTCTTGGACTGGGAAACAAAGTAACTTTTGCTGTCTGCAGAAGGCTGCATTGTATTTTAGTGAAATCTTGCTACCTTCCATTAAGATCTGTTTTTAAGACTATAAAAACAAGTGATTAAGCTTTCCCAAGCACAGACTTGTCTTAGAGAATTTACCTACTACTAATAATCTGGTATGCGCATGTGTCAGTATATTTCTGGAGTGGTAAATTGTCTGCGTAATCGATTTTTGTGAGATGGCCAAGGCGTACTGTTTGCTTGCCAGTAGTCATGTTCATGCTCCAGAATACAGAGTGAGAGGGATCACTTATGTGGGAGGAGCAGTGGGATTTTCCCCCTGACTCTGTTTTTCTAATTTCTCATCTTACTTGATAGAAGCTGTTGTAAAGATTTCAGCCTGCTATATTTTTACTACTGAAAGGCTTTGGCTCAAGTTGTGAACTTTTAGACTTCCTACTCTGCCCCACTAAAAAGTATCGAGCTTTACTTGCTTTAGCAGGGAAGTATACATGTCAAATATTTCAGGTAAATAGAGTATGCTTAGAACTGTCTGTTTTGCATATCTCTTGGCCTGCAGTGAACAGCTACCTCAATACAGCTGATGATTGTGTGAGTTCATCCCAGCTGTGTGAAGAAAACCTTTGTTCTATTCACAACACGCTGAGTTAGTGTTTTTCTTTAATTGAGGAAAATGCTGGCTGATTTTTAGCAAGATTGGTAGGAAATGCCTTCTAGATTTACAGTCTTGCAGTAGACATCTGTGGTGTAATTAACATCCAGAGTTTAATACACAACTTTAGTACATGATAGCCCTGGCTCTGTTTTTCAACAGACCGTAGTAAGGAAGCGATCTGGAGTCTATTCTTAATGCTAAGGGACTGAGTCTTGATCTACAAAATGATCTGAAGATTTCAGACTGCTGGTTGGTGAACAGTGTTCCTGTTCCGCCACAGTGGTAATGCTGACTCCAGCAGTGTTTCCTGAGAATGGAACGAGTGTGGGTCTGTGTGTGTGGAGGGAGGACATGAGGGTGTCCATTAGCTAGCTCTATCTGGGTACCTGTTGGTGCTCAGTATGCAGAAGTGTCTTAGAGTGGAATCATTTTTGTGTAGCAGTGGAGTGCTGCACAACTGTGCAAAAAAGAGCTGTGGTGTGTTAATAATAGCAGGGAAGACTGTACCTCTGTCATTCGCTGTGGTGACTTAATACACACATGTAACAGTTGGAGTAAGTATGTGTAGTAAGCCACGTGCTTCCAGAAAGCCAGAGTGTGCTGAGGAGTAAGCTGTGTAACCTGAGAAGTTCCTGTTGTTTGTTCCCTGCTGCCCAGCAGGTTTTGGGCTGGTTGCACCGAAACTTTTCAGTCAGTGCTTAGTCAGCATGGTGAATACAAAGCTGAATTTTCATTTTTCTTTACAATTAATTGAAGTTAGTTAGAACTTGGTTACTTCTGCAAATTCTAGATACCCATATGTACCTTTAAGCTTCATAATACCAATTAATTTTTTTTTCCAGTGACAACAGTTAACCTAAATGCTCTTTGGTTTAGAAAGAAGCCCAGGTGTGTTGGCACTGCTAAAGAAGACTATAAGTAATAAATTATTTTTCTGGTTTACATGACACACACAGTTCCATCCGAACTTTAGAGTCATAGAATCCTTACAGTTGGAAAGGACCCTTCAAGGCTATCTAGTTCAGCCCGATGAACAGAGACACCAAAACTTGCTGAACTTTGGAGCCAAGTGAGTCAGTTATGGCTGTAGTTTGTCATAGGCTCTCTATTGAGAAATGATCCTGAGAGGTAGTAACTTCATGTTGAAAACAAGTAGGAAGTTGGGAATAGAGATCAGTGAATAATGGCCAAGTGACAGAGCAGTGGAAAGGTAATCACTGTCAGGTACGCTGCATGTATTTATTTTTGGTGACTTTATATCACTGCCAGCAGAAGGTCTCTACTCATTTGGACTTAATGAAGTAAAATTACTCAGCCAGTAGAGGGCATGGAAACCTCATACAGGAATCTGTGTAGTGTTCTGCGTTGTGCAGTTCATGGTGGTGGGGAAAAAAACATGGCCTGCTGTGACTTTCCTTACTTTACAACAGCAATTGCATAGAAGAATTGCTTAGCATTTCATGTGGCTCTATGGAACTTCACTGTATCTATGTGACTCTTCCTTTCTGACTGGGAGGTGCAGATCTTGATGTAAATCACAGGCTGCTTCCATGGCAGTAGAGCAGTTTATTAGAGAATAGGATAACTTCTGGCAGTTAATTTAATAGCAATCCCTCTCCTCCTGCCACTGTCAAACACAAAAAAAATATGTAGTCTTTGTTGCTGAAATATCTTGACGTTCTGTGTGCTCAGTTTGTCTATAATTGAAAATCTACTGAAGAAGTTGTCTCAGTGCAACGCAGCTTTAAGTTTTCTGTGTTTTACACAGTTGAATGCATGTGTGCAGCTAACAGATTTGAAAGTAACTCCTTACTGCTGTATCTATCTAAGGAACTGGGGCTGTTCAGTTTGGGGAAAAGGAGGCTGAGGGGAAACCTTATTGCTCTCTTCCAATACCTGAAAGGTGCTTACAGTGAGAGCAGGGTTGGTCTCTTCTCACTGGTGAGGGGTGACAGCATGAGGGGAAATGGCCTCAAGTTGTGCCAGGGTGAGTTTAGGTTGGATGTCAGGAAAAACTTCTTTACTGAAAGGTTGAAGTAGGTGCTTGAGTCACCATCCCTGAATGTGTTTAAAAACCATTTGGATGTGGTGCTCAGGGACATGATTTAGCAGAAGGTTGTTAGTTAGGCTAGTATGGTTGCACTCGATGATCTTTAAGGTCTTTTCCAACCTGAGCAATTCTTTATTCTTATCAAATCTTTATTAAGTTTACCCTTTCCAAATGAATGATGCTTTCATTCTTCTTTTTTTTTTTTAATTGTAAAGTCACACTGCAAGCAGCTTGGCCATTTTTTTCTCTAGTAAGGAGAATGTTGACTCCATGCCAATCAGTAACGTGTTGTAGCTGCGGAGGATGGAGGCAGATTGTCAACTTCTTTTTCTTTTTCTGTTCCTCACTCTTGAAAGGGAAGTAGAAATTGGAAACTTGTTTCTTTAGACGGATTGTCTGATCTGGCAGCTAGTGATGTTTGCTGTTTAGCATTATTTCTTATCACTGCTATAAAAAGATACACAACTGAAGACTTCTTATTATTTTCTACTTCCTTAAAGGCTATTTTTTATATTTGTATTGAACAATAGAGCACAACACAAATCCTGAGCATGTGAAAGGGAATATTAAATAACCTCATCTGATCACAAGGAAGACATCTATAGCAGTATAAAAAAGATGGCTGCAGGTGCTTCTGCTGGCGAAAATGCGGGGCACAAACTTCATGTTCTGAGTTGAATCGTGTTGATCTGAATTTGAAAAAAAAATGGGTAATTTTATTACTAGACAGATCTTCCTAATTAGTTCTAGTCTGACACTTGCACTAATTTGCTTAATCTTTGAGAATTTAGTTGCTTTTAGATTGTAAAATATTACCGTCTAAGAGTAGATTATCCTGAGAAAAGTACTTGAGTGTAATGAAATACTAACTCTTCTGAGACTAACTACAGTTTACTGAGGCTCTGTTCTTTATTAGTTATAATAATGTATTTATTGACTATGCTGAAAATTGGACTCCTTCAGCAGTTCATTTTTTCTCTAATTACAGACAACAGAAGTTAGCAGAAAGGGAAAAAAGAGCAGCGGAACAACAACGAAAGAAAATGGAGAAAGAGGCCCAAAGGTTAATGAAAAAGGAACAGAACAAAATTGGTGTAAAACTCTCCTAACAGTAACCAGGCATCGGTGGAAGGATTTCACCTCTACAACATGCATATTGGTATTAATTTAAGTATTTCCAGGACTTCAACTCGCTGCTTGGTTTCAGTGCATTCTTCAAGTCATCTTGGAAGCCAGAATTCTCCCAAAATATCTTGAACTACTAATAGGTAGTTCTTCAAGGGGAAAAAAAAAAAAAACACAAAACCATACAAAATCATGCCTTGATGGAATAAAATTTCCTACAATAATTCTATTCCAGTACCCTTCTTTGCAGCAAACATGATTGAGCAGAAGTGATTGAGAGACACTCTTAATGAACAGCCCGAGCTTAGGGAAAAGAATGTAAATATTCCGTGGTGGGGAATCTACTGTATTGTCTGTGCTTACCTGAAACATGTAATTAAACAGTTTTAAAGAACCTTTTGCTTCCTACCTGATATGAGTGTCTGCTTTTTTTTAATGAAAGTATTTATACATTTAGAATTATCCATTAGAGATCATACTGACCTGTGCAGAAGAAAAGATCTTGTTATGGATGACCTTAAGTGTACTCCTGGTAGTGTGTGCTTTGGTGGAGGAAGGGCTACAGATGAGCACTTAATTGGATTTTCCATCTTTTTGTCATTTGCAGCTTCCTGTGCTGCCATGCCTATTGACAACACTGCAGTGGCTGCAGGCAGCGGCACTGCTGTATGACAGTGGTGCATTCTGTTCATCTGTTACAAAGGCTGATGTGAGCACTGGGGAGTGATTCATTTCATTTGTGTTGGTAATTTTGCATTTCTAGCATGCTGCTTTACTTCCTACAGTTAGTAAAAATATAGACTTCATACTCATTGCATAGGTAGTGTAATTGGGGGAAAAAAGTCTTCATATTAATAAAGCTAGTGTGAAAGTTAGTAGTTCTGTTAACAGTGTTTCTCAGATTCCTTCTGCCTTGGCAGAGAGCTGGATGTTGGGTAAAGATCAGAGCAAGGTTTTTACCTGTTGTGTGTTGGGAGTTGTGCAGCCTCTCCCTGAATGCTTTCTCAGAACTGCACAAGGTGTTTTTAAAAGCTGGAAGCAACTTTCCTATTATTATAGCGTTCTGTCTTTTAAACAGCACATTTAAAAAACACTGTTGCTAAATGGAGCTTGCCATAGCCTGGTTGAAAATCAGGTCAAGCTATCGGAATTTTAAACATTAGAGAAGTTTATGCTGCTCTGTTACCTTCTTGCTACAAAAGAACCCTGGGCAGTCAGAGTGAATGTTTCTCCTAGAAATGAAGATCACTTTCTTCAATAAATGATGCTCCATTTCCTCACTACTCAAAGTGAAGACTGTTTAAAACATAGTAGACATAACAAAGAAGTACAAAACTAGTAAAGCTGCTATCACTGGGGCAAGGAATTGCTCCCTTTGCCCTCAGCTGACATTTTGAAATAGGACCAAAGCATTTTCCATATTGTTTTTTTCGGTCACAGCAGGAGACATTTAGGAATAATGGAAAGCTATGTTTGTATGAAATTCATGGAAAAAAGAGATGAGAAGTTACAAGTTGGGATTGCATTGAGTTAATAATTAGGTCACTTGCTTCTGTCCATGCAGTATGGGCGTGGCTGCATTGCTGACCCAGCACAGCCCTCTGTGCAGTGCTTCCTCTTGGAGCTGGAAGTAGTTTGTTGTTTTTTTTTTTTCAATCAAACTCTCTTCAGGATGCTAACAGTTTCTTACGCCCTGATGTGGTGCCCCCTCCTGCTCTGAATGTGTGATGTCTCAGCTGAAATTGAGTATTTTTTAATAGCTTCGCTACAATAAAGCACTCATAGACTCCTAACATTTCTAACATGCTTTACTGAATTTGTGATTATAAAGGTAATTTACAATAAAGCAATTAAATAAACAATAAGTTAAAACACAATACATTTATAGATGGTATTTCACAGGGCTCAAATGACTATCAGGTTCCAATACATTAAGACTCTAAAACGACATTAATATTCAAAGTGTATCCACGCCTATATTTATCGTCCTAACAGTTTCAAGACTCCCAACAACTGGACATTGTGGTTACAGTCCTTATACGCACAAGACTGGTGGAATGCTCAAGCAGTTGCAGGATTTAGAAGAGCACTACACAAGACAGGCATGAAGGATGTGCTGGAAGCTGTCTGGGAAATACGTTTTTCTTCTTCTCTAAATTGGATTGATGCTTCAGACAACAAATGGCAAGCGCTAGCATGCTTTTCAGAGTACATGTGTGATACACTTAGTGGAAACGAGTCTCCATGTTAATTAACACTGTAGTTTCACAAATGTTTTCTTACTGTTGCCTACAGAAATATCCACCTTTTCCCGGCCTTTTGTTCCCATATGCACCTCACGCTGCCTGTGAGGCAGAGCATAGAGTTTGTGCATTTGCTCAGTGAACTGGCCAGGGAACAGGTGATGAAGGCTAACTCAGCAAACAGCCATGAAGCTGTGCTAGCTCTCTGCTGTCCCCGATCCCCATTACTGTTGGCCTGGGAAATACACCAGCAGAGGGAGGGACCTGGTGACTGGGAGCAGAAAGACTACTGCTGTAGGCAGCAGTACTGGGCTATGTCAGTTAAGAACATTCTGTGGAACTACAGGGTTCAATTTTCTTCATTTGGAAACAAGAACATGTTTTTGAACCAATTTATAGTGCAAATCAAGTATTCAAGAGCAAAACAATGGACTCTGCCAGAATATACAATATCTTTTTGTATTTCTCATCTTCCTCTCTCCACCTCAGCCCATTGGTGCCCAGTGACAGTGGAATTTAGGTTCTAATATTGAAGGGTGTACGACGCAATGAGTGCAGGGCCACCAGGCAGCACCCGCGGAGCAACGCTCCAATATTGTAAATGGGATCTACTCCTCCTCTCTGAGTACTAAATACCCACATGACAGTGGGTACAACGGGAGCTGCGACAGCCAGGAGATCTACAAGGAGACTGCCACTCCAGTGCCTCTGCATGATTCCTGTCTCAGAGGAAGTATTTACATACCCGAACACTTCATCACGCATTTCCGTAAAATCAAGTTCTTTCATGACATGATTTTCATCAACTCCGTAATCCACCTTTCTGCATGGAGACTCCATAGGAGACAAAAGGATGGCAGAGTTTGGATCACTTGGAGTTAAGTCCACTACTATAGCAGAATCACTGAAGCTTCCAGAAGAAAAATCACCCAATTCCTTCAGCGAGGAAGGCGGGCTCAGAGGAGAGACATCTTGAGATCCGAAGATGTTCTGAATGAGCCGCTCCACATTTAGGCTATATGGCACCACGTCAGTCTGGACGGACTGTTCCACCATCACGATGTCGCTCCTCTCCTCCTTCCTAGAAGACCTTAGTTTTTCATCAGGAACGTTTTCAAGCATTTCTTGACCCACAGCAGAAATGAAGAAAGCTGGATCAGCCAACTCAGCACCTGCAGTGGTGAAAGTCTCTTGAAATGAGTCGTTCCCATTAGCTATGTCCTCATTTAGAAGCACCCCACTATCAACCTCCAAAGCTTGCTCCTCCGCAATGAGGGTGTCTGGCAGCTTGGCATACAGTGCCAATGGCTTCCCTGGTGCGTCAGACACATCCTCATCCCGCAGAGAGCCGTTCTGAGCCATCTCCATGCTGTGCAGCAAAGATTCCAGTTTCTTGTTTTGAATGTTTATGTCTATGAAATATTTCTGAATGCCTTTGTCTTTCTCTGCCAAGTTGTTTTTCATGGTTTCAATAACCTGCTTGAGTTGTTTAATTTCCTTTTTTGCTTCCTTAAGGGCCAGCTGTGCCTCCACACGATGACACTCTTCTTCAATCCAGTCTTCCCTCATGCGTCCTAGCTGAGTTTTGAGCTCTTCTATTTCAGTCTCCCTGTAGAAAGAGAAAAATGTAACACTTCTCTGACTGGTCAGTTAGTGCCAGCTAGTGGAGAGGTTCCACGGCACATTCCTCCAGGCACCACCTGCTGCCACTCCCGAGAGCTGTAGGTTGCCTGCCAAGACTCGCTGGCTGCTGACTGAGGGCACTGACCTCCTCACACCGTCAGCAGACCTGTGGCACACTTGGGGGTTGTGCTACAACCCCTGACCTCTTGAGGCGCAAGCGATGGTCTGCAGGTTAGATCCCATCAGCACAGAACCTGCACCTCTCCTACTGCCTTGCCTCACAGGAACTGAGAAATGGCCTCCTGGGTAAAAACGTGCCATGCAATGTCTGTGCCTGCGAGCAGCTCTGTGTGTACAGCCAGAGCTGACGCTGATCTGACGCAGCAGGAAAGCTGCACTCCTCAAAGATGCAGAGGCCGGGCAGTCCTCCTCAGGACTGTGGGTTCCACAGGACTTAGCCTGGGAGGCCATTCAAACGCCCCTTCGTGCCGCCTGGGTTGCGTGTGCTGGATATTTAGCTCTCAAAGCCCAGTTTTAATCAAATGCCATCTGTTACTGTGTAATGCACACTGTCACTTCTTTTCTCAGCATCAATACAAAGAGCTCTTCAGAAAAATTCAATATAAGCAAGAAAAACACAAGTGGGCACACTGGTCTGTACAAGAACTTTTCTTTCATTACAGAAGAAGGGGCACATTTTGAAGTCGTACTTCACTGACAGAAGTAGTACAGAAGACTAAAGTAATATGAATCTGCAGGGACAGAACTTTTATATATAAAAGGTCTTGATTCTAAATCTGACTGATTAAAAAATCCCTTGAAAACATTTTATCAGGCAATTTCAAAGAAGGGAGAAGAGGCACGTTTATTTATACGCTGCATGGTGCATGTTTACTGAGCAAACTAGGAAACCTGAAATACTTAAAACAACCAAACCGATCATATTCTGAATTTATTAGTTGAAACTTTACAAGGTCAAGAAATCAGTAAAACATTCAGGATTCCCACCCCCAAATGCTCCTGAATAAATCTTTGTAACTCCTGTTTCTGAAATGAAACATACCTTTCCTTAAGCTTGCTCTGAGATTCCTTCAGCTTTGTTTTCAAATGCCGTACTGTGACTTCCTTCTGCTGCAGAGGAGTCAAATACTGCTCTGGATTTTGTGACTTAACACTGTGGTGATCAACACAAGTCAAGTATCTCCCCGATCGCCTGGAAACAAAAAAAGAAAAGCTATCACATAGCATCACCCTCACTGTTCTTCACTCTTAGCAAAAAAAAAAAAAAAATAATACAACATTGACTGATACAAAGCTGAGTTTAGACTTGATTCATCTGGGGCTTCTCAGTGTCAGCACAAGTGACTCACTCCGCCAAGTCAAGTACTTGAGGAAACTGCTGATATGTGGGTATCACAAAGCATCTACTATTTATTGTGATTGGTTGCAGCGCAATAATATCAAGAGTTATTTAACTCTGAAATATCCAGGCATCACCTCATCTAAAATGGGTGGAGCACTGAAGAGCAGACAGCCACACCACTGGCAATGGCACTCAGCTAAAGACATGGCCAAGTAAGCTAGTGGAAAAACTGAGTTTAGATCCAAATGTGAGCTACAAAATTGAACAAACTGAAACCTAGATTCACCGTATCTAGGTTTAAGTGTGTATCTACTATGCTAGAACTGTTCAGTTGTCTGAGAGAGAAAGGGAGAGTAGTAGAATGGCAGCAATTCAGTCTCTGCACTACTGCTGCGTCTTCTGGCAGGTATCTGTTTTCTTTCCTGCTCAGGAAACTGCACTCCTTGGGCAGGTGCCTAAGGTTAGACAGGATGAATTTCTGCCTGAGTGTATAACATTTTCTATTCTACCACACCCAACTCTCACCAAATTAAAAGGACCCTTCAGTGAAAGAACCAGTAATCCACATTAGAACTGATGGCATGAAACCACATTAAAGAGATTGTCTTGGAGTGAAAATCAACCACAAGAGGCCTCTGACTGAGGGTAACCTCTAATTCCACTGTGCTGAAACAATAAAGCTTTTACAGTGGTAGGAAAATACAGGTTGGAGCATCCTGCTGACTGTCAAGCCACCAATATGAGGAGTCACACCTACACTGAGAAGCAAGATGACTTGCTCAGCAATCTGGACAGTGTGTTCCAGTGCAGAGAAGGTAAGTCAGAGCACTGAACGCTGGGGTGATTAAATAAACACTTGCCTCATTATTGGGCTGGTGTCACTTCCTTTGTATGAGCCTGAGTTACTGCTACTGGGAGAAGAAACCCCATAATTCTGATGGATGTTAACAGGATTCTGCTGACTTCTGCAGAGTGTTGACAAATGGTCCTTTTCACGGGAAGCAGGTGGGCTGGCTCCAGACTTGTAGGATGAGGATCCACTATTCCGACCATAAGGGCCACGACTGGAGAGGAACCAAAATGGTTAAATCATATTGGATTATCCTCGTCACACAATCCATTATGTGTCTTACTTTACATACAAAGTTGTCTATGAGATACCACTAAAACATACAAATGGCTATGGCTTGGAAAAAAGGAAGACTTCATGTCATCAACCACTGCATGTTCTTTTGATGACTGTGAGGATCTTGTTTGTCATCTTGTATGTGATGTAGGGAAACCTACATTTTCACATTTCTCAGTTTGCAGTAGTTTCCAGTGACTCCATCACATCATCTGTGTTCCCTGAACCTTTGACTCCCTTAACTAATTAGAAGACTCAAACTCGACTAGTTCAAAAAGGACCACTTTTCAGCTTTCCTCTGCCAGGCCTGTGGAGATGCCTGGCCTTGGAGGCTGGTGGAGGGTTGTAAGACTTCTCTCATGATTCTCAGCAAGCAGCCTAAGGGATCACAGTGTGAAGGCAGATTTTTTTGAGCCACTGTTCTTCTGTGCCTTTGGCAAACTGGATGTTTCAGCTGCCACTATCAGCTATTCATTTGCTTAGATATAGTTTGGACCCTACTGAGAGCAGGCTGAAATAGTATTAAAATAGACAAAGAAAGTACAGTTTCTTCTTTCTTCTAGTTTCTGTCATACATATTTACCCTTCTTTTTCCCGTCTTTACTAAAAAAAACTGCTATTCATGTGTGCTTTAATAAAATTTATATCTTCACTTTCCAGTAACTGCCAAAGAACTGAGGCACTGGAGCCAGCTTTTAGAGGTGCATTCGTCATTTGTTTAGTTGATTTAGTTTCCTACACTGCTACCTTCACCCTCTACTGGAAGTTGTTCTTCTAAACTGCAATGAAAGGCAGGTTTCAAAAATATGGAAAAAGGCAAACCAAGCCAGCAAAAAAGAAAGTTTGAACGTAAAAATTAAAATACCACAGAATTATGAAGCAAAGTCTCTTAAAATTGTCTGAATTGGTTTCCTCCTTTCTCTGAAAATGGAACAGTTTATAAGGAACAGATGGCTGACTGGCTGTGCCGCAAGCCTTCATCACAGCGCTGTGGTTTGGGTGAATTTATAATTATTTTACAATAAAGTGAAGGACTGTGGTTTGTGACAACACTGAAATGTTTCATAGTAAGTTTACTCAAACAGTTAAAAAAGAACATGTTAGAGAGGAAACATCTCTTTTCACTTTGTACAGCACAGCATCAACTTTTGTGTAATAACACAGCAGTGCATTTGAAGGAGCTCTATTACAGAGGACTTCTATCTGTTTAAATACGCCAGTATGGTCTAATTTAAAGTTATATTTAAATACACAATGATACATGAAATTCTACATGTTCTTACTGAAAGTAAGGTCACTTTAGAGCATCATATTACACTCAGCAGGGTTCTTTTCCTCAGCCAGTAACTTGTTAGATTTAACCTACAGAGAACTTAACTACTGTTTCTTTTTCTAACCACCTCATGATACGGATACGAAAGTGTTCATTAAGCATCACTCTGCTGATCTCTGTATGCTGGGGCACACTGCGATCTCAGAGAAGTCTGCATGACTTCAGCATATGGGTATCCTGCTGCTGGCCCCGGTCTGCCTGCCAGCTCCACTCCCGCGACTCCACAAAGGGCAGGAAACAAGTCTTGTCAATTTGAACTCTTTCCACCTACTCAAAAAAGTGCAGCAGCAGGGACTGCGTGGGCAGAGCACAATGCGCACTGACTGCTCCATCCAACTCCCCAGTATTCACAAGCTGTCTTATTTGCCATTCACAGATGATGCAGAGAAAACTTATAGAGATCTTTCAACAAAAGGTTCATTTAGATGGATGACTATATATATATATTTTCTATTTGCGTATTGCTTTGTTTATATAAAGGCTGGATGAGAGTGTTTCAGAAAAGAGCATTAAAGACAATATTGTTGATTTCTTCCTACAAAAAATAAGGTCAAGACCTGGAAAGTTACATGCTGAGCTGACAACTTACAGCAAACCATAGCAAAAAAACAAAGAGCTTGACCAAAAAGGTTGAGGTTAACAGCTAAAAATACTACCGTTAACTGATGTGCACCCAGTTGCTTCTTTCTCTACTCCAGCCACTGTTTCTTCTGACTTTCCTACCTGTATATCCAGTACTTGTTATGGATAAAAATCAGTATCAGTTGGCTGATCCAACATTTTGACAATTTTTATTCTAACCAATACAATAATTTGTCATTCTTCTATCTGAACTTTCTTCAGTTCTTATTAGTGTTAGTGCTGCCCAAGGGCACAGTATTACCCAGACTGTTTTAAAACTCACAGTAGTGATACTGTATGCATGAACTGCAAGGCCCTACATAGTAGTTCATCTTTGTACTAGCTACATTTCAAACATACAGGAAAATTTGCTTACTTGCGAGAAAAAGAAGATCTTTTACTTCCAGCAGCAGACATATGGACTTCAGGAGCTGAAATACTGCCCGTGCTGCTTGAAGAGCTAAAATCAGCTTCACTCCCTGGAAAGGAAAAGGGAAGAGTAAAGACACGGTGGAAATTGTAACTCAAAGACTGTTTTCAAATAACAATGAATCACAAGCATCCTTCCTTTGTCTATTTCTGTGAATTTTAGAAGTTGCATAAATTTTCAAATATCTCCAAGGACAAGCACTGGATATGTTCCAGACTTTCAGTATTTCTTCAGAACTGGCACTTCAACAAAAAACTTTGGACATGAACTGTTTCACTCCACAGAAGTCACTGTAGAACTAGGATGTTATGGCAACTTGTTTGTTTCCTCACAGCTATCAGGATATGATGAGGCTGCTTCCACGGCTTCTTCAAGAACACAGTGATTAAAAGCATTCAATTGTAACTGGATTTCTATTGCTTTAAACCATACGAAAATACTATTTGCTGTGAGGAAAGCAGCTTCTATTTTGGATTCTGAGCTGAGTGATATACATGTATATGTATATAAATATAAATACATATAGCCCTACAGAGCATATATGTATGTATATGTATAAACATATGCAGGTTTTCACGTGGTACAGAAGCATAGTAGGGCAGTTCTAATGGCTTTAAAATAATCCAATAATATTGCATGGCTCTCAGCTGCTTCTTGGGTGTTAAGCTATCTGATTACTGACTTTCTATGGATTACAGCTTGTATTTCCCAAGTCCTTTTATATACGAGAAAAGTGCCCTCATTTTTCTAAGGTCAGCAGTACTTAAAAATATTAACAAAGTATTCTTATCCGGAAGAAAGCCCTGAAGTTAGGATTTATTTCAGTTTGTTACTCAGATGGCCATGGAAGTATGTTTCCACGAGGGGGAGATGCAGCTACAGTTGCTACAATCCCCAAGTTGGTAAATAAAGTCCTCAGATCCTTCAGCCTTAAACAAAGCTGATAGGCACACCTTACGCTCCCGAGTACACTTGGAAGGGCACTGGCAGAGCATCTTTTCACAGAAACAGGATGAAACATTCTGCAACTGTTCCTAGTGGCCTTAGGATCCCGTTTTTAATTTAATTTAATTTAAATTGATTTAATTTCCCAGTTACACGGTCTGACTGGCAGAATTCACATGACTTGTGGCTCCAACCCGCACACCCAGTCTCAAACATCAGCTGGCCAGCAAGGAAAGCGCTGCCCTTCCTGTGACGTCCCTGCACTCGGATGCAGCAGGATTGAGCTGGTTTTATTGTTCTTCACTGAAGCTGCAAGCTATTGATCAAGTTTCTGTACCTGGCACCCACACAGAAGCAAAGGAGTGTCAGAAACTTGGGTACAACCCTCTGTCCAGTCTTCAGTATTTACTGGCGTCTCATGTGAGGACCTCGAGTGCTGTGCTCAGTTTTAGGCCTTCTGCTACAAGAAAGACACTGGGGCTCTGGAGCATGTCCTGGGAGGGGCAATGAAGCTGTGAGGGGTCTGGAGCACAAGTCTTATGGGGAAAGAAGGAGGGAACTGGGATTGTTCTGTTTGGAGAAGAGGACATCAGCAGACTTCACTGCTCTCTACAACTGCCTGAAAGCAGGCTGTGGTGAGGTGGGAGTCGGCCTTTTCTCCAGGGTAACAGGGATGGGATGAGAGGTAATGGCCTTAAGTCATACCTGGGAGGTTCAGGTTGGATATGTGGAATAATTTCTCTGAAAGAGTATTGGCACAGGTGGTGGAGTCACCATCCCTGGAGATGTTCAAGAAATGTGTAGATGTGGTATGCGGGGACATGCTTTAGTGGACACGGTGTGACGGGCTGATGACTGGACTTGTTGATCTTAGAGGTCTTTTTCAACCGTGATGATTCTGTGATTCTATGACAGGGCAGAAGACCACTCCAGAGCAATCACCAGAGGGACAAACATTTCAGTGTCCTGGCTGCTTTCACATGGAAGACATCTAACTAGAGAGGTATTCAAAGCACACGTAGCTTTGTGCTGTTTAATGTTCTGCAGCATCCCACCATAAAGGTCACGTGCAGGGACAGCACTCAGCAGGGGGCAGCCTGCATTGGGGCAGCTGCAATGTGCCCCCAGCAAGCACCACGCTTGGGGGGAGCGGGCAGAAACTGGAAGCAGCAGGCAGGGAGGCTCAGGGGGCCTAGACAGAGGAGGTGACTGTCCCTCTCTGCTCTTAAAGCTGGTGGACCTGTAAATACAGATGGCTGCAAACTTCCCTCTGTTTTTCTGTGCTGCTTGATCAGCCCAGCCCTTCCAGATAAACTTCAAAGCACAGAAAAGCACAGCCACAGAGGTTAATGCCATCACAGGGACCAAGCTTTACGGCCTCTAACCAGCCCGTGCCCAGCTCAGCATCCCTGATAATCAGACCTGGGCTGCCCCAAGTCGCTACGGCCAGGAGCAAATTGAAACCACATGCAAAGACAGGGAAGGGCAGGGAGGCAGAGCACAACCCTGCTTTGTTCCACAGAGTATTTATATCGTGTCTACAAACACAGATGTCAGTAACCCTCTGTAAAATGACTGCTGGACATAATGGCCAAAGCTGCTGCAGCTTTCCTGATAGACAAAGCACTCCCATCTAAGAGATTACATCACACACAGCACTGCCTTGCTACCACACAAATCTGCTTTTGCCAGCCAGACCCAAACAGGTAAACCCCTTGCATGGATTCCATACCTCTGGTGTCTGGCCCCCCAGACATTGGTGCCCCCGCCGACGCCAGCAGCTCCCAAAGCCCAGCACAGACAGCGTGAGCCCTGCAGGGCTCATCTATGATTAAGCAACCCGCACCATAATCAGATCTTGCTATTGAAAGCATCTCAAGGAAGCAAGGTTTAATAATAGCCTCTCCCTGACCCGCTTGGCTGGCAGCGCAGTGCTGGGGAGGGCTGCCAAGCCAGGTACTGCAGATAGGATTTAGCAGAGCCTGGAAATGCAGCCGCTGAGGTTTCTGAAAGATTGAAGTGCGTTTGAAACCAGGAACTGCTCTGGAAAGCAAGAATTAACCTCTGTGGCCCCGGTTCTGATAACAGCTGTATACGATCTTAAGGCTGAGACCATTTATGCTCAAAATCGGGCATATGTATATTCATAAGATTTTCCAGAACACTTTTATAAACTAAAGTGGCCACTGTCAGTAATGTTTCCAAGTGTCTTTGTTATGTTCAAGCCAGCTTTGCATGTAACAGAGATTGACAGTAATGTTACTAGGAGACCTAAAAATATTTTCTTCTACTTGGTAGACACCGCTATGTAAAATAACAAGCATCTGCCCATAAATTGCAATATATTATTCTGGGTTAAGTAAAGTATTACTTCCATCTTACAAATGTTCTTAACAAAGAGAAGCTCCCCCTCTACCAGCAATGTGGGCAGGGCCAGGGCACAGCCCCTTGTCCCTCCTACAGCCATCTCCCACAGCAACAGGACCTTGGGAAGCCTGCTGGCTGCTCTGTGACTGCGACAATGTCACAGCAAAGGCTCACGAATGTAAGCAGCAGAACAACCCCCAGAAGCAGCATTAACCATGAAAGCAGCTGACATTTCTCAAAACCAGTCTTTTGTCCTAACCGGCTACCCAGGATAGGTATGTGAGGAGCAGGAGTGAAATGGTGCAGCACCCAGCATAGCACTGCTCCATGGGCAATGGCACTGACCCAACTGCATGCTGCCTCCAGCTTTTCCTATTCGTGCACTGCAGCCATCACATCTACATTTTGGCGTGTAGAAATACCACACCATTAACCCTGCTCTATTTACTGTCTCAGCCAGGACAACCATACTGCAAGGTGATCATTCAGAGCACTTACAGGCAGAACAGATTATATATTATACTGTACAGATACATTATATTGAGCAGGTTATATTGTATATAGGCTCCACCAGGACAGTACGCTGTACTGAAATACCACATCATGCATGTATACGTGTGTATCATAGAACCATAGAATCATAGAACCACAGAATCATAGAATGTCATGGCTTGAAAAGGACCACAATGGTCATCTAGTCTCAACCCCCCTGCTATGTGCAGGGTCACCAACCACCAGACCAGGCTGCCCAGAGCCACATCCAGCCTGGCCTTGAACGCCTCCAGGGATGGGGCATCCACAACCTCCTTGGACAACCTGTTCCAGTGTGTCACCACCCTCTGTATGCAAAACTTCCTCCTAACATCTAACCTAAATCCCCCCTGTCTCAGTTTAAAATCATTCCCCCTTGTCCTATCACTATCAAGATTGAGAGGTACCACTTTGTTTCATTACCAGTGGATCTGAATTTTGGCAAAGAAACATGGACATGTTGAGCAGGACTCTCTGGCTGTGATAAGAAAACCCAAATTGAAATGCAAAACTTGAATATTAAAGGAATCAGTGGATAGGCAATTCCACTTAAATACAAGCACGTGCATGTTCAGTTTATCAGGTTCACCATGTACATTTCTTACACAGAGAAGCATAGCAGGCCTACATGCATGCCTGGAGTATGGCATTCCAGTCTGCTACTTCACATCACTGCAGATGGCCAAACACCTTGCTGTACGGTCCTCTGGCCTCAGTATTAACATTTTACTTGTGCTTTAGGATTAATCTTTATCTTCCCTTAAAAGTACAGCTGGAACTTTATTATGTGCATTTTAAAGTTCAGTGAGATTAAAAAGCAGAAGAAAGAAAATGTTGAAATAATATTTGTGACAGGAACATTGATAGCTGATGAGTAGAACTGGCTTCCCAAAACTCAGGATAAGTATGAGATAAGAATTTTTTTTGTGTGTGTGTCTTTGATTTAGAGATTCACTATTATTTCACAGTCAATATAAAGAAAATGTAGAGTTTTTCTTTTTGTGACTCCATTAACACAGTCTCTTCATATAGACCAGTCCCTGTGCTATTCTTACACATGGTCATCCAGTGAAATGGAGCTGTAAACAGTGCTGAAAAACAGCATGTCCCCAAAACATAAAGCACTTAAATTTGCTGAGTCTCCTTGTCCTTAAGAATATCCTGCTATATGGCAATAGGACCAAAATATGTGTACATGTTCACCAGCAGCAGATAAAGAAATAGATGGTATGCTGTCTCTGCAGACAACTTGGTTTGCAGACTCCAGGGGAGAGACAGAGCCTGAGTGCAAGAACTCCAGCAGAACCATTGGTAGCAGCTGGAAAAGCTGACAGCCTTCTGTCATAATGCTTCTTTTAAAAGTTCTAGGAGATTTGGGTTCCTTTATCTTGAAACCTTTAGCACAGCTACATCTCTGTTTCTAACCTCTAACAACATAAACAGTATCTGCACAGGAAATGGTGATGCTGTGTCCTTTCTGTTTAACATGGGGGGGTTCCTGTAAGACTGTCCTCACACGCCACAGGTAATCTGGGGAAGAACTGTCCAGTATTCACTAAGCAAAGAAAGCAAAAAAAGCTTGAAAGAAGTCATGAAGTCTCACTTTAGTGTTTCAGGCTTTTCTTCAGTAGCACCCTTAAACAAGACTTGTCTCAGGGACAATGTGTTGCAGTGGGCATCAGGCTTGATCTGCAGCATTAGGCCCATAACTGACAGTGGGTTTTGTCTCCAGTCCCTGATCTTTGTCTCACTGTCTATTTGACAATTACATCAGAAGAGACTTTTATCTCAGGCATACGATTCTATTTTACACCACATTGTGATGAGGTAAGAGCAGATATAATGCTGTGAGCTAGGAACAGACAAGGGACTGCCTCCATGTTGACTGTTCCTGGGCTGACACAAGCTGTCCAGCTTCCTCTCCTTCCGCCCATGTCTCATACCCTTCCCTAGCACTTAGGTTGAAGTAAATGAAGACTGCCAGAAGCCTGCAGTGTCAGAATCTCTTAGGAGAGGTGAGGATCTGAACTCCTTTAACCTATGGAAGGTGCTGGATTCCAACCTTTCCCTTGAGCTCCAGCTGCTCAAGGAAAATGCTTTTGGGTAACCTTTCAGTTATGGCACTAAATATGGCTATAACACCAGGGCTGGTCATGTTTTAAAGGAATGAAATGCTTGAACAGATACGAGGTAGTCCAGCAACTAGCACGAGTGCAATCAGGACCAGAGGGCTCTATATGAAGGACAGATCCTTCTCTGGCATTTTCTATGGCCTGCAGGAGGTGTTCCTCGCCTGCTCACCGCTGTGAGCCCTGGATTTTAGTGCCTCACTAACCCCTCTGTGTGCACCGTAGTCATCAAGCTCAGAGCTGTGAGCTGCATGCTCAGAACCAGATGGGTACAGCAATGCGTGGCATCATCAATCCTTAGGAAAAAGTAGGCCTCCTCTCGCCTGTCCCCCTGCAGCCTGAAGAGATGTGCAGCAAAATGCTCACTGTGAGTTCTAAATTATTCAGACCTCCTGGGTAAGGAGATTCCAGCTCAGTTCCAGCTAGAAGACTTCAGGAAAAATCTGCAACACAGATCCTGCTTCCCTCTGTTTGGATCAAAACTTAATTTTATAAATGATCCCTTCCATTCAAACTGCTGCTTGTGTGATCTAAGCTAATTATTCATCTTGATTTTTGCTCATCCTGCTGGCTTAATCTTTTGACTTCAGAAGAAGATTTGTTATCAAATAATATAATCAAAATTTATCTCATTATGCAGTTTTCTGATCTCATCTAAATACAGTAGTTTTGATAATAATCTGAACTACATTAATGCAAATTATTAGCACTGCAGATCTCAAAATGAATACAGAATGTGACTTGTGGATGCTGTGAAACCACAATCAATCAAGCTCTTCTCCAAGAACACAGTCACTACAAACTAATTACTGATACTGGCAGAGAGCCATCATGTGTATTTTGTGTATCACTGCAATCAAAGCTTGTGTACTCCTTAATTGTTGGTTTTAACTCACAGATTTGTAGAGCAGCTACAACTGAATGCTGGAACTGACAAAAAGCACTTCAAGTAGTTTTTTTTCTGCTTTATATAACTGAAGCAGATCCTCCGTACAGAAATCTGCCTGACCTAATTACTTTCTGTGCTGCTATGTGCACTTTGAGCTGTTCTGACAGTACCTTAAAAATGGCTCCCATACATTTTTTCTCAGCCTGAAATGTTCCTTGTCAGGGGAACGTGTTCACAGAGCAGAAGGGAATGGTCTGGGGAGCCTACCTTCCTCTCACACAAACAGGCTCTTGAGATCAGAGCCACAGGGATGCCACTTTGCTACACTGATTTCACTAGCTACATTGAGACTGGATGTTTGAAAAATATACCGATAGCGATGTAATGTGGTACTCAGCTTGCGTTTGACAGTTTTATAAATGTGTGTGTGAAGGCACCTATACACAAGTATCTTTTACAAGCCTGTACTGTCATCTCAGGAAATCTTTTGTTTTATACCTGGCAGTGCTATTTGCTCTGTTTCAAAGGAAGTAGACAGGCTGGTCAGATGTATTTTTAGGAGCTGGAAAATGTCATCTTTGGCAGGGATGACTTAGCAGTACACAGAAAGGGAGTGAACTCCATCACAGACTGGGAAAACATCCCAGCCCTCCTGTCACGCTGTGGCAGAAGTTTAACAAAGGGTTTTCAGAGGGCCTTTCCACACATCTTCTAAATCTGGTTCCAACAGGCAAGGAAGAGAGAAGCTGCTGGGTCTACAGCAATTAACTGTACAGGCACGTGTCCACAGGAAACATACAAACACATGGGCTCACGTGCTACACCCGATCCAACTGAAAGCTTCTGCACAATCACCCTTAATGTCAGGCATATGGTTTTCATTCTAATGTAAACAAAACATTTTAAACCAGTTTGACATGTTTTCAGCAGGGAAGAGACAAACGCTGGAATGAGAAACATATCTGAGAGGTAACAAACTAAACAATTCTGCAGTCCCAAAGATAAAAAGCAAAATTCATCATACTATAATCAAATGTTTACCAAAACATGCACATTGAAATGATTACAAAAATAAATTGACTTAAAATGTCATTCACTGCAAAAAGCAGTAAAGTCCTACCCCATGTATTGATTGGTTGCCTAAACAATCATTTTTATACTAATAAAGCTGAGTTAGTTCTGCAGGCAATACATCTCAAGTTATGACTGCTGTTGTGGCTTTTTCCCCAGCAGTGCTCACCACTGAGAAGTACTAATTACAGACATGAAGCAGGTGCTTTTGTGCTTATTAACCCTTTAGTGTTTGTGGTCACGCTGTATTCTTCCAGTTCCATCAAAGAGTTACAGCCTGATGAGTTCCCAGATTCAGAAAGCTACAGCTTAGTATTACTTGAAGAATATCAGAACTGAGGAACAGGAAACTTAAAATGAAATGCTTCAAAGGGTAAGAAAGACAAGGTTCATAATACTAAAAAAAAAACCAAAGCAATATCTGCAGAATTTTCATTTCCATTAATTACTTGTTACATAGTGGTATCATAAAGTAAGTTTTCTTTTTAGGTTCCATTAAAATTGACACACTTCAAAGTCCTCAGGAAAGTGATGCCCATCTTGCAGCAAGCGGAGACCAGACTGATGAAAGAGTACCAGGTCCCCAGCTCCAGCAGGGGATTTTTCAGAACGGCCTTGTCTCTATCTGCCACCTACCCTGGAAATATCTCCTGCCAGTGAATCTGTTTCAGCCATCAAAGCCTCTCGGATGTGCTTTCCAGGTATGCCTAGAAGTGGGTCAGCAGCAAAAGTGCTCAACTAAGAATGTCAACGGTTTACGGGCTGGTCCGGCCCGGTTCCGTGACTAGTGGGGCGGAGGGATTTCGCAAAATCCGTGCCTCCGGAAAAGGGAACAGGGGACCCCAAAATAA
>JAOWBP010002052.1:64423489-64434994 GCA_028571105.1 Tragopan temminckii
TTTAAAAACCATTTGGATGTGATGCTCAGGGACATGATTTAGTGGAGGATTGTTACAGTTAGGGTAGTGTGGTTAGGCTGTGGTTGGACTCCATGATCTTTAAGGTCTTTTCCAACCTGAGCATTTCTATGATTCTATAATTTTATGATAGAACCATAGAGTGGCTTGGGTTGGAAGGGACCTTTAAATGTCATCTAGTTGCAACTCTTCTGCTATGGGCAGGATGTCTTTCACTACATTAAGTTGCTCAGAGTCCCTGATCTTGGGCATCTCCTGAGAGGTGGCATCCGCAGCCTCTTGCTGTTGTGAACAAGGGACAATAATTGAGCAATCCAAGATAAATTTCTACAGGAATTCAACCAAGAAAAATAGTTGACAGATAGTTCACACGATGTCAGTTGAGAAGATATATTTGATTCCTTGGTGACTAGGACTCTCCAGTTCTGCATACTGATATGCAGTGAAAACTTGCTTTAAACAATATTTATTTTGCGTTTATGCTTTTGAATTGAGACATCTTTTCAGCACTTTTTCATTTTTTTCAGTAGCCTTCTATACAGTATAAGTAAACAATGTATTTAAATATCAGTATGTGTTTAACATACAGGATATCACAAGCATAGCTTTTATTTGCAGATTTTATATCTTTCTATATTTTATATGCAGATTTATATCTTTCTTTTGGAATTGCTTTTTAACTTTGCTGGAGTATATAGAAATATATTGCTTAAAATACTTTAGTAATTGTAAATAATTACTGCCTCTGTGAAGTAAAAATCTGTTTCAAATTCCATTTCTTTCTCTTCAGAAACATTGTTTACATAGCAATGAGATGAACAGAGCAGCTTGCAAACTTTTTAGTAATATAGACAATTGATAATGTTCAGATTAAGCTTAAACTTTCTAAAATTTTATTTTAAGCTATGAGCTGACAGGTACATCAGTAATGGTAGGTTTCCATCCTTATACCTATGTTATGAATTGGAGATCTAATCCACTGTTCAATGCAGTAGAAAAAGTGAATTAATAACCTAATCTAAGTCAAGAGCTAAAGGCTTCCCTAATGACCTATGAGTGTGTGCTTTGTGTCTTAATCACACGAGCTTTGTCTTCTAATTAATGAGTTAAGACTTCAAATATGTATTTTGTCTTCCCCAGATGTCATTAAAGAAAAAGGATTAGAGCATGTTACTGTTGATGATTTGGTGGCAGAAATCACTCCCAAAGGTAGAGGTAAGAAAGCACAAAAACAGACATCATAATACGTTAATAAACATACCTACCTGTATTGCAAGAGTATTTTGAAAGCAGTACTATGAAACTGCCTGTATTGGATACAAGAAAAAACGTTAATATCTGAATGTTAACTCTGAATAAAACATTTAAGTGTAAGTTAAGTAACAGCTATTCAGCATTTGTAATGACTGTGTGTGTGTAAACTACTGCAGATTGTTAGTTAGTCATGAGTCTGTATCCATCTTTAAGACTGATTTAATGCTCCCAAGAAAACTTTGAGTATGAGGCAGAGTGGTTTGAAAATTCCAGTTCTCTTTTAAATGGAATTTCTGGATTAATGGTACTGGCATGAAGAGAAGTAGAAAGAACAAAGCACAGAGCATATAAATGCAGCACTTATGGAATCTTAAAATACTGTAGTCGTCTTTATGTAGTTCATGAACTCTTTAATAAGCTGTGGTATTAGTGGGAGTAACTTCGTTCAGTCTTAAAAAATAGGCCTTCAAAATGACTTACTGAAGATCCTCACTCTTATGTCATGGCTGAGATTGTTGCTTTTAATTTTGTGAAAGGAAGAAGTACCCAGGATTATCAAACCAGTTTCTGGTCATTATATCCTGTTTACTGTTGAATAATTGTTTCCCTAAGTCTTTTCCAATTTTCTTGACTGTGGCCAGAAGAATCCTGGTTAATATTAGTGTGTTTTTCCTTTTTTTGTTTGTTTTTTTTTGTTTTTTTTACTCCTTGCTTTCTTGTATTTTTCAGCCTTGGTACCAGACAGTGTGAAGAAAGAACTCTTACAAAGAATAAGAACATTCCTCGCCCAGCATGCCAATCTTTAACTTCGATGGTTGTCTTGGATACAGCATTTCTGTTTCTGCATTATGTCAGTCATGTCAGGATTGGAATGCAGTTTCCATGCTTAAGGATTAAAGTTTTGTTTGTTTGTAAGATGAGTTGAAATTTCGTTGCACTGCATCAATTTCTTGATGTTATTTTAATAAAAAATTCTGTGGACTTGCGTTTCTATGGCTCTTCATCAGTGCACTGTAATAGGGTGACACCTGTTTCAGTTTTCAGCTTTTAGTAGTCCAGTTTTGTGCAGTTGTGTAAAGTTAGATTTTTTTTTTTAACAAATATGTTAACAGGTAATGCAGAAGAGAAAAGAAGTCTGGAAAATCAGCTATGACATGCTGTTGAGCATTTTCTTGCTTATTTTTCCTAAGTATTGGGATAGCATGAAGAAATTCAAGACTGTCTTCTGTAGTACTTCATTGTTGGAGAGTCTCTGACTTGTGTTGCAGGTAACTCATAAGATGTTTAATGATTCAAACAAAGGCAATTGTATCTCTTGTAAGTAATTCTCTACTCCTTTTTCTCTGTACTTCAATCAAAAAAGTCATTATCCTGATATTGTTTTCTAGCTTTGCCAGTATTATTGGTAATTTTTAATTATGTGGGTGTTTTGAAATCTATATGATACAGTAATAATGCAGCATAAGCTTCAAGATTATAAATTTTTAATTATTATACTTGGAACTGCAACATCAGCCAAGACTGTAAGTGATGGAAAAAATAAAAGGAGTTGATGAAAAGGAAGTCAGGAAAGTGGCTTTGTAGGAAGAACGTTCAGTTCTAGGGAACTTCGATTTGAGATAAATTTCAATTGATAAGGAAGTGTAAATGAGCATAAGGAGAATCTCAACAAGCTACTAACCCGGCTATGAGGAAAAATTAATAGCTGAATGTAAATCTAATTACTCCAAAGTGGAAGAACTCCAAAAGATATCACAGAGTTGTTCAGGCAATTTTGCTTACTCGGCAGGATGGCTGGCTGGAGTGGTTACCCAAGGAGTCCGGGAGGTGGCAGCCGCAGCCTGGGGATTGCCGTGCGCTCTGCTGCATCCTTGTTCAGCCACTTCTCCAGAGAAAATAAAAGGCTCTGTGACAGAGCTGGATTTGTGTTTCACATACTGAGTGTTTGAAGCCAGACAGCTGCGGTAGCAGCTGAACCAATCCAGTTGGTGGTAAATAGCTGTGATGGACTGGCAGAGGTGTGATGATCGATGCTGGAGTGCAAGTGTATGAAATTACCTGCTCCGGCTGTGAATTAGTGAACAGCAGGATGTGATGGATCTGCCTGTAATAGTACACCACACAAGGCCGAGTTCTTGCTGAGACTGGAACTCAGCACAAGCCAAGGCCGGGGTCTGTCATGTAACACAGCTGCAGCTTTTTAGGCTCTGGCTGGTACTGCTATGAACCAAGCCAGTTAGAGCACGCTTAAGTTTTTGTCTCTATGCTGGACACTAGAAAGAAGAAAATTCTTTCTTCCCCTTAAAGGCCCATACACTTATTTTGTAAAACGATTATTTGCAATGAATATGCTCTGTTTGATTTCAAAATCTGAGTGTTTATTCTAAGCTCTTCATTGTAGATTTAATTTACTCAGTGGTTACTGATAGAAGACAGAATGTTTCTTCACATAATCCAGCATAATACATGCTGTTTAAGTATCTATTTAATGCAGGACAGGGCTGTAAAATATCTTCCACATCCTTCCTCTATTGTTCTTAGAAGTTTTTCCTGACGTACTTCAATATTTTGCACGTGCCTTTAGAAGTCTTTTCTTGATGAATGGCTGCAGTGTACCCAGAACTTGCTCCAAAGCAACCACTGATTTTCTTCATTTTACATCTTCAGCAGTATGAGAGAGCCAGATTTCATGTGTTCATATACCATACTGTATAAGGCTTGTTGTCCAATTAATAAACATTTGAGATTTCATCTAGAACATGACAGTTCTCTAAATACATCATTAACTTGCTGTAAGTGCTGTGTTGTTCTCTTTTATAGGCAGTTCATTCTTGGCACACAGCAAAGACTGAACGTGTGAATTTTCACAAAATTGTGCTAACCAATCTGAACTTGAAGGCTGAACAAATAATTATTTCACATACTTCCAAAAATAAGTTGTAATGTTTTGCCCAGGCTGGCTTGGAATATTAGAGCATTCAGAGAAAGAGAGAATTCCAGCTGACCAGTCACGCGTCAGCAGCTTGTCTGCATGGCACGGGTTGTGTTGGATATCAAAACTGAGAGCAGCACATTCTGCAGTGAGGTCTGTTCATCAGATCAGTGCAGCCTCTGTACACTAAGTAAAAAGCATAATTAACTACCTATACAGATCCAAAGAATACTGCTCAGATATCTTGATAAGTTTCTAAGAATGAGGTTAGGTTTGCACTGCTATTGGCTAGAGGTTTCTTGAGAAATAAAATGCTTCCCTTAGGGACATCATATTTTTGTTAAACTGTTGGTTTCATTATCAGATGCACAGGGATGGCTTTGTTTTGCAAACTGTTGTTTGCACAATCTGTTTCTACTCATTTGGTTGAGGATTGAAAACAATTGGTAATATTCAAGATGCAGCCAGAAAAACATTGTCCTTTTATTTTTCTTGCTGTTTTTGGGGTAGTTTTTTTGCACGCTGAAAAATAAGATGACCCATGCTGCTAAAAGTCCCATACCTACAACATACACTGACAGATGTGTTAACTTATGGTCTGATTTTTGGGTGGCCCTGTGTGAGGCCAGGATCTGGACTCAGTGATCCTTACAGGTCCCTTCCAACTCAGGATATTCTATGATTCTAGAAACTTTTTTCCCCCAAAATTTCAGTATGCCGAATGTCATGAAGTGTATCTGTTCCTTAGAAATGTTTTTGGTAGACAGCACCCAGAAATAGACAGCTAAGAATGTGTCAGTTTAAGATTGATGGAAATTATCTCAGCTGTGGGTTTACACTACTCTCAGCTGACAGCCATATAGATAACTCTAGCAGCAGAATCAGCTTAGGCTTCTTGCAGACAAGCCTGTAAGAAATAAAATCAGCTTGCATATTGGCACTGAAATAATGAGTCAGATAACAGCTAGAGTAAATTAGTGTATCTCTGGCTGTTCACTGGACGAAATTCTATGTGACAGTAATTTGAGTCGTCCTCCCGGTGTCAATGGAAGACAAATAGAGAAAAGTTAGTTCATCCTCTCCTTTAGTCAGTCCCTGAGGGGACTGAAACACAGTCTGAAAAAAAGTGAAGCACACGGTGAACTGAAACGTTTTTTTAATTTTGATTTGTTTGGTAATTATTTTCCCAAGAAAACTTCTCTGTGTTGACATGGTCTGTTTAAAAGAAGCTATTAATCAGCAATATCACCAAAGAATTATGTTGAGATATCAAACTTACGCTCACATGCCTTAAAGCCTTATCATTTTGTCACTATGAGTTTTTTCAATTTTTTTTTCCAACATCTATTAAGTTTTTTTTCTCTTCTTCCTTCTTGTTTACTGCCCTAAAATTTACATACGAAATTTTATTGCTTTGAAAACAAGCACGTGAAAATGCTTAAGTGCTATTATTTTTCCTTCTCAATTCCCCATCCTAGATGGGGAATTTGGACTGATAGCTCTGCACTACTAAGCCTGTGTCCTCATCTTTTCTTTCACATAATTGAATATGTTTAATTTTGGTGATAGAATTTGTTCAATTGTAGTGATTGTGATATCTTGCTGCTTGGGCTCTGACTTACTTAGTGATCGACTTCTCACTAGAGCAATGAAGAATATCCAATGCTCTTACCTGCTGGCTTTCTTTGCAATTGAAATCAGAATTGTGTTCTACTTGGCCTCTTTTTCTCAGTTATTCAGTTTCTGAAAAAACAGCTGTGGCTGCAGAGCCAAATTTGTAATGACTGGAGCCTAAAATGAAGAAAACTTCATTCATTTCCTCATAAATAATTTATGCTTCACTACTTTAGTGTAACGAATAGGTTAATCAGCAGTCTGCTTGGAATGAGAGAGGATCTAGTCTCACTTGAGGTATTTCACATTTCCTGTGATGCTTTCCATTTGAACAGTATTATTCTCAAAATGTTCTTTACATTTACCTGAAAACTAATCAAATGGTTTACTAACATCATTAAAAAAAAAAACAAAACAAACAAACAAAAAACCTCTAAGAAATCCCTGATGATTTCTGTTAGAGTTACTAGCAGAGAGGTTATCCATTCTTTCAGTCGTTGATCTAGTCAAGTATCAAGCTACTGCTGATAAAATCTGCTGTTGGCATGCCAGCCGGTGAGCGCTGATGAGGGCAGAGCACCCTGTCCTGTTCTGTCAGCTGGCTCTGTTCAAGCCTCCGTGTACAAATTCAGTTCTCTCTTTTTGGAAGAGCTGTTTTTGTTCAGAGTTACTCAAACTTTCTGGAAGTTCAGTACTGGAAGTTCAGGAGTGATCCCTGGAGCTGCCAGCAGCAGCTCAGTTTCTTTCAGCAGCAGCTCAGTTTCTTTCTTTTTGTTTCAGAACAAAAACCAGATTACATATACACTCTGTCTTTGCACTTATTCACCATTGCAAAATACACTGAGGTATCCCCCAAAATTTTAAGTTCAGAGCAGTTCACTGACTTGTATAAATGTATTCCACTTTTTACTCCTTTGGTCTGAAAAAGCTGAGCAGCACTTTAAATGTGATTTTCTAGCACTTTTGAGGATCAACCTTTTAATGAATCCTAATGATGCAGTTTCCACAAAGAGAAATGCTGCTTTAGTTAAACAGAAGCAGAATTTATTAGTCCCATTACAGGTATGATTTGGTAGAACATGAAACCCTAGGAATCGACAGGTAGAAGTTCTAATACCAAATATTTAAGTACGAACAGCTTCATGATCCACGCCCACCAAAAAAACCCACAAAACATTAGAATTAAAATCTTTTGTCTTTAAAATCTTTTCTCCCTAACAAAGCTTTGTACCTAATTTTTCCATGCTATGAACTATGTTTTTCATTTTCCTAAATTCAAATCTGTGAAACATACATATATATGCAGGTATGCACGTGTATATCCACACACACATTTTTATAAAGCAACGTGCTAGGTACTTAAGTATTTAGAGGACTTGAAGTCAACAGTATTCCTAGGATCCACCTTCAAAGAACTTGAATATAGTGTACAGAATTTTTACCTTAACAAGAAGCATAAAGAAGGCTGTGTATGTAAGTCAAGCAAGGTTACTTAATGACTAAATCATACAGGATGGAAAGAGCTTTTCATTTTAGTAGTGAAGTGATAAATTGGTTGTATAAAGGTCCTATTAACCTATCTCTATTTTGCAGTTGTGGAACTGTTGTAGTTTATTTTATGCATCTGTTTTCTCTATTAAAATCAGTATTAAAGACTAGAGCCAACATGGAACATTATCATCTACAATACATTTTAAATTGAATTTAAAAGCCAATATTCACATCTGCTATTAAAAACTGCTCAACTTCAAACAAATGGCAGCTACAGAAGCTCTTAAATATTGTAACTGTAGATACAATAATGGATGCTGCATTTACATCTATTCACAGTTCTGTCTCTGTACATGCTGAAGTTACCCCACTGCAGCTAAATGCATGCCAAGGCACTCAACTAGTATCTAGAAGAAGCCAGCATTTAGATAACAGAACAGAATGCTTAAATCCCCATGAGATCTGAATCCCAGTTACACCTAGCATTTATTGATGGGATTTACTTCCTGCCAAAAGAGCAGCAGCAGCTACTGCTTCCTTTAGGATGTGGCTGAATAAAAGCTAAACTTTTCTCTGGAATAACTTAGAGCCTAATAGTTATATGACACAATCAAGGTCTAAATACCAGATAGATTCTTTATTTGTGAAAGAGATGTGTTGTTTACCTCCTTCCCAATCCTACAAAACACAAGTATTCTCTCACTTTAAATCTGCCTTACGGGAAAATGATCTTATTGACAGGCCATAGTCTTTTCTGTTGAGTGTCATGGGAGAAGCAGAATTCCAATACATATATGCATTTGTGCTACTACGAAAAAAAAAACTAATTGAGAGAGTAAGAGGAAGTCTGCCTCTGTGCAGCTCAGTGATTAGCTCACTTACCTGACAGGGACAGAGAAAACTGAGTTCTGGTACCTACTTCCAGCACTGATTTTGTATGCTGAACATCATCAGTAAATAAAAAACCACCCTAAGAAAGGAAGAGCTGATGTCATCAACAAGGAGAAGAGCTCAAGGTCTTTTTTCCAGCAAATTTTTAAGCATCAGGATAAAGATGCACATTCTTTATTTAAATTCTTTACAGTGCTGAATAACTCAACCAACCTTTTTCAGCCTGAGGAACATATTCCTTAAAGACTGGGCTTCTGCCTGCAGAAGTTGGCTGGCCAGGCTCCAGTTTGAAGATCGGTGCCTAGAAGAGAGATACCAAAAGGAATCAAAACCTGGGATCATTCTCAGGGGAGAAACTAAAACCGTCCAGTTCAGCAGAAAACCAAACTTCTGCCTGTTCTGAGCACTCTGAGCTCAGGAAGATTTGGGCAGCCATTGCAACTCCTTGTCCTCTCTTGGACACTGTTTCCAAACAAAATTTTGCCTTTTCATAGTTTTGATTATGATTTTATATATAACACATGCTTGTTAAAAGTTTGTTGACTTTTCCCAACACAGACTCTTGCCAAAATAGTAATTTCTTCTATCCAGCCTTAATGGACACAAGGGAAAGAATTTAAGGTATGCTGGCACAAGCAGTGAAGAGTGCAGCCTGAAAGACCTCTGAAAGAAAAGAGGCTTTCATTACTTGCCTACGTACTTTGGAAAAGGGACACATTTTCATACACACTAGAATACGGTTGCATTAACCTAGGCAAACTCTTTGAACTCCTTAGATTTTATGAAAAGTATGTGCTCAAGAATAGCACAAAAGAGTGGAAAATATATGTAATGATGGAACTGCCTCCTGTCATTTAGAGTTTCAAGATAGTTAATGAATTTTCAAAGAGTAACATGAGAATTTATAACAGCAATATAGAAATTTACTCCCAAATTTGATAGTAAAAAATCTTCAATTTTCTGTTTGAAATGGTAAAAACTGTACTTCACTAGAATCAAGACTTGTTGAGGGTAAAATCTCTTCCAAGAATGTAAAACTTGAGCTACTGCACAATTCAGCAGGTCTATAACGGAGGAAAGGTACACCAAGATAAAAAAAGCTAGTGATTCATTACTTGAATATATGAAAGAAGAGTGGGGGAGGGCACACAAGTAAATTAAGCGTATATATCATATGAAAGAGAATTAATATTGAAAAAGAAACTATCCCTTTTATAGACAGAATGAAACTGAATGTAAGTATGAATGTGAGTATCAGGAAGGCATATCCCTAGTATCTATAAAATTAAAGAAAAACATTAGTTTCAATAAATTTCTTTTCAAACTTTATGTTTACTGCAGAAGTACTACATTTGCTGTGGTAACAGTCAAGATCTCTTTGGGAAAACTAAGGGAACCAAAGGAATTCTCTTAGTTAAAAACTTAGAGCTAAGGTTAATGACATTTTTAAAAGAGAAATATTAATCTCTGAAAATATTTATTCTAGAAATGAAGTTATGTTTATATTTTTCTTGAATTTGAAGTTGCATAATTATATTTTTACAAAGACAGTTATTCTTCATTAATGGACCAGTCAACAAAAATTAATGGCAATTTATGGAATTTTTCCCATTAGAGCAACAGGTCCGTTGTGCATTCAGGAAGATAGTGTGGGTGAGACATTCTGGCAGTCTGATATTAAGCGTGGGTGTTAATTTGCATATTTTAAAATGCTTCATTCTCAGTGTAGCTTATTCCCTATTGAGTATGTAGACTGCAATGCTCAAAAACTGAATATATTCTCTAAGGTAATGCTGGCTGTCCTCCTAATCTGACCTCTCACAGCATGCCATGCTTGTGATTTTGCTTTTATGTGTAAATGTAAGTTATGATTGCTTTCCAATTTCTACTTCATACAGAAAGCTATTCTGAAAGATGCAAGTCTTTGCTGAATAGATTGTTTTGAAAAAGCGCTTAGTATAAAAACAGTATTGCATGTATTGAGTATCTTTTACTGAATGCAGGTACTGCAGGCACAAAGGTGACAGGCCCCTGAGGGCACTAATGGACCTGACCATCCACACTAGGGCCCCCACCAGCCTCCTACCTATTGTCAAGTTCTTCTGTTGAAGCTGTTCCTCACTGAATATCAAAACTTACTTAACATTTACTGGTGAAGGATGTGACTGAAAATATCTTCTTCATTTTACAGAGTGGTTTAAAATAGATTGCAGCAGGCATTGAATCCCATGTCTCCCCAATCCCCTGTGATACACTGGTATACCATGTCATTCTTCTTTGGCCTAGTCTTGATTTACTCCATGCAAAGGAAAACCTGCAGAGGAGTCTGAACAAAGTGCAACAAAGCTGGTGAAGGGTCTGGAGTACAAGTTTTATGAGTGTCTGAGGGAAGTGGGATTGTTTACTCTGAAGAAGAGGAGGCACAGGGAAGACCGTATGAATCTCTATGATGACCAGAACGGAGGCTCTCTTCCCAGGTAATAGCAATAGGATGAGAGAAAATGGCCTTAAGTTGTACCAGGAGAGGTTCAGATTGAGTGTTTGGAAACCTTTTGTCTCAGAAAGAGTGGTGAGGTACAAGTTGCCCAGGGAGGTGGTAGAGTCACTGTCTCTGGGGATATTCAAGAAGCAAGGAGACATGGCACGGAGGGACGTGGGTTAGTGGGCATGGTAGTGATGGGTTGACACTTGGACAAGATGATCTTAGAGGTCTTTTTCAACTTTAACGATTCTATGATTCTGTGTTTTGAAACCTTACAGGTATTAGCAAGCAGGAAAGTAGGAAAGACTTTCAGCAGAATGAGGAACCGAGCTGATTTACCAAATGACCCAAAGACTGGAAGAGGTGCAGTGCTTCCTCTAACAAGTGCTTTCTGCTTCAGCGTTTCCTGCTAAATCGCCTTGCTTTGCTGGCATGTAAAGATGCTGTTATTTAGCATCCGAGTTTTCACAAGAGCAGTATAGTAGCTGTGATCCAATTAGATGGCAACTAAATATTATCACATTTAACATCAAAGCCCCCAGTTTTTTCTTTTTCACAGAATCACAGAATGGCCAGGGTTGGAGGGGACCACAGGGATCATGAATCTCCAACCCCTCTGCCACAGACAGGGCCACCAACCTCCCCATTTAATACTAGACCAGGCTGCCCAGGGCCCCATCCAATGGCCCTGAACACCTCCAGGACGGGGCAGCCACAACCTCGGGGCAGCCTGTTCCAGCACCTCACACTCTCTCTGTAAAGAACTTCCCCCTGACATCCAACCTAAATCTTCCCTCCCTCAACTTCAAACCATTTCCCCTTG
>JAOWBP010002052.1:64435475-64478870 GCA_028571105.1 Tragopan temminckii
GGGGTTGGAGATTTATGATCCTTGTGGTCCCTTCCAACCCTGGCCATTCTGTGATTCTGTGATTCTGTGATTCTGTCTAGGAAGAAGGGCAAGTAAAGGATACCAATTGGTTAGGATATATGACACTTTCTGATTTTACTATAAGAGTGAGCACTGAGTCCTGAGCAATGGTGGATTTCTGAGCCCTCTCCTATAAAGAGATCAGAGAAGACATACAGGTAGACATGTCATCTGGGCAATATTTTAAAGAGGAGGAGGAACTTGCCCGTCTTCTGTCTCGTGACCACTGATAGGACCTGAGGGAATGGCACAAAGCTGCTACAGGTGGGGGACAAGTTGGGTATTAGGAAAAGGATTTTCACCAGAGTGTGGTTGGGAACTGGAACAGGCTCCCCAGAGCAGTGGTCATGGCCCCAAGCTGCTGCAGTACAAGTGTTTGGACAACATTCTTGGACATAGGGTTTGAATTCTGGGTGGCCCTGTGTGGAGCCAAGAGTTGGACAAAATAGTGCTTGTGGGTCCCACCCAATTCGGGATATTCTGTGATTCTATGAAACAAGTACCTTTTGCCAGTACTGTGGTGAGGACATTAGCTTTAGGGAGCAGAAGAAAGACAGGATATAGCTCTGGAGGCCCTCCTTACAGCTATGAGCAACTCCTGATTTACGCCCCATGTGGAGAGTTAAATGATGCCATTGCTTCTCATGTGGAAGTGCAATAAACATGGGATGAGAACACTCCTGAAGCTGAGTGAACCATTTCTCACCTCTCAAAGCTATGTCCCAGGCTGCCTCTGGCTCTCAAGGGTACGTCTGATTAATCTGAGAAAATCTTAACTAGAACAAAGGGCTAGCACCATCCCAAACCATTCCTGACTGAACTTCAGTAGCAAATGTGGCTGGGCTACAAGAAACGTTGGGAAAGTGATTTTACCTACAGGATAACATTTTGCAGGCATGAACACAGTGATACGGTTGGACAGAGAGACAGAACTTCAAGCTCATTTAGAAACGGCACCTGCAGACAGTGAAAGATACACACTTTTTACCACTTATATGAAAACAGTGTATCATTAGATATTTGGAATTAAGATACAGGCAGAACTACAGACTACTGAAACTCTGAGGTAACTTGTCCTGATGACAGCACAGAGTAGTGACCACGTCTTAGATTGAGGGTCCCACACTGAATCCAGGGAGCAAGTGCTCAGCAGTGTGGGGCAGAGCTCCAAGCATCAGCTGCAGAAAGGTTCCCAAGGCCCTCGGCATCCTTCAGACACAGGCAGCCCCCTGTACCTCTCTGAGTTCCCATCCTGAAATAAATGCACTTTCACTCACTATTTGATATCGTTTCCAAAAGTGATACTGTGGTATATCACAAAACACCCTACAGAAATACACTCACGCAAAGATGCTGACTTACACAGATAGGACCTGTCTGATGAAGCTTTTCCCTTTCTGTCATGAAGAGATGCACTGAACTCTGTCACACTTGACACAGAGAACCCTTGGGCTTACTCTGAAATTTAGTGCTTGAATTTAAACCAGGAAAAGTATTAAGGGAAAAGAAAGCTGCTTCTGCGCTGGCAATTCTGTATCCTGAGTGCATTGTATTCTATCAGATGGTGAGATATTTCTACTGTATACTAATCCAGAGGTGCAGAGGACAAAAGCTTGAAAGACCAAAGTGTGGGGCAAGATAGAATGCAAGGAATAACAAAAATAATAGCAATCTCACACAATAAATTTCTATGAAGTGAGCGGTACATACATGCTCCTTCTCATTGCTAGCCACTATTCATATTCAATAAGCTGGATATATCTAAATAGGAAATAATGAACATAAGATTACAATAAGAGATTCTTAAACAAATACTTCACTTGTTTTATAGTTTCAAGTAAAAAAAAAAAAAAAAACACAAAAAACTCACAAAAAAAACCCAACAACAACAACAGGTAGCAAGCAGCATCTAAAATAAATGTCATCTATCCAAAAAGGATGATTTGTGTGGCATGACAGTTCCTGTCTGCGATGGGCATACATTGAGTTTATATCAGTTTTAGAACACAATAATGCAGTTCCCCTGACAGCTCTACAGAAGAAAGAGGTCCTGTGACAATGAAATGCAACTATCCTGTCCACAAAGAGCTTTTTCAAATTCTGGACAATAACTATATGAAAACAAATAAATAGTAACAGGAGACAGCTCCCAGAGCCCAGAGGAAATACAGTCAGCAATTTGGGATAGTAGAGGCCTGTTCTATTCCAAAAAGCTGTTCTGCAGGTGATACTTGCACATAGTGGATAGCAGTGAATTGAGCAGCAGCACAGCACAGGAAAGGGCACTCTTCTGCCCCATCAGGCTGTTGTAGTAGAGTCTCTGGAGCATATCTCATGCCATGGGAAGCAACAGTTCCACAAGCACTGTCAGTGTTGCCATACTCTTTGTGGGGGTCAGAGAATTTATACAGCATGGACACAGGCCATTTGGCAGCCCTTGGATCCAAAGCTAGAAATCATCTGCTCACCTACTTTGTGAGAGAGGTACAAAAAGTAATTGAATTTACTAACTTTCTTTTATCAATAGAATCCTCTTTTTCAAAGGTATTAACTCTCCATTCTGCTCATAATCATAACAAAATTAAACTCTCTCTTTCCACTTAATGACAGCTGTAAAAAATGCAGCATGGATTCAACCTCCAGACATCCAAGTGAAAGTGTTTTTTTCCTTTAGTCTGTTCTCAGAATAATTTTATTGTTTTTGCAAAAGAGTGCTTTTAAAATGCATTTTTTCCCATGTGCTCTAGGCCATTTCCCTAGCTATGCTGTTTAAGCTGCAAATTCAGTTTGATGGTTTGGAACTGGGAAGGAGTTAAGGTTTGGTTTCTAAACTCATTTCACCTTTCTTAGTACACTAAGATAAAATAGTGAGGCATTTAAAGCATGTGAAAACTAGCAGGGCCCCCACCAGCCAAGTGTCCCTTCTCTCCAGATCATTGCTCTCGTGAAATTACTTCTTTAAGAAACTGCACAAGGCTCACATTTGGCAAGAAGACGTCTCTGGCAAATCTTATGCCTCACGCACTGGTGAAGCCGCACCTTGAGTATTGTGTTCAGTTTTGGGCCCCTCACTACAAGAAAGACATTGAGGCCCTGGAACGTGTCCAGAGAAGGGCAATGAAGCTGGTGAGGGGTCTGGAGCACAAGTCTTATGAGGAGCGGCTGAGGGAGCTGGGATTGTTTAGTCTGGAGAAGAGGAGGCTCAGGGGAGACCTCATTGCACTCTACAACTTCCTGATGGGAGGTTGTGGTGAAGAGGGGTTTGGCCTCTTCTCCCAGGCAATGAACAGGACCCAGGGAAATGGCTGCAAGTTGTACCAGAGGAGGTTTAGGTTAGACATAAGGAAAAACTTTTTCTCTCAGAGAGTGGTCAGGCACTGGAATGGCCTGCCCAGGGAGGTCATGGAGTCGCCGTCCTTGGCAGTGTTCAAGAGGCGTCTGGATGAGGAGCTGCGAGATATGGTTTAGTAGCTTGTGGTAGCAATGGTAATGAGAAGACAGTTGGACTAGATGATTTTATAGGTCATTTCCAACCTTGTGATTCTATGATTTCTATGATTTCTATGAAACTTCCAAGTTTCAGCATCAATAAGGACATTTTCAAGGCATTGTCCCATAGTGTGTGCTCTCTACCACCACAGCTGCAGGAATCAGTTAATCTTTATGGGAACCTTCACACAAATACAGTCTCTGAACTTTTATTTCCAGTAGTGCCACTTATTTCTCTGCTGCTTTTTACTCATGTTATCACAGCCTCTGAACATTTCCTGGTCTCTATTGCATTATCAATTCTCTGAGATAGGAAACTGAGGCAGTAGAGGTTGAAGCAATGTCTGTGATGCATACAAAGCATTTTTAACCGAACACATAAGGCAGGTAAGCAGCTTGCTCCATCATCACTGACCCGAGCTTCCTTCTAGGTGACTGCCCATGAATGTGCAAAGCTAAATGGTCGGCTTCTTTTTCCTGTGTTCATTTCATCTTCATTGATAGGTGATAAGTCTTTTGTAATGACAAAGACTAGATACGTGACTTCTCTGACTTAGTAATGATTGCAAAATGTATGGGTATTCAGTAGTTTTTTTTTCCTGAACAGGGACTATGTCTTTATGAGGTATGAGTACTTACAGCTCCTCTGGGAAAGAAGTAATAGAAATGCTGAATGTACAGCCATCTCTGCTGCTTATTCTCCACATGTAGCAGGCCTGAAAGGAGAAAGAAGTGTTAAGGAGAACAGGAAGATTTTTCTCTCCAATTAATTTATAAAGCATTGTAAAAAGGTCAAAGTGGTGTGTTATTGCATCATCTTTTACAAGGTGACTAAGGCATTTAAAACCTAATTTTTGTGATAGGGACTGTAATAAGAAAAGAGAATGTCATATGAATCATTCCCTGCCAGTAAAACTGGGAGCTGTACCTATCGAATCCTTCATTGCTACAATCTGCAGAATGTGATTTTTCTTGGTCCCTCATTCAAGGCTCTACTGGATATTAGTTGAAAATCAGAGGAATATTTTACTGGTAGGAAATGGAAAGGCAAGGCAAAAACACCTTCTGCTTCTACACCTGTTACCATCAATTCCATCAGTAACTAGAAGATCAAAAATTGGTTTAACATAGTATTGTGACAATTAATGTCAACAGACTTAATATTTCATCCCCCATGTCAGTTGTTTACTATCCTGTCCTTTCTTTCTTCTTTTTTAAAATCACAATTTTAAAAAAAATCTTACACATTATCTGCTCTTTGTCCAAGAGTAAAGTGAGTGTTTTCTAATGACATGAGGTTATAGCCCTTGATTATCTCCTTTGTTGTCTCACCTTGGAACAAACAATCCAAAAAAAAAAAAAAAAAAAAAAAAAAAGCTTCACTGAGTTTAAGGGAAGGTACTAAATTCACTGATCAAGAAGGCATATACTATTCTGCTGTAGACAGAAGAAAAGTAGTGACTCATATACAGCAGGGAAAGTACCTGCATTTGAATAACCAGTGTAAAGTATCCCAAACCACCCTTGAGCAGTCATGAAACTCAAAAGCTCATATCCCAGATCCTTCCACAGAAATACAGAGGCCTACATTCAATAAGCTGAGTTCAATGTGTGTTTGAAACAAAAATCTCTATATCTAAAGCTGAAATTTCGGAGGCCTTTTACTGGAGGCAGGCCTCAGTTGCGCTGAATGCCTACTAAAATTTCTGATGCTATTTCTAGAGCTTTTAGAACTATGGTGATGTTGTCTACAACAAATTTAATCTAAACAGATGAATGAATTTTCTGCGTGAAAAACTACTGTACCTTTCTTTATGATAGAGTCAGTATATTTAATTTTCTATGGTGTAGCATCAAATGTACCAGAGCACATCGGGTCTCCTGAGAAGAGGAAAGAAGCCTCCATCTGCAGTGTTTTCAAATCAAAGTTTTGCTTTAATTTTACTATAAATATTATCATTTTGTATTAGAACTAGAAAATCAACTGAATGAGTAATGAAAACTGCAAAATGCTTATGCTTGGATGACTAATCAGAGTTGCAGACTGTCTGGTTGCTTTCATGTTTAGCTGAATATTTAGAATTCAGTGTTTTCCTGCAGAAAACAAGATACTCAGGGCCTAATATGCAAAACATTTACATATCAGCAGCTTGAAGACTCTGTCAAGATAGAAAGGAATAAGAACTAAAGAGCCTCATAAGTATCTAGGCTTTGAATTAGGTTTGTTTTTCCCTATTAGAAGTTTAGTTTTTCAAATTAATCAAAGTTGGGGAAAGATGTCACTTAAACACTGACAGTGCTCCTTCGAGATTCCATCTGTTTCAGCCTGGAAAGATTAAAAATAAATCCATAAGAACGGGTGCACCTGCTTCAGAAAATTATAATACTTCCTCTCTGAAATACTTCCAATTGAAAACAACAAAAACATTTCTAAACAGATTTGTGATAGTTCTCTGGAAGCCATTTGCTTCTCAGAAGGTGGATTTTCCTGTCTGTTTACCTTACAGTTAAATCTGTGTATGACAGTCGGGTATTGGCATGCTTCCCTATCTCTCAGCAGTGAGAGGCATTAACTGTGCTTTCAATGTGCAGCGGTGCCTCTACTGATAAATCTCCTTGTAAAACACTCAATTACCATCTAGCAATCTTGTATTTTCTGAGATGGGTAGCATCACATGTAAACTTTGGAAGAGAAAAACACACAATTTTAACAATGTTGAGTTCAAAATAAATTCTGTTATCTGGTGCTATAATTTGGGAAAATTGCTTCCCGTTTGCTTGCTTTCAATCCGGACTTTTTGTTATCAAATGTCTCTTCTCTTTTCTCTCAAAGGAATTTCTCTTCCTTTCCTTCGCATTACACAAAAGAAGTGGAAACATCAGCCAGAAAAAAATAAAATGAGTAAGAATTGCTTTTCTTCTCTTTATAAAAATGATGCACAACTGTTCATAAAACTTAAATCTCCTCATGCTGAACTGCCTCTCAGGTGCCCTACAAACACGTATGCTAGGTATAGCAGCTGAATCTTACATTTTGAGTGCCATCAGAAACTGCAGCCCTGACGGCCATCACCAGGTACCAATCCCATGGGTGGCTGGCTTGGGAGCAGAGGGGCAGAACACTTCTTTACAATGAGCAGCACACTGCAAGAAGAGTGAGATCTGTCCCAGAGAGCATTAATAAAGAATGTACAGCACAATATCTATACCGATTTCATTGCTGCGTTCCTTCTAGGGACAGAATGAAAGCAGAGGAGCGAAGTGAGTTGGGTGTTCCAAGACACAATAAAAGTCACACTGCTTGGGACGTGGTGGCTAACAATGCACTGGGCATGAGGGAGATATTCCTGAAAGATTTCCTGCCATCTCTACCATCCTGCCATCATCATCTATTAAGACAGCTTTGTGATTTGCAGTTGGCGTGAGACTCTTGCACTGTTCAGACTCCAAATATTTGCCAGACAGAGAGGAGATATCTGGGGAAGGGATTCTCCAGAAAAGATCAGGGTTAAGTAGCAGGACACAAGCCTAACATCAAAGACCTGCAAGGCAGGACAAACAATATCCAGAACTGAAGTGACAGGAAATAAATATGAGCAGCAGAGAAGGAAAACAAAAAATTAACAGGCAACTGGGTCAGGATCTGGAAAGTCTGAGGTTTAATTAATTTCAGACCTAGATAATTGGCTGGATATTTTGTTCTGATAATGTAGAGTGTAATTTGTGCTGTCTTCCTGTCATCACTGCTGCAAGTGAGCCTGAAAAAACACTCTTGTCAGTCAGTAAATAAACACTGTCTCTCTAAACAAACAAAGAGTGGCTGGGTGCTTCATTACACTTTTTCACTTCATTAGGTTTAGCCAAGTCATTAACCAGAGCAAAGGCACTCCTATTCTTTAGTCCATACCTAGTCTGAAAATCCTCTTGCATTTCATATGTGCCAGTATATACAAAATGGGGGAGCAGAGTTCATCTATGTAGTGGTGCTTCAGCTCATGTCCCCTTCTTGCACTCAGTTAATGGAATGTGCGCACATCCCTCCTGGCTGCAACATAAGGACATGGAAGTTGCACATTTCATGCAGTGAGATCAGATTCCCAGGACAGAGAAGTCCTCGGACTATTTTATGAAATGTTGAGTTTCTGAGATTTCCACAATAGAGGCTGATTTTCAAGGCCAGCTAAAGCTAATCTGCATCATCATCCTTTTTAAAAACTTGCCTCCTGTATAAATCCATATTGTTCAATAGCCCAGCATCCTTTCTGTCCTCATGCAATTCAGTAATGCTCAATGCTGGACTCAAATTACGCCCCTCTGCTTTTAAGTATTTAACCAATGATATGCACACACTTGGAAACAAGTTGCTCCACAGGTATTTAGGACAAAGAAATCAGTTTTGTTTCCTACTGAACTCTTTCAGAGACTTCCAAATACTGGTATGAAAGAAAAGCAGCTCTGATGATATCCTTCTCTCAGCTGTGACATATTTAGGGTTTCTTTCCTCTTCCCAGGAGCTTATTTTAAGTCCTGTTTTGTGGCAGTCTTATTGTCGCTGCTGAACTGGGTAGAAATCAGCCACAACAGAAAACCAGGCAAAAAGGAAACTAAGAATGCATGTTTTAAAATTCAGCTGAGAGCATCCTCTGCTTTTCTTGAAAAATATTCATCTCCCAAAAATTCAATGATCAACAATTGCAAATGGTACTCAAAAGCCATTTCATGTCACAGGATCAAAGACTCCTCTCATGGAAAATGAATAGGTACTGTGCACCATGCTAGGTGTAGTCTTTTTGTCACTAAGCATACCACAGAAAATAAACCAATTTTATCTGGGAAAAAAAAAAAGAGATGAAAATAAAGAAGAGAGAGAGAATAAATCAGCTTTCTGAGATCCATCTTTTTTGATGCAACAAAAGAAAAACTGAACTTTCCACGAGTCACAAAAACAGGGCTAATGTTTTTGATCCCTACGGTTGTAATAATTCTAAGACATAAAAGATCTTCTCTTTTGTGTATCTTCTCAGGCTTGGGCTGATCCTTTTTTCTTTCTCCTCTCAGGTCTTTTTAGTAGCCCAGTGAGCTCCAATGACTGGTTTGTGCCATTAAAGACACATGAATATTATGTCCCAGTTTTGACTGCTTTTAATATATTGTTTTGCTCTGATAGCAGAAAAGGGAAAGACTCCCATCTGAGAATTTCCCTCTGAGTGAATCCACCTCTGGTCCCAAAGGTGAAGGTATCGGATGGAGCAGGCAGGGACATCCATGGCTTCCCAGCAAACAGCAACAGGCATAGGCCAGATCTGTGTGGAGGCCTTGGTGGAGGCCTTTCCAAAAAAGCTGTATTTTCAGCTCCAGGTCTTTATCCTAGAACACCAGCATTTCTGCCACTTAACCAGAGGAGCCATCAGAAACACCTAACTCTAAAAACAAAGAGGAGACAGTGTCTCCAGTCCCCATTTATGGCCTAAATTTAGTACAACTTCTGCAATGCTGGAATTGGGTGTTCTCCACAATAACAACAACTTAACTAAGGAATGTTTCATACTGTTGATCAAATGCCTTTTTAAATGTAATTTACTGTGAAAGCAAAGTACTAATTTACTTCTCATGGCATTTGTCAAACAGTCCTTCCTCTTTCTTTCATAGGTGCCTGCAGTGATGAGCTCCAGAGCTCATCTGTTAATAATGCTGGCTTATAACCAGTTTCTCAACACTCCTTTTGCTTCATCCTTAAACGACTAAATCTGACTGTAAATAAGCAAGCCTGAATCCCTTCCAAAAGGGAGATATCTTACCTACAAAGTGCCATAATCTGGCATAAAACCCGTGTTGCCTGAGCCAGCATGTCAGCTCCTACCTCTGTTTCATCAGCTGACTCGCTAGCACCTTGGCAATGCTCATTTAAGTCAACACCACAGCAGCCTGAAAGAGCACAAGCTTTAACATTCCCTTTTTTCAATCCTTTGTCAATAGTATTTCACCCCACGGGAAGATCCAGCCCAGTACAACTTAGCATGAGAGATATGGACAAACAGGTTCATGGCTCCTTTTTGCCCTTCTCTTCACCTACGCCACCAGAGAAAACGTGTCATAGTTCCACAAACTTGTTTTTGAAAAAAAACCACTTTGTCATGTAACACACCTATTTCTTATTTATCAGCAAGAATAATAGCAGGTGTGTAGAAATAGGAATAAATAAATCCTGTATTTTAAACACCTCATTGGCAAAAACTCTCAACCTATATTGGACTTTCACAGTGCTAACCTGACATATTTCTGATGGATTTTGAGCAGTTGCAGTTTGCAAGAGAAATAACTGGGTTACGAAGACCCCGAACTTCAAGGATAATGAAGCATTTCCAAAAGATGAAGATGGACACTAATGTCAGTGGCAGAAAAACTAACCTCCTTTTTAATATCCTTACTCCTATTTAAATTTTTATTAACTGGTCAGAGCTCCTTAGATTCTAAAGGCATCCCATTTTAATGGTGTCTGCATTAACTGTTTGATGATTTACGAGTGGCTGCCTTTGAGATGGATCCGGACACATCCTACTCTCACAATTACAATAAAATTCAAAATTCTGTACAGCCCAGTGCCGAGACACAGCCTGACTAGTAACTCCTCAACTGACAACACGCAGTACAAAGCAGCTGGAATAACAGTATAACAATAAAGCAGATGTCTGCTGGGCAACCATAAACCAGGAGATTACATCTGTACAGAGTGACTATTGAATATACTGATTGTCGACGGACAACTAAGTCGATACAAAAGAATATAAGTAGAGTCGTGATGGATATGCATGGCTATTTTATCTGCAGATAAGTGCATTGCATATATTCTCCCCAAGAGGGAAACAGAAAAAATAAAATGCCAGATGATTTGCATGTGTAAAAAAGCACCGGTGAACACAAGTTACTCTAATGTAAACTTAGCCCCAGTGTTGACTTAGTGAGCAAGCTTCACCAGTCACATATCTTGCTTGCTACACAAGGACTGAGGGAGTGGAGTGAGGGTCATGAAGCCCATAATTGTGCTTCAGAGGGCACAGTGGTACTAGGGAAGAACAGGAGTGCATCACAAAGAAATAAGCTGGCTTGCAGTCACAAGCAGGCAGCTGAGCTGAGCCAACTGGCCAGCTGACGGTGAAGGGTTGTGGGATGAGCAGCATGTGCAGAATAACAGATTTTTTGGCAGTCAAAGAAGAAACGTGAGATGAGCAAGTGACAATCACATTGCTATTTCTTAGAGTGCTGAGTTTGTACTAGAAGAAATGCATTTCACTCTGTCCAAGGGTTCACATGGTTATCTTCTCATTTCTCAGGTTTGTGGGGTACCAGAGGGAAGCTCAAATCAACATGATTTGTCTCAGTGAACACAGAAATATTCTTGAAACAAGTGCTCATCTTGAATACCTAGAGAAACTTAGGGAGAATTTCCACAATGAATGTGTTTGGTGGTGTTTCACAATTATATGAAACAGTAGACAATTAGGAAATAGAAGGATAATAGTACACAGATTTCATCCACTAAAGTAAGCTATTCTTTTCCAGCATGAAGTGGAGGGGGAGGAAAATAATACATATTAGTGGATAAAGTCAGGATCTAGGGAACCTGCTGTAGCAGGTTGGACAGTGATCTCCAGAGGTCCCTTCCAATTCAATAATTCTGTGATTCAGTGGCTTCAGAAGTACAGTCACACCAATAGCTCTGCTTACTGGGAGCAAGATTTTAGCCGCAGTTTGTAAAGTGAAAATATTTCCTCCTAAGAGATAAAAATGAAAGTCGTGGCAGTGCATTCTCTCATGAAACCAGTGTAAAACTGTAAAAATGTCATGTTCTGTTACCCAGAAAACAGTGCAACAGTAGCAAAAGGGAAAGAACAATTCCAAAATTCAAACACGGAGCTTCACAGAAAATGGAGAACACAGGTTAAAAAAAAAAAAAAAAAAGAAGAGGAACACATGAACAAAACATAACATAAATCCTGAATCACAGAATATAGGTATTTATAAACAGAGATGAGATCTCCTCTCAGTTTTCTCCAGGCTGAACAGCCCCAGGTCTCTCAGCCTTTCCTCGTAAGGAAGATACTGCAGGCCTCTCATCAACTCTGTGCTCTTCCACTGGACTCTCTCTAGAAGTTCCATGTCCTTCTTGAACTGGGGAGCCCAGAACTGGGCATAATGCTCCAAATACGGCCTCACAGAGCAGAGCAGGAGTGGAGAACTCCTTCAACCTGCTGGCAACGTTCTTTTTAGTGCACTTCAGGAATATAATGGGAGCATCCTTCTTAAAATCCTCCTGTAACGAAAAGTTAAAAAAACTGTGAGTTATAAACTACAAGCTATATAAAAATAAAGCAACTAAAACCATAAATCTCTTAGCATATTGCAGTGTTGAGTAACAGAGTTTTCTCTGCAAATGTATTACCATGGATTTACGGAAGCCAGGGTTATTTCTTTGCCAGAAGAGAAACACGTGGATGTAAATATAGGACACTCTGTCTTCATTGGCCTTACTTCCATTTACTTTGTTGATGAAGGATGTTGAAAGGCAGAAACAAGAGTTTACAAATCATAGGCTTTTGCTTTCAGAGGTACAACAGCAGCTGGCTGGAGCACTTCTAGGTTGCCTTTCAGGCTGCAAGGGGCCAGGAAGGGCCTCCCATGTGTCAGTCCTTACCTTTGGCTAATGCTACATAGGGAAAGTAATTTCTCTTGTAACTCACTGATGCGCTCACTGAAGCTGCTTGTTTGGGTTACTGGAGACACTGAATTCTGCTGGTACTCAGTTAATTTTGTTTATCTAGAATCTGATTGTATTTTCATATAAATCAAGTGATACTGCTCTGACATTAATATGATGGGATTTTTAATATTCTTTCAGAATAAATCTAAATAAACAATGTGACATACAGTTACTACTTACTATGTATGTTTTGTGTTTTTTTTTTTTCTTTTCCTAGTGAAAAGCAATATTAAAAAATCCAATTCATGCAGGCTATGGCAAACAGCCCTTGGTTGAAGTGAAAACCAGCATACTGTCACACAGCTTTGCCAGGCCAGGGCATTTATGCTCTGTTGTGATATTCCACATAGAGCACCCACTTCAGGGCTGTAACAAGCAGTTCCAATGTTTACCATGGAGAGAACATAAGCTCCAATAGCAGAGTCAGCTGGACCCCTCAGCAGGTGCCTGCTGAGACTAACTATACAGGGTTCCAGGGAAAGCAGCCACCACAAGAGTCCTTCCTGACAAAGAGAGAAATAAGCTTTCAATCTACTTCTTCTGCTCCAAAGTGAAAGAAAAATATTGCTTGCTTGCAGAGTGCCTAAATCCAGACACAGTGATCTTTTGACTGCTCCCCTGCTGCTGGGATAGGTGTCCTGAAGAGAAAGCCGCACAAAACTTTGCTTCTAATATCTCTGCGTGCAAGGCTTCCACTACGTTTCTTTTCTGAAAGAAGAATGTATTTCTGCCAAAGAAAAGACACATGAGAAGGAAGAGAAAGGAAGGCATTTTGTATTATAAGTATGTTTCTCCCTTTTATGAAGAGAGAAAGCAAGTATTTTGAAGTCAACAATTAAGAGTGATGGCTCTTAAGAATCTTCAACACTGCTTCAGTAATTACAGAAGTTATACTGATATTAATGGAATGTTTTTAGAGTGTGAAAAAATCTGTAAACATCAGAAAACAGATGCTTTTGAAGCAGCTAAAGGCAACATATTTCAGACTCTTAATAGAAGTTCAGACTTTTTTTTTTTTAAGTCATTTTTAAAGGTTTATTCTCTGATTTTTTTTTTCAACTAGACGCTGGCTAGTTTTTTGTCTTTCAAATGGTTATTTATTTCTCTGCCTGGCTTCTTGAAGCATCAGCATATGAACATCTGAATTCCAGTGGGCACATGTATATCAATGGTTGGAGTTACTAATTTCCCTAAGCAGTGCAGCCACTTGTAACCCACTGCCATATGGCTTGTTTCTCTCCTCAACTTCTGTGCACACTTTCATACATATAAATACATATGATACTCAATTTATTTAAAATATACCCTCTTTCTGTGAATGTTTTTCTCATTTGGCAGCATTCATACATCCTGTTTTCTCTCAAGTATTTTAATGGGGAAAAAAACACCACCACCAAAAAAAAAACCAGCAGGGCCCAACAACGTGGTGGCCAGCAAGGAAAGCAGTCCTGCCTCCCATCAGGGTCATGGCTGCCCACAGGTGAGAGCACTAGAGTTGCAGGCAACATGGGGGACACAAGCAGTGCTGCCCATCTGTTCTTAATTACAGGAATTCTGCAATGCCACTTGAGAAAGACAGACAGAGCTTTGGAGGGGGCTGTCCCGCTCTGCTCTGCACTGTGCAGCTTCACCTTGGGCACTGTGTGCAGTTTTGGATACCACAGTACGAGAAGGACATAAAAGTCAGTTAGCATGTCCATTTATTTTTCCTACCATAGAAAATCGAGATTTATTAACATTAGATAACTGAGCTGGAGCACTGAAACCTACGTAGGCATGAAATTTTGTGGTAAGTAAGTAGCCCACAGCTCCCTTAGCTTCAGCACTGGAGACCTTCCAATGTTTTAAACATGGAGCTCAGGAGCTGCTGCCATAAAAACAGACATGGTGAACCTCTTCAAATATATGAAAACTAGTATTAACTAGCCTAGTACTGAATGGGGAGGTTGGTGGCTCTGCATGTGGCAGGGGGGTTGGAGATTCATGATCCTTGTGGTCCCTTCCAACCCTGGCCATTCTGTGTGATTCTGTGTGAAAACAGACATGGTGAACCCATTCAAATATGCTGAATTCACTTTCTTTCTTTCTTTCTTTCTTTTTTTTTTTTTAAGCTTTCTGATTGATTGAATATGGAGGAGGTCAAGCAACATGCATGCCACTATTTCTATGAGACATGAACAGAGCAAACAACTGATGCATTGACATCCCCATGGCATTAGGGTTCAAACTTTGAGGAATGTAACCGTAAGAGATTGTAACACAGTACTACTCTCTTCTCCCTCCTCCTGAGCAGCACAAGGGATTGGGGGTTGCAGTCAGGCTGTAACACTTCATCTTCTTCCTCAGTCACTTACTCTGCTCTAGTATGAGGTCCCTCCCACAGGATGCCATCCTTTCTAAATTGATCCTTCCTAGAGGCTGGCTGCAGTTCTTCAAGAACTTCTCCAATGCGAGTCCATACCACAGAGCCCATCCTTCAGGAGCAGACTGCTCCAGCACAGGTCCTCACAGGTGGCAGCTCCCCCAGCCCTCCTGCCTCACCATGGACTCCTCCGTGGGCTGCATTTCCTTCAGGCCACATCCATTGCTGCACCACCAACTTCTGCATGGCTGCACATAGATATCAGCTGTGTGATGCCCGTACAGTGCAGGGGGACAGCCTGCTCCACCATGGGCCTCTCCTAGGCTGCAGGGACATTCTACTTCATGTGTGGAGCACCTCCTGCTCTCCTCCTGCACTGATACTGGGGGCTGGCAGGGCTGTTTCTCCCACATTTCTCAATCCTCTCTCCTAGCTGCTGTTGCAGAGCATATTTCTCATTCTTAAATCTGCTCTCATAAAGGCACAACCAGCGTCATTCACAGCTCAAGCTCTGGCCAGCATAACGATAGCAGAAAATGTAAATTGACAGAAAGGAAGGAAATTCAGAAGTTATAGTGGTAATAATGGCCATCACTGAAACAAAGCACAGCAAACTGAAAATATATATATAAGCTTCAATTTTATCTGCTACTCTCTCAGCATCTGTTGTTTCATTAATGAAGAGCCACTTTCTCACATAAGACATGTACAGAGCAAACCCCTCCTACTCTTTACTCTCTGCCCTTGGGTTGAGGTAGGATGTGCAAATCAGTTCAGTTTAGAAACAACTATCTAAATATTTGGTGTATAGATATACACACCAAAGAGAAAGGATTAGAGAATGCAATGTGCACTTTAAGACAAGAATACAAATCATCACCCTCCAGCAACTATCTCCATAAATTTGTATGTTGGCAGATATGGGTCATGCATGGAAGAAAAACATAATAATTAAAAAAAAATAAATTAAAAACAGTACAGGAGTTTTGAAAGAAAAGGAGTGAAGCAGGGCATGTATTGGCAATATACATGACCCTGCAGTGCTGACAACCCCCAGAACTTTGTCTCAACAGAAAACTCCTTATAATCAGTATTATTTTAAGGAACAGCTTATTTCTATTTCTCTATTTTGTTTCAGTAACATAGGAAGGATGAGCATTTGAAATAAATAGAAATCCTTTAAAACAATTAAAAAACTTTTATTAAATTTGATACTGTTTCATTTAAACTTGTAGTAGTATACATGATACATTCCAAATACGCAGCCAACCAAGTGAAACACTGCAAAAGTACATTGAAATAAATAATGCAGGTTTTTTAATAGTCCAATAGTTTCTCAGAAATTTCGTAAACAAATTGTGATTGGGACATCTCAGAAAGCACCATCTTAAAATGTAGGATTTTACTTTTTGAAATTTTACCAAAAAAAAAAAAAGAATGGTTCTCAGAAAACTGTGTCTTAAATATCCCCATTCTCTACTTTGTATATGCCTACAATAATATGCTAAACAAATAAGCCTTGAAATTAACTGAACACAGAAATGGAAATGCTGATACTAAGCATCTCGCTGTGGCTTGCAGCCATTTAATTATAGCAGCTTGCTGTGTAACAGCATGCAAAGTTCCTCAAGGCAAAAAGTCTTTTACTATGTCTTTAACTCACAGAGAAAGCAAGATATAAGAGACTGACATATCTGAACACCATAATCATGAACACACAAGCAACATGGAACATGAGATGAACCTCTCCCCATCTTCAGTTGTTCCCATGAGAAATCCCCTGAAATGGACACACTGGGGAAGCATATTTTTAGTCATTACATATTATAACACAGTCTGTGAAGAGCTGATTATTTTACTTGACTTTGTTTCAGCTGTTCCAGAAGACAACAGAAGTACGTTTCCAGATATGTATGCCACATCAAGAAGGAATTTCATAAAGACCTGAAATTCTCATCTATACTCAGGTTACTAAGTAATGTTCATATAAATCTCAATGCACTTCTTTTATGCTGGAAAGTAATCAGCTGCATAGACTGCAACATGATTATTACCATGTCTGTTTGGCATTATTACTCAACATGAAATTTAGTTGCAAAAGTTATGAAACAGTCATACATTCACTGAGGTTTTTTAACAAGTATTTCCAAGACAGTTTAAACAAAAATGCATGAGAAGTGAAGGTTTGCAGTTGGATTCTGTTTTAACATACCCAGATAACAAAAAACTTTTCACAAATGAATATACAAAATAACAATGACATAAAACAGAGAAAAATCAGGCTCCCTGGAAAGCTGAATTTGGAGGGTTTTTCTTTTATTTTTTTTCTGCACGACAACTGCTCAACTCCCTCTTAACTTCCCACCGTACCATTTAATCATTTCACTGATACAAGTCTGAGAGCTTATGGGCAAGCAAAAACAATCAAAATCCATAATAAAAAAAGACATTTTCTTCTCAATATATTCTTGCAGAGGTCGGAAATAATATTAACAGATGCAAACTCCTAGGGCACTCACTGTGTTTCCCAGTACTCTGGTACCACAGAACATAGCAGCTTTTGTGACAGCACAAAATCTACTCATTAGGCATCCTCTGCTATAGAGTTCTAAGTAAACTATGAGAATAAAAATGGAGAGGAGGTGGAATTGTCAAAACTGACCCTTTTTGGTTTAATTCTATTGAAACTATCACTTTAAAATAAGAAAGAAATATTCAAGAACAGTTTTTCAACAGAATTATCCACTCCTGTTTGGTAAAAAGCAACTTTAAAGCATCCTCATGGTCTGTGCACTCTAGCATTGGACACATACCACATTTGAACTTATGCACTGGGTATGGAATAGTTAAGAAATGACATTATTTGTGGTAGTATCTAAGGCAGCAGCTGAACCTTTGAGTTTCCCATCTCAGGTTACAATTCAGGCGCATTTTCTGTTCGCTGTTTTCTAATTGCAAATTAGTCATTTAAGTACATCTTGAAATGAAAATGACACATTGAATGGTACGAACCAAAGTCTTACTGTATTCTTAATCATATCAACACCAGCTATTCATTCACTCCTATTCAGTTTCAAGAAAATTTTACTGGTAGTTATTTCAGCATCTCTTAAAACATGAATAGATTCCATTACAAACATGAGTAAGTCACAGAATTTTACACTATTAATTTGGATATACAATAAAATTATTCCACTTGAGTTAAACTATTTTTTGGCCCACAGGATGTGAATTTGGATTTTTTTTTTTTAAATCACACACAATTCTTTACATTGCACACTATATGCTTGTAACACAACTCTCTATTTTCTTTATTTGATGACTTTTTTCAGAGGTAAAACTATCAGTTAAAATCAGAAGCGAGTTCTCAAATTTCAGAAGTCTGGCAAGTGGTCACTGGAAAAAGAAATGCATAAATCTATTCATTTATGCAAGCAGCAGTCTCTAGAAAGCTGCTAGCAGGCAAGGCATTTTTATTCGTCTCCAAAAAAGCTTAGTTTAGCAACAGTGAAGCTGAAAAACTCTCACTGACTTACAGGTAAGTTCTAATGAAAAAAAACCTGTTTCCCCTGTAAAGTATCTCTTTTTTAAACTTCAGCAAAATGTACTGAACTCCTCAGATTATTTACCTAGCCATTTCTTTAACAAATAAACATAAACTACAGCAAAATATACTAATTAATTTCCAGCATTCACCTTTATCAAAAACAAGGTTTTTGTTGTGAGAACAAATAATCTTTCATTTGTAGCTTGAAAGCCTAAGATTGGATCGTTGGCTTCCAGAGTTGCTACTAGCTGCTTAGCAACCTGTCCTACTTGTCTTCCTTCCTTCCTGTTGTAGAGAACTGTGGACAGAGGAGTTGGTTGGCGATAGATGAAAATTCGCCGCAAGCACTCGCAAAGAGCAGCATAGGAGTGGTCTGGGGCACAAGCCATGAACTTCTTGTCTTGTTTTGATGCTTGAACATAACCTGCACAGCCCAGAAAGATAGACAGAAAGAGAAATGTAATATACTGACCTCATTAATACTTTAAATGGCTGTCAAAATCAAGTTTAGCTTCAAAAATAATAGGCAATTACTAAGAAAATTTTGAATTTGTGACTAAAATAGGATTAGTAACACACGAGTGGTTTGTCTGCAGCCAAGCAGTGCTTGCACTGTTATCTTTTTCCAACTCTTTGCCCCACACATCTAGTCGGTTTAGGGTGCACAAGAACTTGGGATGGGTCAACTGTCCCAAAATGATCCAGAGAGGCTCAAAATGATCCATAGAGAGGCTCCTTCAACAAACTACAGTAAGAAGGGGCAAGATCAAGCATTGCTCCTTCAAATTGTACTAGATGATTAGAACTTACTAATTAATCATCCAAATGTCTATTCAAACCTTACTCCCTTTTCAAGAGAAAGTTCACAGAACGGATATCTGGAGCAAAAAAATCCTTGATCCTTTAGGTTTCCCTGTGGTTCCTTCCTTAAGTTTCAGTCCAAAACTTGGACTGAGAAATTAAAAAAAAAAAAAAAATCATTCATCTTCTTTGCATTGCTAATTAAAAATCAATTCCGAAAATCGAAGAAAATAAAACAGAAAAGAGCACTACTATTGTTGTTTTGGCCACTACAATTAATAATGTAGGTTTTGGAATTTTAACATAGAAAATATTCATTTTTAGTATTAGCTCTTGCAAAGCACTTCAAAATTTGGTTGCAGATAAACAAGCTGATAGTTTACATCATCTTTGGCACATAAGAGGCAAAGTAGGTTAGTACAAAGTAATCTAGTTAGTAAACTTCAGTATAATACAGAAAAATGACTGTAAATAGGGATAAAGGCGTAAATAAAATTTTTTTTAAAAAAACACCATAGGTACAAAAAGCTCGAATATATAATTATTTTCAAAACAACAGAAAAACAGAAAAACATCATGAGAACATTACTTAAAAGTCTGCATAGAAACTTGAAACAAACAGTACTATGAAAAAACCTAAAACCTTAGTCCTTATCATCTATTTTTTTCCAGTATAATGACATTCAAAACAAATAAACAAAGAATAAACAGTGAAATTAATCTCTTCTGTTAGAAAACTAAAATACTTAGAGCTTAATATGGCCTTAAGTGAAAATAACATGCTACGTTAAAAAATTGTTCATATATAAAACAAAATACATTGCAAAAACCCAGAACAAATCCAATCATCCAGTTAAACAGCTTATCTTTCCTTTAGTTTTAGATGCAAGCTAACAGTGATGTGGTAAAAAAAATGCATTTAGGGGATGGAGGGAACTAACTGGCACACTCATGACATTATTAAAAGAATAGGTCAAGATCACACCTAAAGAATATGAAGACTGTAATTGTCATAGCAGACAAATTCTGCACTGGGTTACTTTAAATGAAATTTTATTATCTCCATTACTTAATAGGTACAGCACAGGGCCAGGCAGACTATTTTGCTTTCACTGATACAGCAATTATTACTCTTGTATCTATATATAATCAGTATTTTCTGCTTTTGAGCTTATTATTTCTGCTTCCAACACTGGCTAAAACAAAATTCCTAAGCCTGAGTGCGAGGATACAGCAGTAACTGAGGGTTCTTCATAGTCACATTTTTCTGTATTTCTGGCACACTGTAAGCTCAAAGTTCAGGGGCTTCTTGAACCAGAGCTGGCACAGTTATGCTCCCAGTTGATCTTTCCTATCATGATTGATTTTTTTTTTAATTTATGATTTTCCCATCCACAAAGTTTTATGGCAGAAGGTTTCATAGCATAAAGATACCCATGTGAAATAGTTTTTTTTAGTTTCTTTTGAACCTGCTGTGCACCAACATAATTTGATGTTCCTAACTTTTGCAAATGAATAAACACTAAAAAATCAGTTCCAATTGTTCAGACTTATCAACCAAGACAATGACACGGGAAAATTCTAATGACCACTTACCATAAGCACATACAAAACTAGACGTGTCATCAATGAACTGCTGCTGTTTCCCTAATTATTTCTGTGTCTAAGGTGCTGACTGTGATTTTACAAATCCTTAAACCTACATCATTTATCCAAGGAGCATTCCTTTATTACTGTCCAGTACACTGCTTGCATCCTGTACATGGCTGGAATAGTCTCATTTTCCCCAAACACCCCTGATGTTCTACTCTTTCTAAAATTAAGCTAGCATTCTGTTACGTGACAGAATTACAGCAACTTTTACTTCAAATTTAATTAAGTGAAATATCTACACAAGCCACACTGCGTATTCAAACAGGATGTCTCAGAAGAGTACGATCCATATGACAACTGCCTACCTAAAGCATTGAAGGTTGCAATGTGTTCCCACATGTTTTGTGGCTGATCAGAGTGGGGCTGCCAGAGAAGAGCATCAACATCATGCCTCAGGCAGAAACAAGGCATTTCTTTGGGATCCACAGTAACTGAGAAAAGATACTGATTGCTTCCAAGATTAATCTGTAAACAAAGAAAAACAAAATATTGATTCAAAACATGAATAGCAGATTCTGTCACATGCACTGCCAGAGTTACTTGTTCAACAGCTTAATGTTTGCTAGTTGATAAAATGTTTGAACACATTATGCTGATCAACAGTTCAATACACTACAGGTGGCAAACACATTTCAAACACATGTAGTTGTTGCTTGGGATAAAAATTAAGGAAACATTATGTCCATTATGCAAGCAAACAGGAGTGTTTTGTGTAGAAATGCTTTTCTAAGACGGAGGACCCTAACCTGTAACTTTTGATTCTCTCTTTAATCACAACTGTTTTTCTGCATTGCCAAGAGAGAAGGAAATACTGTCTCTATGCAAAAAACAGAAAGAAAAAAAAAAAGAAAAAAAGTTGATTAGCACTGGAAAAAGGATTAGTTAGAATACTAAAATTAAGAAATGTTAACAGTTTTCTGTTTGCTCACAATCAAACAGTTACTGAATTTCAGATCAGTACCTGATTCATCAAACGTATCTAGATTGACAAAAACATTCAATAAGCACTTATATTCACAAGGAATGATCGTAAGAAAGGCAAGACAAGCATAGCTACATATCCCAATTACCTTCAAACTAAATACTACAATTAGTGAACAAGTAAGAAAGCAAAAATTCCTTCTCTGTGACACAAATAACCCTTATGGACAACTGTTTATCAAAAAGCAGATTTGGAAAACTGACGTACAGGCTGAATACCACAATACTCTGACTTCCCAGACTAAATTCCAAAATATCCTCTTACATGTACAGAAACATTATCAATAAAGACACACTTTGCATTCAACATCACTAATTTTTTTATTAACAAATGAAACATATAGAAGTTTTAGAATTTGCCATCATGAAAGAGTAATAATAGTTTTTAAGGATATTGAGCTTGCTGCAATAACTAATTTTGCACATGAAAATAAAAGGTCTGCGTAGTACTGGTGTGTCAAACTTTCTACAATCTCATAAAGTAGCGAGTACACATCTTTTCAGATGTAGAAACTGAAGAAGGCTACTTAAATCCTCAGTCTGTAAGATGCATCCTCAACAGTTTTTCTAGAGTTTTATGAAGAAAAAGGAAATTAGGATTCAGAATCTTGTTCTGTACCCATGACAATTTCCGTACAACAGAGGATGTTGTTCTAGACATACTTTAAGTAACACAAGGTAGTGATGAGTTGCAACACCAGTGCCTAGAGACACCTTGAAAAAAAGCTTAGTAGAGGCATCTTGAAGAAACAAATGAACGAAAAAAAATCAACTTAACCTGTAGTGTTCTCAGATGATTATTTTGTTTCTTCCTTTCAGCAACAGACCAGATCAAGTCCTAACTGAACTACAGTAAGGTAGTAATTTAGCAAAAAAAATGCAACTTTCTAGTAGGCTATCTAAAAAGTTACTGAAAAAAATATGAGGTATGGAATGAGAAAGAATTCTACGCTCCTGAAAAGGACTCCTTTTTATCATTATTTTGGCATGGCTTTGCTTTTTCAATCAGCTCTTGTGAAAGTATATATACATATCTAAAATCACGATAATAGCAACCTTCTTTTTATATCAAAATGATATTGAAAGTAATGCTTCCTATTTTACAGGGTCAGCCCACGATGTCAGATGCGGATGCTGGTGGTATGGCAGTAGAGGCTGAACCTTCCATCAGTATCCCCTTACATGTTGTTGCTGTGTGACAGATGGCTTGCATTCTGACAAAAAGCTGTCTGACATGGAAATGTGTATTAAGCAAAGGTGTATCTCTGAATTCCTCCAGGCAGAAAAAATGGAGCTCAGTGGCATTAATCAAAGCTCGCTGAACGTTTATGGAGACCAAACAGAGGATGTGAGCACAGTGAGACAGTGGGTGGCGTGTTTCAGCCATCATATATGTGATTTCAAGGATTTGAACAGATTTGTTCTGATAAAAGAATTCACCTTTCATATCAGAAAATGAATATTTTAAAGTATTTCAGTAATAATTTGCAGCACTTACTACATGAGTAACCTTCAAGGTACTGCCATCAAATCTGCACAAACTTGCTCCATCTTCAAGAAAAGCATCACATTCTTCTAATTCTTGTGCATTACAAGGTGGATTTTCCTTTTCAGGATCTGGATTCTGAAAAAAAAAGGTCAAGTTAAGTTAAGTATGCATAAAATCTGAGTCTCTCTCTCTCTCTGTATATATATATATATACATATATATATATATCTTTTTTTTTTTTTTTTTTTACAGAGGACACAAATATACACTTTCTTATTAATTATGAATTAATGGTGCTTTTTGAACAAGAAAAATGACACCATTTTGGCAGCTTGTATAGTCTAGAAGTTGAGGCCAAACAATGTACAAAGAAAGATTAGACAGGGTACTAATGTTCAGTTCATCTGACATGGAGCTCTTGAATTCATGTGGTCATTTCTGCATCCATTCAGTTGATTAGTAAGAACTTTTATTTCGAATCAGTCTACAAAGTAAAAGGAGCTCAGCACAGGGGTTATTTTTGTGTGTTTTTTTCCTTGCATTTGGATACTATGGCAACCTAAGTTTAAAGAAAACTGACAGGAAGAAATGACAAAGAAAGTTCCTTAAATGACAGAAAACATGAAAGGCATCATATAAGTGCAAGACTAAAACAGGGCAGGATAAACGTTGGGGTTCAACTCTCCTCTGCCAAACATTATGATTTATTGTCCTTATCAGGAAGCTTTAGAAAAGAAGCTTCCAGGTAAACAGCATTATCATAAACACTTGAGATGACTGAAAAGAATCCGCGCTTTTATTATACATATATAGCACAAGTTTCATTGAAACTTAATACTGAACATTTACTTAAACAGCTTCCTAGGGTTTTTATTATTTTTGTTTTCTAACGTGATAATTACTGCAAGCTGAAAACTTGCAACAAAAATCATCTTAAAACAGGTTGCAAAAGCAAAAATTTGAAGTTCAGAAAATATACTACAGTACCTTGCCCACAAATAGCATGTGAGAAAGGAGTGAAATCAATTTAAGCACTAAGCAGAATTTACTTTAATTTTCCAGCCTTCTTCAAAAAATAGTAATCCAGAAGTAATAAATCAAGATCCAGAGGGATCTTGTCACAGTTCACAAGTTTTAGATGAGATGCCAATTCTTAATTAAACCAAATTAAACAAATTAAACAAACAGCAGTTAAAAAATATATTTTAAGACTTTCTCTATAACCACATGTCAGAAAGTTCATGAGTCACGCCTTTACAAAAAGCAAAAACTTAGCAAGGCATATCATTTACACTCAGTCAACGTAAGACAAGCACAGCATCTCTAGAAAGACAGCATAAAATTGTTGCTAATCTACTGATAAACAAGAAACAGACACCCTTAAAAATTACTTCAATTAACTGCTTTTAAATTGGCCCATAACAAGTGGTGGGAACAAAATCTGTTTTTCAATTTAATCAGAGTTCTATATTTTGGTGCAGAGACACTATTATGTATGCTAAATTCAGTCCCCTATGACCATATTACAGTTCAGAACACAGTCATAACTCTAGTGCCATTAGTTAACAATCTCAGACAAAACTGAATGTAATCTAGGATTCTGAACAGTAAATGAACTGAAGAGCTATGTCATTTGGATATCAAGAAAAAAATAATACACTAATATGCAAATATGTTAAATGTTTTATTTTCAACTTCTTACCATTACTTCAGAAGTCAGATGCATCAGAGATTCACTTATTTCAGCGCACTGGGAGGAATCCATAATGAATTCCCCTTTTGTGTCACCAACTATTAGCTCTGGCCATCGTGGTCCCTCATTTTTCTTAATCAGAAAAATTTCCAAGCTAAAATGTGAACAGAAGGCAACAAGTAATGCATGAATCTTTTTCAGATGACAGTCAAAAAAAAAGCTCTGAATGTAGATTTGAGAACTGAACTGTTACTGAAAACCACACAACAGAAACAATTAGAATTCACCTTATAAAAAATAAACTATATTACCTGAAAATATTCATTAAAAAAAAATACAGACAAACGCAAAGGAAGGACAAGTGATTTCTCAAAGCCAAATAAAACAAATAAAACACACTCATACTTGTGAAAAGCCTTAAATTTCCTGCTTTGATACCAGGACAATATGAAAGACAGTTATACATAAAACTTTTTTTTTTAATAGATTTTTTTTAGTTTGAAAAGGCTGTTCTATGTCATTGTATAAAACAGTTTGTCATGTAACTTCATAAATAACTAACTATAAGAAGGAATTACTTTCATAACGAGCTAAAGAAACAGAACTGAGACAGAACTGCAGAAGCCAGCGAACAATTTTCAGCAGAGGAGGTAAATGCTTGAAAGGACAGGCTCAGTGTCTAGCAATAAATAAGTCAATTCCCAGGAGGCCCAGAAGCCAGATATGATATACACTTCGAAATCAATTCCTAGCAATAGTAAATCTTAAAATCATATACAACACCTTTTATTCTCTTTAATTATCCAAGTGCAGCTTTCATGGTCCACAGAGGAATATAATTTTCCTTCCATCAAAGCAGGCTGGTCTTTCAATGTAACACGTATGTTGTCAGGGGAAAAGTGTACTTTTATGTCATCCTTAGTGATGTCCTGAGGAATGTGAACTGTTATTGTCAGATCATCTTCAGTCTGTTGCCAGTAATAGAGAGGGTCTACAATTGAAAACACACAGCAAAATACCGTCTACATCAAAAATGTCCTAGATTCTACAGCAAGTAATGCTAGATGAGACAGAACTGAGACTTGGGAAATAATGGAAATTAACTTCTATTGCAAACAATTTTCTTAAAATACATCCTGATTATTAGACAGAAACTTTTTTTTAAACAATCAAGTTAATTTGTGTCACTTATCTGGAAAACAACTTCTGTTAATGTCTGTACTCAAATATGTTGATGGAGTTATCCAATGGACATTAGATGTTACTCGACAGTTATTACAGCTTTATGAAATTGATATCTAAAGTGTATTTCAGTACACTGAAGCATTACTGATCAATAACTCAGTTAAACAGACACCAGTAGTATGATAGTTATGACAAGCTACTCCATACTCAGGGGCATAAGCTATTTAGAAACATGAACATTTTTCCCTCATCTATTTTGCCAGAAGCTACACTGACTATTAAACAGAAATGGTTTTAAAAGACCAAATAGTCTTCATTTGCCTCACTTGACAAAGATGAAATAGAATTGCCTGCCAAGAGGTAACAACTGACTTTTGCTTCTGGGTCTACAATCTGCCCGATGTCTATCTTGATTATTAAACTTCTAGAAAAACTGCCTTTCTGTGAGAAATACTTAAACAGGAGAGCAAAAAAGCTGGCTAAAGGCTAGAGGACATGTTCAATCAGGAGTGGACGAGGACGCTGAGTTTGTTAAGCCTGGAGAAAAAAGAAGGTTGAGGGGTTTCCTCACTGCTCTCTACAACTTCCTGAGAATAGCAAGTGGAGAGGTGCTCATCTAGTGTTGGGAGACATGGGAGTGCCTCAACGCTGCACTAAGAATTAGGAAAAAGTTTTTATTAAGAGGGTAGTTAGACATGGGAACAGGCTTCCTAGAGAAGTGGCTACTGCCCTGTGGCTGCCCATACTTAGGAAGCATTTCAGTAATGCTCTTAATACGTTTTAACTCTGGACTGGCCCCAAAGTACTCCTGACAGTTGGAGTAGGAGATTTTTGTAGGTGCTTTCCAACTAAAATTATTCTGTTCCATAATGAAGGCTGTGACAGCATGACTGAGTAGGGAAAATATGCTTACGGAAAACATAACTACAAGTGTATTAATTTTCTTTTAAAATTTCCCTCAGATTTAGAGGAGAAATAAAGTTTGGATGGACTCATTTTCTGAAATGCTTTAGAAGCTCTCCACATTGTCACAGTTCAATATTTGTTTGATCATGTCAGCAGTTGAAGCTCTGGAAGTACTCTTACACTGCTGCCTGTTACCATGAGTTTCCTGTCTAAAGCAGAATAGTCACAGATGCTATAAATATGATTCACAGAAACTGTTAAAATGAGATGTGATAGCCCTTAAAATTCTTACCTTTGACACAGACTGTATCTGGTCTTAATTTATAAAAAAAAAGAATGAGACCAAACCAAGTGTCCTAGACTTTTTTTTTTTTTCCTTTGCACTACCTTCTAGACTACCTTATTAGTAATAAAGCATGTATAGAGCAGAACAGGAAAGAACAAAGGAAAAAGCCAAAATGACAGTGAGTAACATAACCACCTTAATAGTTCATATATTGTTGTAACCTCTTCTAAAAATCAGAGTTCTACTGTCAGTGCATCCGTTTCATTATTTGGTATCTATTTTGCCTGCAGTTCTGTAGAACCGTGCAACTAAAACGATAGTCTACACTAGGTTTCTGAAAAGACAAACTCTTTCTTAAGGAGGAATTAGACTTCCCTCTGAAACTGAAGTTCACGTTTCAGTACTTTCTCTGACATTACATTTCTGTGCCATCATAAGATCTCGCTGCTCCACACATCGCAGATTGCCTTCCTGAGTTGGGAAACAACATATGTGCACACATATGCATTAAGTGAACTCTGTTTGGAGCTGGTATTGTGCTAGTATTATTCAGTTAAAATACATTCAGTAACCAACCTCTCATATTCAGAAACAAAAATCAAATTGGAAATAACCGAATGCAGCGACATAAATATCCATATTACAGAGCTGAGTGAATTTAGGATTAAAATTTAAGTTGATTCATTTTGCTCTGGTTTGACTGAAGAAAAGTAGTCTTTTGTTGATGTCAGTTATTTTTTTCTAAACTTCTTTCTTAATGAAGACCTTTACAAGATTCTCATTCTTAAACAAACAATTTTTTATTGCTATTTGAAAGGTAGAATATTCTGCACATCAGGGAGATCTCTCTGCTGAACAACTCCTTGGGGGAGCTTCATTCCCAACTGTTTGGGTGTCATGCCCCTTGTTTTGTCTACGAAGACTAACTTCTTCATTTGAGTACTTCATCTACGCTGCCTAAATTCAAGCATCTAACTTTTGTCTAAACAACTCAACTGTTAGCAAATAATCAGTATAGTTCTCTTGGCAAAATGCCTTTATCCTTGGGTCAAAGAAACTCTTTATGTGCCTCCTGTGTCAAAGTGTTTCCCACATAGGCTTATGCACAATACAACTTTCCAGGAAGAAAACAAACGCATTAAAGTCCATCTGTCCATAAAATAAATAAATAAATAGATCAAGAAAAAAAAAAACAAACATTTCAGGCAGATATTAAGACTAATATTTACTAGGATTTCCAAACAAGCTCTTCTCTTAGCCAAAACAGAGAACAATCTATCATAAACTGTCAAACAAGGTTTACCTTTCTTTTCGTTTGTTGTTTTCTTATCATCATTTTCTTCTAAAATTTCTTCCTTTTCTTGTACAAATTTGAATGGTTTGTAGGAAATAATCATTAGACCATCTCCAGTTGGCTCTATTGCTGCGTAATGGGGCACTGATTTTCCCTGTAAAATTCTCCTTTTGCAGATTTCATACCTATGTTCATCTATAAAATGAAGAAAAAAAATTTGAGCAGTAATATTTTTCTAGGGGATGAAATTCTTGTACAAGAACCTCATTACACTTAAAAATGCTAAGCAATCCTACAAGTTAAATAACAGTACTTTAAAAGGAAATCTCTTTTTCAGTGACTTTAGTATAAAGTTAATTTAACATTGTCCTTTTTTCTTATGATGTCTTCTTTAATTACAGCTAGCCCAGCAATTCACAAAACTACTCTCAGTCTCTGTAGAAACAGGCCTTCCAAATATTTTTAGAGCTGATATAAGAGCTTGAGAAACAACGACATAGCTTCTGATAACACTTTAGCCATAACGGAAAATGCCTGCCTTCACTTTTGAAGGTCTGTATTTTACAAAAGCTGAGGAGGTCCTAGTTGTCAGCTACTGGCATCAAGGACTGCTCCCAAACATATGAGTACCGATGACTTAAAACACAGGTAAAGTGATAGGTTCTAGAGTTTGTTGTTCTTTAATTAAAATCTAACTGGACTCAGAGCCCTCAGTATTTGATCAACTTTTTATAACAACAGATTGTACAAATGTATTTTTAGCAAATAAACTAACAATATGACAGGTGACAATATTATCTCTAATAAAGCTTTACATGAAACAAAGAAAAAAAAACAGTACTGGGAATTTATTAGTAGAGACATCAGACAAGACCAGATCATGATGGTAAAAATTCTTCTATACCACTCTAGCAATCCAAAGTGTGCTGGATCACCTCAGTGTTAAGTTTACAGAAATATCAATGTCACAGTACAATACAGACAATAATCGATAAACCAGGTATAACTTGTTAAGGGCACCCAAATTATCTTACATGCTAAAAATTAGTTTAGAAATAGAGTAAGGAACCAGTCTATAGTGTAATTCTGGTCGTTGTTCAGTTCTGGTTCAGTTAAAGTCCCCTCCTCTGTTCTAAAAAGTGTAAGCAGGGAGATATTAGTAGAATAGATATAGCCATCCTAATCCAAGGCAGAGCAAGATTTCATCTATACAATTATAAGACTCCAGGCAGCTGGGGAACCTGCATCAACAGATGACCTCAGATTAGACAGATGACCAAATCAAGTATGTCTACGTTGTACTGGGAAATTAACCACTCATACAACATTTTGAAAAGTACAAGAGATGTTAATCAGAAATAGTTTTGAACTTAGATTTTACTAGACAGAGCTAAATGGGAATTTCATCTCATAATGTCACAAAGTAGTGTTCTTAGCTTGTTTTCTAATCACCTTAACTACACACATGCAGAAGTTTATTCCTTCCTGTCTTCCAAATGTTTGTCATACTGTAAGTCTACAAGTGAGAACCTGAACTTGAAATGAATTTAAAATCTGATGAGAGTTTTGTTGGGATGCAAACATCAGAAATTGAGGAACAATCAACATTTAAAACGATGAATGAAAGCATTATAGCTGTTTTTCTTTTGCAGTGTTTTTTTGTTTTTGTTCAGTTTTAGTTTTTTTTCCTCATACCCACCAGTAACATAAAACACTTACCCGCTTTGTTCATCTCCACAAATGTAACCCATTCCAAAGTAATATGAAATCCACTTCCTTTTGTGTCCAATTCATCTTTTTCTACCCTAAGCAGCAGCACTGCTACTGAATGTTTGTCAGATTTTACAAATGAAACACTGTGTACTATAATAAATGGACTGCCTAGTTCTTCATTAAACACAATCTGGAAGACAAAATGGTGGTAAAAGGTTAGTCAGTTAAAATTAAAAAACTCAAAAATTACTGAAAGGCTTCAGTGAACATTAAATCAATTGAAATTTGCTTGCCACAAATCACATTAATTTTTGGTTGGCTCTGAAGTGATCATGCAGTTGGACTAGATGTTCCATGAAGTTCTCTTCTAACAGAACTATTCTATGTATTTCTGGTACTTCCTCCCTTGGCTACCAAGAAAGTGTTCTGAAGTATTTTTATTGTTATTTATATTATAGAATCATTGAAATGGTCCATTAGATAAAGCACAAAACTCTACAAAAATGTCTGCACTAAAGCACAGGATAACCAGCTTCCTTTTGACTGAACTCTCAAACTGTACAGGGGAAAGAGCTACTCCACCACGCTGAAATCCTCCACTTCAGGTATACACTTGACTTCCTGCCAATATTAAAAACTCCTTGACTGCGTAGAAAACTGTCTTCTAACTAAAAAGTTGCACGAAAAATGTGGTAATTTAATATCAAATTCATCTTTCAGAAATGAAGAGAAATAATAGACCAAAACTTATAGTAGCTGAAGCTCAAGATAGTTTAAAAAACAAATGATTTTGTAAACTATTTAATAATGAGAAATGTTACAACCACCAAGCTAAATAAAAAATACTAAGCACCAATAATTTTCCAGGGCTAAGTGTACAGCATGAAACTTTTCTCTCCCAGAGATGTGGAAATATTACAATTTAGATTATACCTACTCTGTATAAAGCCTTTGGGGTTAATTATAAAAGCTTTTTAATCATCAGTTTTCTTTAAGTTTTACTCTAGTCACTGTGGACACACTTTTAAGACAGGATAAATTAAATGGTGAACATTTCAAGTGCAATTACATCAGCACAAGCAATCTAGAAGCTCCCTAACTTAAAATGAAAAGTAGCATTTAGCTTGATTGACAATAATTTCAGGCATTTTAAAAAATATTTATTACTCCACAGGTCAGAGGAAATAATTAACAATGAGTGATAGTGGAAGGAAAACCTAGGCTGACCCATAAATAGAGAAGGGAAAGGGAAAATGGTTCTTATAAGAAGTTCAGCTTGACAGGTGTGTAGTCACCCATTTAGAAACACTTGTTCTGTTTAGCGAATCTGTTTAGATGATTGTTTTCCAGTCAAAAGGCTGTTTCCATTCAACCATTTGAATTTTACAGGTTTTTTTCTCACATAAAGAAATAATTCACATGATCTTTATGCTTGGACACAACCCTACGTCAATGCCATAGAGTTAAGATTAAAAGCTTATTTTTTCATAACACTATATGCGTGCGATTCTCAAATGCAGGAGTAAGAATTATCTGGTAAATGTATTTAGTGTGTTATTTTAAGACTTACCTCCCACTTTTCCGATGCACTGTTTCCACGCTTGCCTGACTTAATTAAATACAGTCTTCCTGTTCCGTCAGAAATGGTAACCCATGTGGAAGATGAGAAGTATATTGAGGCACAAAGGCGATTATCGTAAGCTGTCAAATCTGTAGGTAGCCTGAAAACTTCTCTTGGCTTTTGCAGTGCAGTGTCCTATAAGCAGAGTCACTTTATGAATCACAGAATCATAGAATCACAAGGTTGGAAGATCATCTAGTCCAACTGTCCTCCCATTACCATTACCACAAAGTTCTAATCAATTTCACCATTGCTGAAAAATGAACAACAAACCTCAACAGCAAGTCACCACTTCACGTAATTGAGCCTATTGGGAAAAATGCAGGTAGGCAAGCATCGCTTCCCAATATGAGGAAAAAGTGGTAGAATTTTAGTATTCAATCTGTTTACTGAAAACATAAGCATTTTATAATTGGTATTTCAACACTTTTTTTTTTTTTTCCCTTCAAATTCACAGTACTAATTTACAATTTGCATTTAAAAGATTTTCACTTTTTTTCTCCTAGCATTCCTGTTCTTACTCAATTTGTTCACATATATACAACATGGAAAGAGCACATCCGTGCATGCAAGCATGACATACACTTTTTTTTTTTTTTTTGAGACTATCGTATTAGAGACAATTTCAAATCTATCATATTTTCCAAATGTTATTAAAATCATATATGCATCTAGAACATGTTCAAAGTTAGGCAAAATAAATTGTATTTGGGTAAGTACCATTTTAATAAGCATCAGTAAAAAAGATCAGATGACAAACAGCCTGATTATCTTTTGGGTCTACTTGAATTCGTATTAGAGATTACTGCCCTACGAAAAGGCACAAGGGCAATTCTGAAATCTGCAATAGAAAAGATGAAAATTAGATTTATAATTACTAGTAGCATTCAGGGTCATTCTGTGGATTCAATTGCATCGCTACAACCCTTCAATTATTCATAATTTAGAACACATTCAGGAGGGGAGAATGAAAGAACTATAAACAAAGAAAGAAAAAAACACACTCCACATCCAAGCACTTTCGACAACCTCCTCTTCTAGTAGAATTTCTTAAGGTTTTACTGAAAGGCAGTATCTTCTGAAATAAAAGCATTCCACTATAACAAGTTGTATGACTACTGTGAATAGGAATGAAGAATGTAAATTGTGGAAAGAAAAAGCTTCAGGCCCGGAACTATGAATTACAGGGATATGCTGTGCAACAGTACAGAAGATCACACTTCTGACAGCCTTCAAGTGAATCATAACAGTAAGCTTCAATTAGTTATGGATATAATTTTGTTTTAAAAAACTATCAAATGTCAATCATTTGATCTTCTAAAGCCCACATCAGATTTATCAACTAAAGAGGAGTGACAGGAGTCAACAATTCTGAAAACTTTAATTAAAAAAAGTCTCCACATCACAAAGCCTCCCACCTAAAAGGAAAGAAAGAAAATGCTCTTACAATAATCTTCCTTTTGATGCTCACTAGTATTAAGTCTGTAAATAATACTAAAATGGAACTGTCGACACTCAAGAGTAAAGAGGCCTTGCAGAGAGCTGCTGACAAATTAGAAAGCTGGGCAATCATCAACTATATGAAGATGAACAAGAGCAAGTGCCAGATTCTGTGTCTGGAAGAGGGCAAACCTGACTTCGTACAGGCTGGGGAATGAGTGGCAGGAGAGCAGCCCGATGGCAAGGGATTTGGGGGTTCTGGTTGACTGAAGTTGAATACAAGTCAGCTGTGGGCCCTGGCAGCCAAAAGGACCAACCATGCCCTGGGGTGCATCATGCCCAGCACTGCCAGCCAGGCGAGAGAAGGGATTGTTCCACTCTGCTCTGTGCTGGTGTGACCTCACCTCAACCACTGAGTGAAGTTTTGGGCATCGCAACATAACATTAACAGATGACATCTTCTTAAACACCAAAGTTGCAAGGTGAATTTGTCATTTAAGTGTAAGTGCAACATACCTCCAAAAAAAAAAAAAAAAATCAAACTTGCAGGAAAAATAGGTATCAGAACTATATGAAATTACTTATTAAAAAAAAAAAAACATCTTTCAGTTTGGATTTGGAATAAGCATATTAACCTGCTTCATCATCAGCTAAAGAGAATTCAGTACAATAGTGTCTTCTGTTAACTTGTAAACTGTACTTACTTAAAACAACATTATTTATAACAGATTTCACTAATATATTTACAGGCACTTTCGAGAAGAGAAGCTTTGTTGATGTTTCTGAACAGAAATTCCTTTTTATACACGTGCAAATACATTTATTCTGCAAAACAGCACTGTACTGCAGATTAGAACACAACATGGCAGCCATTTATTTGACATTCTGGTAGCACGATAGTACTACTAACTACTAACTGCTGCCTTGAATCAGTTAGTGACAGAACTATCTTGGGAAGCATCTACATGTTATTACCTTTCTCAACACAGAGTCCTAATAGAATCACAGAATCATGGAATCCTTAGAGTTGGAAGGGACCTCTGAGGGCCATCCAAACTGATTCCCCTGCAATGAACAGGGGCAACACAGCTACATCAGGTTGCCCAGGGCCTGATCCAGCCTTGCCCTGAAAGTCTCCAGGGAGACTAATAACTGGTTATAAATGATGCACTGTTATTCAATTTAGCTAATATACAATTCTGGACTTCTTTTCATTCTTGATTGATGAAGGTGTATTTGATTCAGAAGGATTGAATCAAATCATCATGAAAACAAAAAAAACCCACCATCATCAGTGAACCCCATTTTTGTCAATCCACCTCTCTTCCTGGCAGTAGCTTCCCCTCCAGTTTTGCATCTGAAACCTCCTTGATCTGTTTTCTACCTTATCAATCTACACCTATTCAAATTCAAATTCAATTATTTTAAAAATAAGTTTCTGCTTACCAGAGTCACTGACAAGTTCATAACCCTTCCAAATTGGTCAATGTAGTAAACATTATCCTGGTACCAGGAGTCAAGGTGAAGATAATTATACATGCCAAAAGCACGCATGTGGTCAAGGGTATACTGGTCATCACGAAGTTTCACTTCTGCCACAGCTAGAAGACGAAAAGAAAGAGAAATTATTTGAACAATATTTCTAAATATATAATTTAATAAGTTAATGCTTAAATTAAGAATTTTAAAATAATTCATCCATCTGTAGCCTGTAGGCCCAGTTTATTTGAAGAAAAACATATTATGCATATGTAGTTAAACAACAAACAATATCACTGTGAACTTGGAAAGCAGGTCCTGCACGCTGAAGGTCACCACAATCACTCACCACGGTAACGTAATAACCATTACCATTTACAGTCGCCTACGCTGACTCTTCCCAACATCTGTTGAGATCTCTCTACTTTGTCAAATGCCCTCACAAAAATGGAAGCACAAAGCAAGAACCTCGTAAAATTTAGACTTTTAAGTCTACTTGTAAAGACCACAAATCATTCCTGATACACATACTGTATTAAAGAAGACGAAATATTTCTGCTCAATCATAATTCTAAGCAAACAATGGACAGAAGAAATATCTTCTATGTGAATTTCATAATCTTAAACTCTGAATCACGCTATCAACAACTGCAAAGCAAACAATTAAGACACTATTAAGCATAATTAGTACATGGTCATTACTGAAAAAGTATGTTCCTAGCACCTTCACTGAGGCTGAAGAAATCTACAGCAATCTCCAAGACACCATCAAAATTTCAGTGCAAGTTTTCTCTATCTGAAGGAGCCTGCACAGAACGGCTGTTCACTAATAATAGTATCTTCTTCAGGATAGGCAGCATGCTACTTACAGCCACCCACTTGAGAAACTGAAAACTTCTCCACAGCTAGCAGTAATCTTAGCTGGAATTATCTGCATAAAACTAAGCAAGTTATTTAAACTAGCTGCAACTCCTTCATCCTACTTTCCATCTATTCAGAGACGGAGTAGTTTCAACATCTCAAAATACAGAAAATCTCCAAGTTCAAGTGAAGACAGTGCAAAGATCTAGTGTATCCTTCTAAAATGGTCTCCAACAGACTGGAACTACTCAGTCTCCACTACAGACATCCCAGGATCCATAGTTTCTCGTTAAGAAGTTTATTTCAGACTTGACATAACAAGAAAAATCCTTCAGAAAGTTACAAGTATACTGCCTGCCCATGATGAGTAAGCTTCAGACCCATAGTAAAGGGAGGCTAACAAAGCGATGAGAACGATATAAGGAAGAAGGTATTTTGGATATAAGAGAGAAATCTTTTACAGTAAGGGTGGTGAGGCACTGAAACAGGTTGCCCAGAGAGACAGTGGATGCCCCGACCTTGGAGGCACTGGCTGGATGTGGCTCTGAGCTATAGGTGTCCCTGTTCATTGCATGGGAGTTGAACTAGATGACTTTAAGCCTCCCTTCCAACTAAAACAATTCTATGATTTTAAGGTCACATTAGTTATTCTAATTACAACTTCCACATTTTTCTTTTTCTGCTCAGAAACACAGCAAAGTAATCTTCACACCATGTTCACTGGAACCATTCACAACTCTATTCAGAAGTCCTCATCTTGGTCTCCTTACACCCTTCTTTAGCATATGTTTAAAACCTACTGAAGAGGCAGTATTTGATTGTACTTACTGCAATGATTACTTCAAACTGTAGTTCATTTTCCAAAACAATGAGTGCCACTGAATAGCTATCACAATACATATCACCAATTGGATAATCACTATGGGCTCAAAACTGATCCTTTTAGAGATACTGGCTATTAACAGGGGTAGTAGAAAACTATGCAAGACATACTATCTGATTAATTAAGAATAAATATTCCAGTCATACTGTATAAAATGTTTGTAAAATGATGGCATAATTAGCAATTAGTCTCCTAATCACTGTTGATGTTTGCAAACCAAGAGCATTAATTCCACTCAACTCAACTCATTATTCATATTAACCACAGTGGAGAGATTTCAGCATCTCTGCAATTAATAATTACTCTTTCCTAAGACACGGCTAGAAGAAAAAAGCTACAATGTTAAATAAAAAAAAAAAAAAAGAGTTAAGAAAATATACCTGCCATAATGTGAAAGATGCAACCCACTCCAATTTCTACTTTAACTAATTTGAATATTTTACAGTAAATTACATTGTAAAAGAAATTAAAAAGTTGTGTTATGAAAATGTGTTTTAAAGCTGTTCGGACAAACAGTCTTTACCACAGATATTTTTCCTAACAAGATGAAAGGTGATGTGAATGTTCTGTAAACAATTTAGGACAAAAACAAATATAATCCAAGATAATTATTTCCAGTGAAACCAAGTACATATCATCGCCTTTCTGCATAGACAGATATACTTATAGTCAGGAATTACAATTCACATGCTGAAACATGTGTTTTCAACACAGAAAAGCTAAGGTTGTCTTATTTTTGTCTTCTACCCTTCCTTCCCCCCAGGCACACTGCTGCTAGTAGAATTTTAACTAAAATATATAGAAATATTCAAAATAGTTAAAACTGGCTGCTTCCTAAAGCAATTCAGAACTTTTCAAGAAATTTTTTGGAACAATACACCATGGCTTAGCTGTAAGATTATAAACTCTATAAAGGATGAAAGAACATGAACAAAGTCCCTGTCCTCGAGTTTTCCAGTGAGTTGTTCTGACAAGTCCTGCATAATAAGGAGTTGGTAAAAAGAGATCCAAATCTCTTAAGATGAATTATGCAATTAACTCTTCATAAATAGAAGTCAGAAACTATACCATATGTGATTTTAAACCTGGAAAGCTAACAAATGTGTACTGAATTTCCACGTAACACTTCAAATATGGTTATCAACAGCTTACAGAATGTATCCTGTAATACATCTCTCTGCCAATAAATCATCAGATTAATTGAGGCTCATTCTGTGATAAAGTAAAATCTGTGCACAGATGCCATCTGCTTCACGTACCACGTGCTCAGATAGTTTATAGGGGATTTTATACTATGATGGAATTACATTTCTTCCTTTCTACAGCCTTCCCAGTTCAAGTTTTCTTGATGGTCCTTGGAAAAAATGTGAAAAATTAATGAAGGATAGATCTGACAAAATAGAAGCTAATAAAATGAGAAGGAAAAAAAAGGAATACTTAATGAGAAAATCACCTTATTCACATAAGGGTTTTCTGCCTTGTTTTTAAAAAAGGAACTGAATCTAGGACAGACTAATTCAATAGCTCCAACTTTCTGAGTTCAACTAACAAGCAGCAATTTATGATAGCTTCTCCTACAGAATAATACACAGTCTTATTCCAATTTCTGATAAACAAGTCTGCACTACAGAAACCAAAGAACATTAATCCATACTCTGTCATACCAGTAAAGAGAAGGAATGTATATATAAATTAAATCTCAGCTTTCAGTATTATTACCCAACAACTGCAGTGAGGTGTGGTATTTCAGACTAGCAAAATTATGTCACTTGTCTGGAACTGTATGTCACCAGCTCCATGACTGAAAAAATAATTTGACTCAAAATACTTCCCAGCTAACTAAGCCAAGATTTTCACTAATACCAAGGCTACTTAAAAACAAAAGGAATATGTACAAAGCAATTCATAAGAATCAATGAAAGGAACAAAATATCCCTAGCCTAATCAGATCTTATTATTACCCTGCACTGAAAGAAAAAATCTCTGCATAAAAAGCACTAAAAAGTAAGACTCATACTTTAAATGAATAGTGAAGCCCTGGCTTGTATCAGGAATGGTGTGGTGAGCAGGACTAGGGAAGTCATCCTGCCCCTGTCTCGGCACTGGTGAGGCCTCACCTCGAGTACTGTGTTCAGTTTTGGGCACCTCAGTACAGAAAGGACACTGAGGTGCTGGGTACTGTTGCCCAATTAAGGGCAACGAGGCTTGTGAAGGGCTTGGAGAATATGCCCTACAAAGAGAGACTGAAGGAGCTGTGGCTGTTCAGTCTGGGGAAGAGGAGGCTGAGGGGAGACCTTATTGCTCTCTTCCAATGTCTGAAATGTGCTTACAGTGAGAGCGGGGTTGGTCTCTTCTCACTGGTGACAGGTGACAGGACACAGGGAAATGGCCTCAAGTTGTGTCAGGGGAGTTTGGATATCGGGAAAAACATCTTTACAGAAAGGGTTGTTAAGCACTGGAATAGGCTCCTCAGGGAGGTGGTTGAGTCGCCATCCCTGGATGTGTTTAAAAACCATTTGGATGTGGTGCTCAGGGACATGACTTAGCAGAGGGTTGTTAGAGTTAGGGTAGTGTGGTTAGGTCGTGGTTGGACTTGGTGATCTTTAAGGTCTTTTCCAACCTGAGCAATTGTATGACTCTATGATTCTATGATTCTATTTCTGCAAGCAAAGGATACTTAATGCTACTGAAATTGGAACTGGTGGTGAAAAAAATAAAGAAAAATAAGTGTTTATTTTGATATTGACAACCACATGCAGCATAATTGTTTTTAAACTAATAAACTGAAAGAATCGATTGGCCTATTTTTTAATTTTTTTTTTTTTTTTTTTGCTCTTTTGTAACACTCATAATTTATTAGAACTGTATTTTTAACCCTACTTGCAAGTAAAAATGCCCCTCAGTAGCTCATCTGTCTGCTGTAATCTACATCCAGCATTTACAGGTAAACTTTCAGTCTTGCTGATATTTTGATGTATTTCCAGAAGATGGACTTAAGAATACCCTCAAACATTCACCTTGGGAAAGGTCTTTTCAGTTATTAAGTTTGCTGTAAGCATTCAATTCCTACATCACCTGGATTCCATGCTGTGTGCATGTATGTGCATGCTATAATGCAGATATATTTATTTCACCTGCCCTTTGAAGTAAATTAAGTAAGTAGGGCTTCTTTATATGTTGGTGCAAAGGAAAAAGAAGGCTATGATTAAAGACTGAAGAATTATTACCTTAAATTTCAGATGTGTAAAGCTAAGTTGTAATATGTGCATGAATATAAACATAAGTTGAAAATGAACTTCATGATGGGGCAATGAACTGACTTTACTGAATCTTTCTTGTCTAGAATTTTCAGTAACGATCAATAGTACAGGCAGTGTTTTTTCCCCAAACTGAGTTTAGGCACATATACATTGCTATTTATGTGCTATAAGTGCCTGTAACTGCAGTTAATAAGGTTCCTCAGTTGCTGTTCATTTTGACAAGGATACAGTCGGGGAATGAGTTTTCTGGAAGATTTAACAGTATGGATGGTTTACAAGTGCCAGTAACAGGCTGTTTTTGAACTAACAAAGATACAGATTCATAGACTAAAGCCTGAAAAATCAAAGATTTAATTATTGCAGTCACCTCTGCAACTGCACTCAAGAAACTAAAATCTACTGGCTGTATAATGGGGTAACAAGCCAAAGGTCTTTAGCTTCTCACAGCATCGCTGATAATGGTACTACTCTAAATACATCTACGGAGCAGAACACACAGGCTAGGAAATGTATCATATGACTAAAAGGAGAGTGTTTTGACCTACATCTTGATTAGTTGCTTATTGTAAGAATTAACTAATTAAAAATACCTGAATAATGCAGTAAGTGAAAAAGATGAGTGAGTAAAATCACACATCTTCTCAAAGGCTAAGAGAAGCCTGTAGAAATCCCCTATGAAATACATACCTAGCAGGAAGCAAAAGTAGGAATGCTTCCTTCTTAGACAGGTTTGTTGTCTGTTGTAGTGAAATCTCAAACACATTTTTTTCTCCGGGCTCTTGAGAAGTGCCTCTATCTATCAGCTGTGGCACGCTGTTAGAGACCATGAAACATCTTAAAGAATAATGCCACTAAAATATTGGCTGTGTTGAAATCAGTGACAAATCACTGATGAAAAGAATTAGGATGTTATACTGCTGCTTGCTTATAAAATGACTTGAAATATACACCTTCAATCTTTTTGTGTGCTTAAATGCAGTTTTTACCCTAGTCCTATGGCAATAAATACAGTTTACAAATTCTTCAGGAGGACCGGGCTTCCTTAAATGTTCAAATTAAGTGTTTAATTGGAAAACCCAAATTCATAGTCTGTATTTTCTGGTGAGTGAGTAGAAATCAATTTCAATTCACTTCTTAGGGCTTGTGATCATCCATCCAAATGATCATATAGTTGTTAAATATATCTTAGCATTGAATTTGCATTGAAATTCTTTCTTCAGCTCTCAGTAAAGTAAATGGGACTTTGAACTGTCTTGCCTTAAGAGATACCCTTTGTCAAGAAATCATATTCTAATCATATTGATCAATCCTCTGTTAAGCTTTGAAGTTTCAGCTACTTTGAACTCAGTTTAACTGAAGACTGCTGCAAAAATTTGCTTTGTCATTGTCCCTCCTGTTTAACTTGGGAAAACTATTTCATCCTGTTTTCTCTGGTTCAGATTTTTCGAATTTCTCAGCAAAAACTATATCCTATAAACTTTATCAAAGAGGTGGTCAAAGAGGTCTCACTTTACTGTTAGTTGCCTTTTCATTTTTTCCTAATCTTCTGTTGCAGAGAACAATTTGTCACTGTTTATGACTGAAACCCTCTGTAGGCCTTCAAAAAATTTCACACAGAAGTCATATTTTCAACTCTCTATGATCTTCAATCTAGCAAGGTTATTTCCTTTGCAGTGAACAGGTGAAACTCCACTCAGCACAATCATCAGAAGCTCTATCAGACTTAATAGGAGTTTAGGATGCGTCTTTAACTGACAAACTAAGCACATGCTTGAGGGTTTACCTGCGTGCTTCAGTACTGAAAACAAGCTTAATACTGGTTAATGCTATGTAGCCATGAGCCTTTCCTCTCTGAAAACTGAACTTATCAATGTTGGCCTTCTTCTGGAAGAGATCTTCCCTCAGGAGACAGTCTGGAGTTACCTACTGACTTAGCGTGTCTGATCAAAGGCTCTGCAGTGGCGTTAAAGGATTCATTGCTTTCTAGAAAAAGTATTTAGCTTCTGACAAAGAAGAGGTAGAATGAACTGGCTTCTATTTCTTCTGGGAAACAGAAAGCCTGATGGAAAATACAAATTGGAAATGGACTCCAACATAGGAAGCAGTGCCTACCTATTAGATAAGAACATTTTTCTTCAAAAAAAACCTCTAAAATAGAATTATCAATCTCCGCTATACAGTACAGTTCAGCAAATCCCACATGAGATTGATTTAGTTCTTCTCAAGTGGATCTAAGAATGGAGTTTGACGTGTTCTATAAGCACGTGTTAGTGCTTCTTTCCCTATTAGAGTTCAGTTGCAGTGTAAACAAATAACTCCTAATTTAAGTAATTGTCCAATATCAGCAGTAACATATGCTGTTTAATGAAAGGAAAAATGTGTTGGAAATTGAGGTATTTTATGAGAAAACAAAATGTAATTTGTGCCTTTCCCTCTATTTTGATGTTAAAAAAAAAGAACTCATTTTTAATATACATTTTTTGCTCGTCTTCCCCATTAAGTTTTGTCTCGCAGTGCTTTGAATGAAGAACTCTTCAGGGGGCCCTGAATAGTACTGAGAAGGTTTTGTTCTTTGGCTGGTATTGATTCTAGGGTACTGGCTATTTAGTAAATAGATTTTGCTTCTGTTGGCTTTACACACACTGGGCTGAAATAATGTTCTTTGAACCAACACAGTTCGGTTACTTTTAAATCATATGGGTGGGAGGATGAGAGCAAGGAAAGAAATGACAACATAGAATCACTTTCTACCTGGAAGAGCTGGCTTGCATTCATCAGATACGTTACACAATCTGAGCTATTCCCTATAGATCTCTCAGGAAAAGAAATTGTTAAAATACGCTTGACTCACTATTCTATAATACATTTCAGGCCATTTTTCTAAGTCATAGAATGATCTACATCAAAATGTCTGAGCTCCTTTTTCCTCCTTTCATTGTGGCAGTGTGTTTATTTATGTTAGAAACTGAAAGTATTTGTTCTAATGAATCTGAACATGGTCCACATATTCTTCTACAATAGCCACCTCCTTCCTTCTTGTTTCTCTCAGTGTTGATCTTCCATACACCCCCTGTTTCATCTCAGGCAGTTGACCTCCATAATTGTTAGAAAACATTTAGGTTTGCTTCCTCTCTGAGCTTAGAGTTATCCTAGATGCCATGTTATGGTTGCTGCTCTCTTGTCCTTTTTCATAGAATCATCAAATTGTAGAATGACTTCAGTTGAAAAGGACTTAAACATCTTCCAGTTCCTACTGGTCTGCCATGGGCAGGGATGCCACCCACAAGATCAGAGTGCCCAGAGCCCCATCCAACTTCACTTTGAACACCGCCAGGGATGGGGCATCCACAGCTTCTACAGGCAATCCATTCTAGTGCCTCAACACCCTCTGAAAAATTTCCTCCTCATATCTAAACCAAATCTCCCTTCCTTTAGTTTAAAGCTCTTGTACAAAGTCAGTCTTCCTTCTGACTGTAAGCTCCCTTTAAATACTGTAAGGCCACAATGAGGTCTCTCTAGAGCATTTTCTTCTGCAGGCTGAACAAGCCCAGCTCCCTCAGCCTGTCTTTGTAGGAGAGATGCTCCAGCCCTCTCAGCATCTTCATGGCTCACTGCAACAGCTCCATATCTTTCT
>JAOWBP010002052.1:64478970-64491406 GCA_028571105.1 Tragopan temminckii
ATCCAAACTCCCCTGACACAACTTGAGGCCATTTCCCTGTGTCCTGTCACCTGTCACCAGTGAGAAGAGACCAACCCTGCTCTCACTGTGAGCACCTTTCAGATATTGAAAGAGATCAATAAAGTCTCCCCTCAGCCTCCTCTTCCCCAGACTAAACATGATAATGGTTGTTACTCAAACACTAGAAGGTTTAGCAACTTATTTTATGTTTCTGTATAGGACAATGAATTCAGAATGTGGCAGTAAAAGCTGAAGTTCAACTCCAGTTTCACCAATACTGTCCATTTTAGTCATTCCATTCTCAAGGTATTTACTAAAAAGATCAGAGAGAAAGAAACATTTTCATTTTACGAACAGAAAATGAGTTATTCAAAGAATATCAGAGCAAATTTCTTAAGTAAATAGAGGTTCACTAACAAGTAACACCAGCCAACAAATCTATATATGCTTCTGTTTTTTGTTTGTTTGTTTGTTTGTTTGTTTTTCCTACTAGCTCAGGGATGACGATGTCTCAGTGTTTCTAAAATGTTAATGATTTTTTTGCTGAATATTTGAATTATTTTGTACTGCCCAGAAAACAGTAATGGGAAAATGTTTTGAGGACCCAGGCATTGCAGGAAGGACTAGAAGAGAACTTATAACTAATGGACTAACAGACAGAAAAGGAATATGTTTGCCACACAGGAATGTGGTGAAAACATGTGGAAAAACAAATCCTCTTTAGTTCTACAAGTACCTGACCTGTGAGTTACCTTGGCAAGCAGCTCATTACCTTTGAAGAGAGAGCCAAAGGCTATGGGAAGTGGTTGGGAAGTCAAAGAAGAAACCCTTTGGTAGCAGCTAAGAGCCTATACATTGTTTGGCTGATGTGCTTGTGGAATCAAAATCTGACCTACAATTCCTCTTCTCTCTCCCACACAATGCACATTTGTCCAGTCCTCCAGACCAGATCTTGCACTTGTTTCTCCTACATTTTTATTTTACTTCAGCTAGCTCAGCCAACAGATCTCAACTTCTTTCTTGTCTGTGCATAACATAAATGTTGAATTACTTACTTGCGAGTAGATTTCATAATTTCCCCAAAGGAATTCCTAGATATCAAGGGAACTGTGAGAAAATGATATAGCCTTAGATAGTGAACATGTTTATTTACACTTGGAATGGAACGTTATGCATATTTCTCAAAGTTAGCTGTTAAGTCCAATCAAATTATCTAAGGGCCCTCTAGGATTGCTTAAAAAAGGCAGGTTACCCTCCAATGAGACTCTTCTCTATGATGATGCAGTACATGAAGAACTGCCCTCTGTAAAAACTTCTCTATTCACTCATAGCAGAGCAAGCATGAATTCCAACTAGCAATGGAGAATACGATTCTGTACAGCTTATATGAAATCCTCAATCACATCACTTAGTGCCATTTGCAGTATTATATTAATACCATACATCAATTTATTTATTTAATCTTCTTCCTCATTGTACAACTTTCAGGATTTTGGGTGATAGCGTGTACACTCTCTGCTTTGCAGTGAACACCAACAAGTGTGAAAAAAAAAGATATCAAACACAACCAAGCACAGCAAAAGGAGATACTATTACACGCTTGTAAAACACCAGTGAGTCTATGGCACAGTGACTTAGTAAATATGACTTTGACTTTTACTTATCAGTGAGAGACTAACAATCAAAGGAGAAACAAGCAACTACCAATATGTGAATACTGTGGTAATGAAAATGTCTTTTAAAATCACTTCCTTAGAATTATAAGGGTTTGGAGTAAAAAGGAAAGGTAGAAAACCAAGTCAGAATTAAAATATTGAGAATCTCAGTAAAAAAAAAAAAAAGAAACATTTAAAATGCTTTTCACAGCATCAGAAACGAAAAGATTGGACATGAAGAGGGATTGCATGCAGCCAGAAGCATGTTCAATTTCAAGCACTTTACATTCACAGTACACTTGAAATTTGGATTACAATGGATTTTCCCAAACACTTCTAATCATGTTTTCAATTTATTTAACTAAGAATAATTTGTACTCTGAGCATAGAAGAGGCTGTGCATACCCACAAGAAAAGAGCAATCAGTGTGCTTGCCTTCACCTGAGTAATTAGTGGACATACCAGTACCCTCTAGAGTGTTCCTATGGCCATGATTCCATTTTCAGAGAACTTTAATGCATGGTTAGATAGAATAGGTACTAAAACAAAGGTCCTTAAAAAGTTTGTTCCGTTTATGTTTATGTCCCATTTCACTGATACAAAATAATTAGCCCCTCCAAAAATAATTACAGAATCATAGAATCATTGACTGGCTTAGGTTGGAAGGGTCCTTTAAGATCATCTAGTTCCAATCCTTCTGCTGTGGACAGGGTTGACAATAATAATGTTTACTTATATTTCATATGAAATGATTTCAAAATGGCTGTGAGATTTATGTAAAATGGGCCAAACTTTCCCCTATTTCTGCATATACCTATCCATCCCGGTGGAGATTTTTGATGTGAAGAAAGCAGCTTGACTTAAGTCATGTGTAGATACTGGGCTCGTCTGTAATGACAAAACTGGGGGAAAAAGTAAAGCCCACGATAGCAGCAGCTTTAGTTCAGAAGCCCTGAGAGTGCTGAGGGGTGACAAGACCTCCTGTCACAATGGGGACAAACTAATCAGTTCAAAGCAGAGGAGCTGCTGTCATCTGCACAGCAGTTATGGTCTGAAGTGAATGGACAAGAAAACTCTCTGCCTTCAAGAAGGACATGCTGCAGCCACTTTAGAATTGTGGCAAATTCTTGTTGGCTTGCGTCAACTGAAGGAGCAAGAGGTTCCTGCTTCTTGAATTTACTGTAGAATCCATGGCAGAAAATGGGTTAGGGTTGTCCGGCATGGGAACTGGCTCCCCAGGACAGTGAGATTTCAAGAAGTGTTTGGACAGCACTCTCAGATGTAGGGTTTGAATTGTGGGCAGTCCTGTTTTGAGCCAGGAGTTGGATTTGATAATCCTTGTGGTCTCTTCCAATTCGGAATATTCTGTGATTCACTCAAATCTGCAGACCGAATTGACCTCAGCTCAGAGTACTTTCTGCTGTCTCCATGGTATATTTTACCTGGAGCTAAGAGCCAGTCCTAATATTTCGTAAAATCACAGCCTCAGTAAGCTGAACACAACAGTGTAAGCTAGTGATGCTAGATAGAATAAAAAATGCACATTAAAGGCACGAGTACACATAAATTTAGCTAACAGTTTGTGCAGTACATACGTGTATGTCTTTGTGGCACATAGAACTTGACTTGAGGGATAATAACCATTTTTTCAATGTTGTGCCTTATCAATTAATTATGTGACTTAAAATTTCATGAGTTAATGTATTTCCATTTTCTAACAGTAAGTATGATGAATTTACTTCTAATACAACCTAGGATTCAAAGTGACAGCTACATCATTGAAAGTGATTTTCTGAGCAATTGTTCCTTAAAGACATAATCAGAAGAAACTTAAATTGTCACTGATCAGTAGCTGTGATTATGAATTCCCCTCCTGAGCTTCTGGTAGCAAAGTACTCCAATGCCTGTATGGACTATTACCTACTCTCCCTCTGAATGCCTGAGCATTAGCAACACATCTGTTAGTTAGTTCCATTGTTAATCTAAGCCCTACAAAGGCATACTGTTTTCCTTTAAATGTGGATTATTTTCCATATAAATGATTATTCTCAGTTGAATGGACTTCCTCAGTTTGGAACTGCATACTGGGGCCAAACTGGAGGGATGAAAGGAAGGAGAGATAAGGAATCCCCAGTCTTTGTGAGCCAGAGCAGGCCAGCACTGAATCACAGTGCTCCTTGCAGCCTGCAGGGCTTCTTTCAGATTTGACTCAGAGATAAGAAAAAAAAAATAACTTTTTAGCTACCCGAAATATTCATATTTTGGTCTGCTCTGTTATGGTGATGATTTGTGCACAGCAGTCAAGAAAGGCAGTCTAGAAGTTGCAAGGAGATATATCAGTCAAGTGAGAAAATAGGGAAATGATATTCCTCAGTCTGGTTTTTGGCTCCTACTGAACAGAACTGTAAAGAAATAAAAAGCGGGGGAGAAGGGCCAAGAATTATAGTATCAAACAATAGCCTTTGTATTAGTGCATTTCAAGAGATAATACATCTGATCAAAAACCAAACAAACGATATGCTCTAACTTCACAGCATCGCTGTATGAGTAATTTTAGTGGAATTACCTGTCTTAGAGGCATCAGCTGAAACTCATCTCTTATTAATCTACATCTATCAGATCTGCAAGCAGTGAATTATAACCCATACAGCCAAATAATGTTTCCTGTGGCAACAGCAGCTGCTGCTTCATTACATATATCTTCACGTACCCAAGTTAGAAGGAATAAAGTGTAACATGACTGAAGCAAAGGTAAAAAGTCATTCTTTAAAATATTCTGTCAATAGGCAGCAACTGCTTTATGTCAAGAAGAAAGACAAATAGTAAAGGAAAACACAAAACACAAAAGTAGCAGATATAGCTCACCAGAATCTGTCTGCTGCTTTTCAGTTCATGCATACACAGTTAAGGAAATCATCCCCTGATGTACACGAGGGCACCCCACTGTATTATCTCCATGTATTTCCCATGTAGTCACATTTCACTGTACTTTCTACCTTGTTTTAACACTTTTCAAGCTTTAGTGGAGAGACTAGAGTTTAAAATATACAATATATATTACAATATATTGGGACTTCAATTACAGTATGTATATATAGTATATATTTACAATGAACGTAAATTATAATTTAAGAGAAAAGCCCTCTTACAGGTTTGTTTTTTTATAACTTTTCAATTATTTCTTGTTCATTTCAGATATCCTGGGTATTCTCAAGGGTTGTTTTTTGTCTTACACAATAGATGAAAGCTCTTTTAATTAATCAAGTCTTACAATAATCCTTTATATTCCTCTGCGTGTAGATGACAACTGACATTTTAGAATAAAAACCAAATAATGAAGATCTAATTAAATATTAGGATTTTAGGATTATGAATGAATCTAGTTCCTTTAAAAAATACTTTTGGCTTTTGAAACCCCATAAGGTACTTCTTAAAGCAGATCATGTAAATAGGCTTCAAATTGAATTAGTTTACAGAGTGTGTTAGTCCAAAGGAGATCTTCCAGCTTGAGGACTGCAAAATCTACAGTTATTTAACAAAAATTTGAATTTGAAACCAAGCGCTGTTTTTGTTTGTTTTTCTTACTATAGTAGAACTTTCTGAATCAAACACAGTTCTGAAATTCACAGCTGAAAAACCTGTCAGTAGTTTTGCTTTGGCCCTAGAGATTTATGAAGATATCTGTTCCTTCCAAGCTGTATTAACCTGCTCACCTTGTGTCTGTCTGTGTTCCCCCAGGTTACCAAGATGTTGGCTGTGGTGGTCGTCCTCTTTGCGTTTCTGTGGATGCCTTATCGAACACTGGTGGTTGTCAATTCCTTTCTCTCCAGTCCCTTCCAAGAAAACTGGTTCCTGCTATTTTGCAGAATCTGTATTTATTTAAACAGTGCCATCAATCCTGTAATTTACAATCTCATGTCCCAGAAATTCAGAGCAGCCTTCAGGAAACTCTGCAACTGCCATCTGAAACGGGACAAGAAACCTGCCAATTGCAGTGTGGCCCTAAATTATAATGTCATCAAAGAGTCTGATCACTTCAGCAGTGAACTAGAAGATATTACTGTCACCAATACCTATCTGTCCTCTGCAAAAACATCCATTGGTGACACATGTTTGTCATCTGAGGTAACAGTTAATGCCTTTTTGTATTTGGTGTGTATTCCTTATAAAACAGCATACTGATGTGCACTGGGTGGTACTGGGATAGATTTCAGGTGGGGCAGCACAGTGAGGGGCATGCCACCAAACAGGACAATGTCATTACTTTATCTGACCAGATCTGGAAACAGTCTCAAAGTTCCTTGTGCTGGGCATGCTGTGACCAGGAGAACATGGTGCATACTGAACAGTGAGGAGAAATACATAGGTTAAGCCTTACTCCCTGACAAGCAGAGGGCAGTGGTGCAGTGGGATATTTTCTCACCTTTTGGCTCCAGATCAGAGTTAACTAACCTGGTGGCACCATACAAATGGCACAAGGAGAAGACACAGACTTCCCTCACAGCAGCACTCCAGTCCTGCAAAGGCATGCCCATTTCCCAACTAGATGCACACCTCTCTAACCCAGTTCTCTTCATATGATGATGCACGTTGCTGTTTTTAAGATACCTTTTTTATGCAACAGTGCTTAGCTGTTCATAAGTCCATAAACATAAGATCTTACAATGTAGATAATTCACTGGGCAACTTTTTAATTGGTTTGCAGATGTAATGAAGATGAAAGATATATTTAAGATATAATATATTAAAGATTTATTTCTCAGTTTGTTTCGTCTCTCTAATTTTCAGGCCTGAGACACACCTTGTTCTGAGTATGCAGTCATACAAATCCTTCAGATGATCTCTTTGCACCAACTTATATGACATACAAAGGCATTTCTGCTCACCAAATAGCAGGATTTACCGTATATCCCTACATACCTGTCAGTAACATGCAAGAAAACAGTTTCTTGAGAAGTCAAAACGGTACAGTGCTGGATCCAGTTGAATGAAACACTAAACAAAACTTTAAGAGGTGAATGGACGTCAGTGGAATATGCAAGTACTTCAGCTTGTATTGTGATCTCCAAAACAGCAAGGCTGCTCTGCAAAGAGACAGACAGTGAAACTGAGAGAACTGCCCTCCTACATGCTGCTATGTGTACTGGAAGAACTCGCACCACATGCTTGAGAACAGCCATAACCACTATTTATGACAGTAACTGTCCTCCATTGACTCCATCCTTCCTCAGAAATGCAGATCTAATTGTAGGTGTCATAGCATGCTTCAAAAAAAAACAGATATCTGATGGCAAAGAGTATGAAGTCTTTATTTATTTCTTTTACCTTGAACAGCATGAAATAGGAGGGCTTATCAATCAATTCACAGCAGGGAATAAACAAATTAAAGTTGGAAGCTTTCAGAATTCCTCTTTCTTCAGCAAGCTAGTTTAGGGATGGACCACTTGAAATAAATCTTGTCTGAACTTAATATATATTGAAGAGTATTCGGCAGGCTTTTACTAGTTAATTTTGGCCTAGTTCAATAGTTGTCTCTCAGGCTGCTGCTAGGGGTTTATAGCTTTGATAATGTCTAAGGAAAAGAAGAAAACACAGTAAAGAAGTCAGGTTTTTTTTCCATTTTTCTTTTCAGATGATATCCAAGAGAAAACATGATGAAAGTATTGCTACTTTTTCTCAATGCTCCAAGTTCATTGTAATGTTTCCTTTACATTATCACCTTTTGCACTGTTTTTTATGATCTGGGGCCAGAAACAGAAGCTGATATTATAGGCAATGAGTTTCTACGCTGCGCTCACCTGCTGGGCTCAGTCTGCAGTTGATCCAGCTGCAGAGGGTGCTGATCTCCGTGGCTTAGCCCAGTTCCCTGTAAGAAGCCACCATCGCTTCCCAGTTGCCAGCTTAGCTACGTGCATACTCTTCTCATTGCTCCAGGCCTGTTCGTGTTTGTGCGAAAATTATGAGAACAGAAACTCAAGGCAATGCCTGTGTGTTATTGTTTGTTACGAACTTGCACAGCTTTTGTGCACAACATTTAAGAAGCTATGAAAAAAATATTATTCTACTCAAAATCTATCCAGTGTGGGCTAAAAGGAGTAGCCTCAATAGCATCAGTGGAGAGGTACAAGAGAGGCAAGTCAGCCAAGCAGTTGTGTAATAACAGTAACTCAAAGTTACACATTTGTCGTGACCACTTTCAGAGTAGATCAGGTTGAACTGGAACTCTTACAGGTTGATAATACCAGAATTAAATTCTATCCTTCATTTGCCTTCTTGCTCCAAAAGTATCTCTGCTTTCTCAGCCTGTACTTCTTTTTAAAGACCATACTCTGAGTAAGATTTCAACAAAAGTCTAGAATTCATGTATGCATTTTGTATGCACCTTCACTTGCAGTAGCAAAAAAAATGATATCAGACTGTACAAAAATAAATAACTATGCATACAAAATTGTGTGCATAATGATGAATTGCAGATGTAAGTTCAGGTGCAGTTTTAATTCATAGTTTATTGTGACTTTACTGATGTTATTCTGAAATACATTCCAATTTTACACTGACCCATACAGCTGAACTATGAAACTTTGGTAGAGATCATGCTGTGTGACTTTAGATCTAGTACGATGTTTGTTCTTCTGTATATAACAGCATTTTTCTTGTATCTACACTGTACATTAGGTATGTGAGACTGCATTTAAAAACTTGTGTGTTTTTGTTTATTAATAATATTACACCAAACTTTTTTGTTAGATGTGAAAGTGATTAGATGTCAACTACAGACTGAAATAATATAATTATTTAGTTTGAAAGAATTGTCTGAAGTAGAGCAACATTGAAATCCATGTCTGTATCCTCGTTTCATGGCTTTGATATAAGAAATGATGTTCTTACTGCACTGTTATTTGGAACTTCACTCAATAGTTGACAGAAGAAATACTGCTCTAGCATTTTATTTTGGAGTTACTGTGAAATAGTGAGATGTTGCCAGCTTCAGTGCTGGTAAGTTGTGCAGATGAGAGAGGTTTGATGTATTTAAAACACAGTAGTTGAAATTAGTGCATGGCCTCCTGGAGGAAAAAGTTAAGGATATATATTAAAGCAGCTCCAATAACATTATGGAGGGGTTTATGATACTGCTGTGGAAATGAATGGCACAAATCAACTGATGAAGTTCTCACTAACTTCACAGAAGTATTGCCCAATATAACTGAGAGCCTGATGCTCCTTTAGAAGCTGCTGCCTAGCTCTTGTACTACACAGGATCAACCACTCAGCTTTTTTAAGTAGAAAAACCTTCCTCAATTGTTTTTAAAAAGCCACTGTAAAAATCAAACAAAAAAACCAGATTTGAGTGTTGTCACCATGGAAAAAAAAGAAGCTTATTATTTCAAGAGTGTGTAAAGCTAAATTGTTCTTTCAACAATGCTGCATATACTTATTTATCTTTCAATTACTGTATGAATTCTGTTGTGTATAATTATTCTGTTACAAACTGCAGTGAAATTTCAAAATGATCTTGCAATATTTAGTTTTCACTTTTTGAGAATAAGTTGTATTTGATGTTTTGTTTTCAATGCAAGGTTGTTTTCTTGTGATACTTCGTTGTTATTCAGCTGCAGGGGTACACTAAGTAGTAGTGAGCAGGTTCAGCCTTTGTGACTCAGATACCAGAATCCCTTCACCGTTGTACTGAATTGTGAAAATTTGTATGGAAACTATGGAAGATCAGTCAATCCTGAAGGATTTTCTTTTTCACCTACCCAGAGTAATTCTGATCTTATTCTGTTACTATGTGTGGCTTATAAAGTTATTACTAATATGATTGTGAAATTGTTCTGTGCAGAGTCTGAGAAGTGTATTGCTGATAAATATAGTCCTCCAAAACAGGAAGAACAATTTTTGTTCAAAATAAGCATTTTGTAATTATTTGATGCATGCAGCTACAGAGATTAATTTGTAGTGGATTTTTTTTGTTATTGTAATAAAATACCAAGCAAGATTATTATATTGCAACTTGATTTTTAACAAGCACATGAGAACATACTTTTAGTTCACTTTTGCCCTGGTTCTATAGGTATTCCATACCACGACATCATGCAGCCAGCTGTTAGTACTGAAGTACAGTACCAGGGAGCTGCACTTCCTGCGTCCCGGCTCCTGGAAGTCTCCACTATACTTACATTGGTTATGGCTCTCTGAGAAGAAGATATGCTGAGAAGAGACAGACTGCAATTCCCAGAAGTCTCACAGTCAGAAATCTACTGCTATGTCCCCACCAAAGAGAACAAAGGAAACCCAATGTCTTCTCGGCATTATGGGTTTCTGGAGAATGCATATCCCAGATTATAGTCTTATTGTAAGACCTTTCCATCAGATAACGCAAAAGAATGATTTTTTGTGGAGCCATGAGCAACAGCAAGCCTTTGAACAAATTAAACAGGAGGTAATCCATGCAGTAGCTCTGGGACCAGTCCAGACAAGGCAAGATGAAAAAAAAATGCTTTACACTGCAGCTGGGGTAAAGGGCCCCACTTAGAGTCTCTGGCAAAGAACACCAGGTGAGATCCAACATAGACCTCTAGGATTTTGGAGCTGAGGATACAGGGGATCCAAAGAATGCTACATTCCAACTGAAGAAAGAGATATAAGCAGCATACAAAGGGGTTTGGGCTGCTTCAGGAGCTTTGAATTGGTACTGAAGTGCAGCTTGTTTTAGCACTTTGACTACCAGTGCTAAGTTGTTTAAAGGAAAAGTTCCCTCTACACACCATGCTACTGATGTTACATGGAGCAAGTGGATTGCACTGAGTACACAATGGGCTCAAATGGGAAACCCTAGTGTTTTATAACTGGGTAAATCTCTCAGAGGATAATCAGAAAGATCTTAAAAAGGTGATGGCAGGCCAGCTAGCCAGATGGACTTCTTCAAGACTTACTAAAAGCATATGAAATAGGAAAACTGACAAAAAGAATGAAACAAAACCAGAACAGAACAAAAATAAAGAACAGAAAGAACAACAAAACACACAAATCAACCAACATATGCAAAAACATTCCAGATTTAAGAAATGGGATGTGCTTACAGAAACTACCTGCCAGCCACCTGTCTATATTATTCATAAGACAAGTGGCTTCACCCCAGCCAGCATTTAAACCCCCAACCAGTCTGTTGCTCACTCTACCCCACAGCCCCAGGGGGATTGAGGAGAGTATAGGAAGAGCAAAAATGAGAAAACTTGTGGGTTGAGGTAAAGGTGGTTAAATAGGTGAAGGAAGAGGAAGGTGGAAAGACACGCTGTACAAAGACAATAACTCTCCACATCCCACAGGCAGACTGATGAGAGTCGGACACCTCAGATGCCAAGAATGCAACACTCTCCTTCTCTGTTATGAGGTGTAAGATGTCCCTTTGGCCAGTTCAGGTCAGCTGTCTCAACTGTCCCCTCCCAACCTCTTTCCCATTTGGTCTACATCCTGTAGCAAAAAAGCAGATAAAAAGAGAAAACAATAGCCAAACACTCATGTGCCATCAATGCAGTTGCAATGACAAATCCAAAACACAGCACCATATGGGCTGCCATAAAGAAAGTAAACTTGATCCCAGCCAAACTCAAGGAAACTATGCTTCCTCATCGTGTACAGAAACCTCTCAACTACTGCACCCAGCGTCATTCAGTTGTGTCCTTATTTCTGGCTATCTTCTCCTCTTTCCATCCATCACTCATATTTAACATTCTTTAAACTTAGAATTAGCTTTGTGTCTTTGGGCACACAGGACAGCTCCTCTATAGCTTCTTCACTGTTCTAATCTAAAATCATAAATAGCATTAATAGTAAGTAAAAGCCTTTGCTACCTAATCAAGGAGTCAAAAATACTACAACTTCTAAATAAAAAATGAGTTAAATGAAGTTAAGTATGAAATGAAATTAAATAACAACCCAATTAAGCCTATATATTACACATTATTATAACTTTGTAACTGCTTTGTTCTAGATAATTCTAACTACTTTTCTAACTTATATTCTGTCTACCCGGTGTGCCTTGGATGTTGTTGTGGTCCATGGCCATGTATTATTTCTCAAACCACTCAAGGTAGTACATCCTGAAAAGCAGACAAATTCTCTCTGGAGATTTTAGAATTGTTTCTTTTAAAGTCCGACAGATTGTGACAGTGCTCCTTTTTTCACTGCTGGCCATCCACTGTCCCTCTGGAGAGGGAAAGCTTGTAGCACGATGTAAAAATCACAGCGTATTTCTAATCCTCATAAAATAAACTGGGTTGCAATGCACATCAACAGCCTGAGAAGCTGAAGGAATTTCTGGCCAGCTTGTTTTCAGATCAACTGAACTGCTCAAGGGAAAACAGAATTATCAGTAAAACTGGACTACATGCAGCACAAATTTATTTATGAATGATACTTGACACAAGATGAGGGAAAGAAGAATTTGCACCACAATTTGCCTTGTTATATAATTAGTGTTTGCTTGTTTTGCAAAACTGTCATATCAGGAGCATAAAATGTGGCTAGTAGTCAAGACTTTTTTTAACAAAGAACATATGCATACTTGCTAGTGTGGTATGCTAAAGGTGAAGGAATGTGAATGAAGGAAAAGCACGAAAAGGTTGTACAAATAGGGATGCACTGCAATGTGAGTTAAGGGTTTAGTCATGGGGAGAAGAGAAAGGGAAGCGCAACAGTATAGGTCTGCGGGGTGACCTAATTGCAGCCTTTCAATACCTAAAAGGAGCCTACGTAGAGGAGGGGAACCATCTCTTTGAAAG
>JAOWBP010002052.1:64491569-64513418 GCA_028571105.1 Tragopan temminckii
TTTAACCTTTTTTTTTTTTTTTTTTTTTTTTTTTTTTTCCAGTTCTCTCAGCATTATTATCATGATATTGATCCAAGCATTGCATTTTGTATCAACTTATGTCACCTGATACCATATGATCAGGATAAGAGCAGGCTTAATCTTTCTCCAAGAAAGATGCAATTTTAATAAGCCTTCTGGAGGAAACAGCTGTGGCAATTTTCATGGAAAACTAGAGGTCAACCCTCTGTTTACATACATATTTAGATCCTTTTAAGGCATTCTTCTGCATACGCATTTCTGTTACATTATCTTTGAAAACATTTTGTTCCTTGCTGCTTAGGAAGAGGTCAGAGATCCATAATGCACAACCTCCTGTTCTGAGCATCACTGTACTAGGCAGCACTAAGCAGGCTGCTGTTAGCCCTGTTTTATAATTTTTCTAAAAGAAAACAGTTTAGGAGCTGGAGGATTTCTTCATCATCACAGTGACATGTTCAGATTTTGGTGAATGAGCAATTTCTGCAAAAAAAAAAAAGGTTTCAACTGCATTTTTGTGACCAGGTTTACTGTTCAGGTAAGAGTTAGAATCTGACTTGTCCTGCTGTGTTTCTCATGGATGGAAAATAACCAGTTTATTTCAGTTCTCCTCCATATCACATATCAGGTCTCCCCGGCAATACAGATCCCTTGTGTAAAACAGGATCTTTGGATGCATTCTGCAGCTGATGGGCACTGTCTGCAACATGTTCATGGTCTGTAAAAGGCAACTAGGTTACAACACACAGGGATATGTATGCAGTGGGCTTCTCCAGCGTTTTTACCTTCTTATCCTTCTCTTCTGCCGTAGGCCTAACTGCTTCCCATTGTGGGTCAGCAGTCAGCCCAGATGGCGCTTCAGTGGCATTGGTTTTCTTCCTCTAGTTCCATTCTCTCACACAATACACACAACGTTCTACATTTCAATTTAGTTTACTTGCTCCATATTTATTGGGTTGTTGGTTTTTTTGTTTGTTTGTTTGTTTATTTGGATGGTTTTATTTTGGCAAATGTTTGTGGTTGCTTCTTTTGTCTGAAATGAAAGGAAGATTATGCCAGAATGGAACTTTGTAATTGCAATGAACTCCCTACTGGAGCACTGCAACTCCGCCCCAGGGCTTTCATCTGGTTGTAGGGGCAGCAGAACTTATGTACTGTACAGAGATGAAATAATTTTACTTCCAAATCACTGTGTATAATCTCTTTTCACAAAGCAAAAAAACCCACCACTCTGAAAGTAGAGATTTATGTGCACCACTTGCAACAAGCTGTTACGGATGCTAAAAGTTTACATGGAATGATTTGACAGCTACATGGAAGAGAAATCCACTGGGGTTTACTAAATGCACAGAAATCATGTGAGTTCACCAAGGTCACGAGCTACAAATGAGTGTAGAAGAGCTCTAAGACATAACATGTGTGATGGTCCTGTTTTGTGCTTTTCTCTAGACATCTGTTTTATGTTGTAGACTGACCTTCTATGTTCTTACACAGAGAACTTTCTGGAGAGCCAGCTGGAGGCAGAGAAAGGTAACAATATACAGAATAGCCCACCCTAGGAATTACTGCTCTGGTTTAAACCCAGCAACAACCTGCTCACACTAAAGAGTTTTACTCACTCAAATAAAAGCATTTACACAGAAAACAAAGATTTCTCTCTCCTAAGCCCTGCAGAATACACTGTGGATTAATAGATTTTACTTGTATCACTTACCAAGCTATTGAAAGCAACTCACTCGAGCGTTGGAATGATGGGGAGGTGCATAAGATCATGGCTCTGCTCTAAACAAAATTTCCTACATTAAACTTCAAGGTAAACAACAGAATATAAAATGTGACTGTTCCTATAGAAGGAGTATGTCCTGTAGTAACAATCCCAGATGCATGCACAATCAATGAAACGACAGCAAAGATGGTCCCTTACTCAGTATCTCAGATTTTGCTTCTTGACCTTGATATACAAAGACAAAGTTGAAAAATGACTGAACTCTGCAATTATTATCCTAAATCAATATTAAAAAAAAAAAAATAAAATTCAAACACAAAGTCTCTCTCCTTTGTTCTTTGGTTTAACCATGAAGATCTCTGGATGAAAAAGGTCCTGCCGATCAGTGGTGCACTGGAGCAGGGCATCATACCTCATTGTGATATCTCAGCAGCTGTGCACTGCCAGGGTTAAGCAGAACTACTGAGGTTATTAAAACATGAAATTACTGTGGTACACACTGACATGAAGTGATGCGCTTCGACACTGATGTCACTCTCATCCAACCTACTGTAGGGAACCTGCTTTAGCAGGGAGGTGGACTTGATGATCCCCAGAGGTCCCTTCTAGCCCCTACAATTCTGTGACAATTCGGTGATTACGTCAGTACAGGCAAAGCCTCTACTGACCCCACATCCCATCAGATTTGATTGTCATTCAGGTGATTAATGAATGACAATCAGTGAATGAATAAATACTTATTTCTGGTATTTTTCCCTTGCTTATAATTTTTCATAGTGTATAGGATGTTCTTAAGATTCAGAAAATGTTTGCTCTAATTTTCATTTTCTCTTCTGGCCAATAGATGGGCCTCTTCCCTCTGTAATCTCTTTTCTCTTTGGTCTTACTGTATAGATAAACATTGCAGAACCCTTATCCAAAATGTGAAGCCCAAGGGTTATGGGTGACCCCTTGTCTCTAAAAATATGGAAACAAAGGACATCTGCAGTGCTTGAGCATGCAAATAAACCAAATATGCCGTCGGATATTGGAGACAGCAGAGCCTCAGATTAGGGTGGTTTGATCTGTTAGACAAAGTGTTTCATGGACAAATTAGAAGTATTTCCTATCATGCTTTCAGGTTTTTGTTTTCCTCCCAGGAATAATGGATTGTATTAGGCTATTAAGCAAAAAAGTAACAAACTTGCAAACAGGTCAGACTAATTGAGGGTGAGTCAGTAAGGACTTTGTCCCTGTTGCCTTGGACTCTTAGACACCAGACTGACCCAGAAATTGCTAAAGCTGAACAGGAGCTGGCCAGAACACAACTGAAACACCAGCTTTCATTGGGAGGTGCCACTTTGGGTGGGGAGGTGGTTCCAAGATGGGATACTTCATAGAAATGCTACTTTCAGCAATTTTCTGGTGAAATGTACGTGGGGGATCACAGAATCACACTGTCAAGGATTGGAAGAAATATTGAAAGATCATCTAGTCCAATCCCCCTGCTGAAGCAGGAACACCTAAATTAGGTCACATAGGAACACATCCAGGTGGATTTTGAATGTCTTCAGAGAAAGAGACCCCAAGACCTCTCTGGGCAGCCTGTTTCAGTGTTCTGTTACCCTTACTGTGAAGAAGTTTTTTTCTCATATTTACGTGAAACCTCCTGTGTTGCAGCTTGCATCCATTGCCCATTGTCATTGGATGTCACTGAGAAGAGCCTGGCTCCATCTTCAATGGATGGAATTGGTGGATTTCAGCCTCCTTTGAAATGCAGTGGCTCTAGAGGCAGATCCTTGATGACTTCTGTGTTCCCCCTCTCCTGGCCTAAGAAATTCCCACTGCAAACCCTGAGATACCATCCATGGCTCTTGCAGTTAGTGTGCTCAACCTAAGGGCTCACTGGCTGCTGTGCTGGACTGGGGGAAGTCCCTTTGCAGAAGGCCAGGGAGCTCAGTGTCTGCAGGATGCACTTTAGTTTGCCTAATGCCATCCTGGTGCAAAAAGGAATTAACGTAGTTCATTGCTATAGGCAAATCAGGTACTTGATAAAATGAAATATTAACATTTTTGGTGTTCAAAATCTCAACAGATTTTCCTTATTTTGAAGCAAGAAAGCTCCACCGCCTATGAGCCAACAGCCAGTTGCCCCCAGCGAGGGTATTATGCATCAGTCAAGCAGTGTTCAGCAACTCCTGCAGCATCCTGCTCAGAGCTCACTGAAAAGAGGAGGAGGTTTTAATCATCTGCTAATTAAAAAAGCAAAATACGAGAAGGAGCAGGGTCGCTTTTTTGGTCATGTTGAAGTTCTGCAGGTAGGATGCATCATTTTCTTTAACAAAAACTTCCATTTCTCTCCAACTGCAAGCAGGCTGACCAGACTGCTCAACCGGATCAAACATCACGTCAGGTGATCAAAAGTTGTATTTGTTTGCTTTCTCCACTTTTGACTGCCCTTTGCAGTGCTCTCCAACTGATATTTAGACAAAGGCTTTGCTTAAGGTTTGACTCACCTGATAAATGTGGAACTGTGTTTTTTACAGGGCAGCTCAATATCCAGCACATAGGTGATATACAGCATCCTTATGAGTCTCTGTGTTGTCCCTCAGAAGGAGCACTCTTCTTGCCCACACAAAGACATGAAATTGCTACATTTGGTCTCAAATTATTTCAGTTTCTGTATCGAGGCAGTAAGAATTGCAGAATATTGTACTGTCCTGCACATCTAAAATGTTTAATATTTCTTTTGTCCCAAATGACGGATTGTTTCTTGACCCCCACTTGCCTCCTCTACACTCCGCAAAATCTGTTGAAATTGATGACATCCACATTTATAGAAACAAAAAGAAGCATGACCAACCTTTTCTTTCAGCTGAGGAGGAGAATGTTTTTTTGAACACTACACTCTGAAAGGGGCAGAACAATTTTAATGTCTAATAGCTTTTTTATATATTTTAATACATTTACAGTAATCAGTTGTTACACTTTTAGGTACAGTGTGACTATATAAGAAGACAAGAAGCAATATATTTTCCTCCAGACAGCAAGCTGCCCAGCATAGTAGTGATTTTGCCATTATACTTTCTCCAGAGTGTACACATCAGTTGATAGCTGGAGGCTGAGTTTATGGAAAGAGTAATCTGAACTCAGAGGGCAAAGAATACTGTCTTTCCTGGGAACTTGAAACCATAACAGGATGCTTCTGATCCATGATGCACCTGTATACACCTTTTCTAGCCTCTAAACTCAGGAGAATAATAATTCATCTGCCTTGTGAAAGTGGCTAATTGGGTAGGGGATGCTCTGTTCTGCATCTGTAATGGAAGCTGGAGGCTGGCAACCAGGTTTTAATCTGAGCTGCTCATCATCCTCTCAATCCTCTGTGCCCTTTCTCTGCCTCCAAGAGCTCCACAACCACACTTGGAGCATGAGGTGAGAGAATATTTTACAGTCCTTTTCATTCCCATGGAAATATGAGTGCTAGGTCAAATGATGCTTTCAGCTACCTCTGGATAGATAAACTGGTTGAAGCATGGTCCATTAATGTAATGATTGTGAATTCATTATACAGTGTTTTTCTCTTCTTTACAGAACAGTAACAGTTTGGTAATGGATTTCCTTGTTTTCCACACCTGAAACCTTCTGTGCTGTCTCCTTGCATGAGAGCGGATAACCTTCTGTGCCTCCAAGTTCAGGTAGATTGTATAAGCAAACATTTGCACTCCAAGACTCCAAAAATAGAAGAGCTGAGTCAAGCAAGCAATGATAACAGCAGTGCCAAATAAACTGAGGACCCAGGATGGCCTTGTACAAAACTGAAGGTGACCTGTGTAATCTAGAGAAGCCAGAAAACTTCTTACTCTGCATTTTACCTATTAAAAATAAATAAAATAATGAAACTTAATACAATTTTCATATATTCTGACTTCGTCTGTATTTTACATATTAAAAATAAATACATCAATGAAACGTAATTTCAATAACTTCTGATTTTCTTTTATCATTGGGAAACTGAGAGTCAAGGAGAATAATGTGTACCTATACTAGCACACAGTGAAGGTGCCTGCTTCATGTGTGTTCCTGATTCACCATGTCTTGCACATTCCTCTTTGTCTCCTGCTCAGCTTTGCTCCATGCAGCAGAAAAGCATCCCTCCCAGACATGGGTAATGTGCAGCTCCGAGCAGAGCGTACTCTGAATGTTCAGTTGTTATTCTCAACTAGTACCTCAGGTAACGCACAGAGGTGTGAGAAGCAAACCAGTCTTTTCCCCTCGGCAGACAGACTCTTTACCAGTAAGAGATCCCAAGACATTTCATGTTTCATGAGAAGCACCAAGCATGTGCTGGGCCTGCAGTATGAAGCAGCCATGCCAGTTTGAGACATTTCTGTACTTTGTTCATTACTCCCACCTCTTTGTCTTGATATCCTTTTCCTTCTGGTTGTTGAAGTATTTCATCATTTCTTTTTTTGCTTCTCAAGAAAAATATGTGCCATTTTCCCTTCCAGTCTTGGCTGCAGGGATAGTGAATGGTATCCCATTTGGGAGCTGGAATTGACTATTCCTTTCATCAGGCTGTGGTGGTGATGGAGGTAAGAATTTGTTTTCAAGAGAAGGACCAGAATCTGAAGGAAGAGAAGGCTTCATATCAGCCTCTCCAGGACATGATAGGAAGGAGGAAATGTCCAAGAAAATGGAAGCTGTAAAGGTTGGAAGATGTCTTTCTGCAGAATAAGAGGCACTGGTCAAAGCAGTCTGTTGGATATGTCCACAGGTTCAGAATAAATCCACTTTTTAACCTGCAGCTCACAATGCCTGATATTGTGGCCAGTATCATACCTGAATGGCTTTCTGCAACTGAAAGGGCCACTGAAAGGAAGATGAAGCTCAAAAAAAGACACTAGCAATTTGTTGAGAAATCAACAAACAAACATTTTCTCTATCTGCAATGCAGAAGTGGGATTTTTATTTGCCTTTTTTTTAATTTTTATTTAAATTTTCTTGCTAAATAAAACATATAAAATTATTTTGGAGAAAGTTTTATTTCATTATCAGTTGCATGCAGATGTGTCTTAAAGAAGAGGAAGCTCATTGAAGCAATAAAAACTGGCAGCGCAATGAATACAGTGTGAGTACTCATCCACAGAAAGCACACATACGTTCTGATGTGGGTTTCTGCCTTGACCTCATGAAAAATCCTTTTATTGCATATGAAGCTGAGAGCTGACAGCAGCTTTCCTGAGTTGGACTAAAAAGAACTGGCTACAGAACAACAGCTGCTATGCAAATTACTTACATCAATAAGCAACAGGATATGGGAGTGAAAGAAGTGATTTTTCCTTCAAAAGAGATGAGTAGAGTAGCCTTATTTCATCTTTTTGTTCCTTTTAAGCTGCAGAAAGAGATGTTTTCCATTCCTTTCCCCCCAGAATACAGTTTTAATTGGAAAACACAAAATTCAGTAGCAAGCTTGTATTGCTCATGCTTTTATTATTCATTCATTAGATTAACTCTTAGAGGAACACCCACTTTGTTCTTGGTGCTCTCCAAACAGCCAATATGGGTCAGTCCCTGTCTGACAGTGGTCTACAGAGAACACGGACCAAAAGTAGGACATCATATCCCCATTACAGCTCAGGAAACACAGAACAACTATGTCCTTTGCCTAGGTGATGAATGGTATGAATAAACACTGCTTGATCCGGTTCAACTCCTAGTCCAGTGCGTCATCCATTAGTTTTATGTACAAATTACCATAAATGTTCTGTTTAGAGTAATCATCTAGTCAGATGCATGAATATTTGGACTATTTGGACAAGTAGTGTTATGATTACCAGACCATTACCGTCTGTTTGGCATGTCATAATGAGATATATCTCTAGGCAGCCATACTTTTTCAGTTGTTATTATAAATATTATTTTTGTGATTAGCATTCTTCTACCCCTAAAGCAAGGAACAGCCCATTTTTCAGCCACAGCTATTGTTTTCTGGGGAGCAGAAAATTATAATGAATCTGTCCTCCTGAGGAAAAATCTGTGATATATAAAGGAGGAAACTGTAGTATGTATAAATCAGAAGCACCTCATAAGAAAAAGACCCTGTTATTTTACTGAATTTTCAGAAACCTTATCAATGAAAAAGGAAATATAAATAGATAAAAGTATATGAAGAATCAAAACCAGTGCTCAGGGACTCTTCTGATTCGTATGAGAGGGCACAGTTAGAGAAAAAGAGAAGCACAATTTATTTGAGAAACAATTTTTTCTTTCTATTTGCCACTCCTGCTTTTTTACCTCTTCTCTAATGTGTTTTTCAGTGCTTCCTGTGATTCTGAGCTGAATGCTGATGAGCAAATACTTGAAATAAATATATAGAACAGTAAATTGAGGAACTTATCACTCCAGGAGACTTCTGACTTTTCTGTCTGGAAGCTGAAATGTTTAGCAAAACCTGTTGTTTGTTGATGAATTACGAAAATTGAGTGCAAGTGCGGGATTTGTATTCCTCATTTGGTGAGTTTTTATTGGATTGAATTGTTTTTATTAAAATTTGAATAAAGGCAGGAAACGTTTGGGCATCTGTCAGTAAAGGTGGGGGACACTTCATAAATGGAGCACTGTTGACAGTCAAACCAGAAAGTGAATATAGGGACTTTAAGTGTCGCATTTAGAAGGGGAATAATGGGTATTTTCCACTCCAAGCCTTCGTACTGAACAGCCTGGTGTAGATGCACAGTGGGAGGGTGTCCAGGCAGACAAACGTAGTAAAGGCTTCTCCAAGAAATCTCAACATGTGTGACCTTAGTATAGCCACGTCTTCAGAGGCTTTTTTTGTCCCACTCCCACTTGCACGTTTCCCTTCTCTGCATCTTTGTCAGTTTCAGTGGGTTTTGCAGCACCCCTGGCAGACATTGCTGTAGAATGTATCTCTTGCATTGCATCATTAGAAGTTGGGCAGGCTCGATTTACATTTTTGAAAGAAGTAGAAAGGGAAAACTACTTCTAGTGAAAAACAACCAAACCAAACAACACCCTCAAAAACAGAAATCAGCCTGAAAAACCTCAAATTCAGAACCATGGTCCTTGAGATATTGATAATTTATCTTCTGAACTACTTTATTCTATTATTTACTTGTGTGGTTATAAAGACTGGAAACAAATTCTGGTCATTCATGATATGCTGTACAAAACAGAGGTAAAAAAATCTTCCTGCTTTCCCAGAGTTTTTACAGTCAAACTAGAGAGAACACTCAACTTTATTTAAGGAGGAGAAAAACAGCAGAGAACATTTCTCCAGTTCCTAATGATATAAGAGGCCACCAAACATTTGGAATCCTGCAGATTTGTTCAGCCAGAGGAAGAAATGATTCAGGATCCTAATTTTGCCATGATTTTCCCTAGTTTTCCCTGGTTTTCCCTTCCCTGTGCATGAGAAATGCAAACAAATTCTTCTTTATCTGAACATAGAAGAATCAGGCAAAAGGAAGGCATCAAATGGCAAAGTCCATTTCTTAGTGATTATTTACTCCTCAGGGAAAATCCACACCTATGTCACAGCCTGGCACGTGCTGAGCAGCACCAAGGGAACGACCAGGAGGCTGAAGTGTGAGCAATCAGCTTGTCAGAGGTCTGCTTTGCACTGTTCACTGGGCCCTCTGTAATTAATTTCAAAGTGATGGAGGCTGAGAGTCAAATGTTTTTTTGTTCTTTTTCTCACTCTTGTGGATTCATAGATTTAAAAGATAATAATACAAAAAAAAAAAAAAAAATTATATAAGACCACTAAGTTAACCATGCATGGAGTCAGTAACAAGTGAATTTAATGAGTTTCAACTTATTTAATGTCAAATGTTCTCTTTAATTTCATAACAGATGTTTGCTCTAACTAGACTTTTGAAATGTAATTAATAGCAGGTTTCTGCTAATTAGAAGCCATCTAAATGTGCTGATGAAAGGGTATTCTCCTAGGCGTAAAAATCATTTTTGTATTTTTGAAAAGAGCTGGAACAAGCTCGAGTAATTGCAAATTATCTGGTCTTCTAGCATGTGAGCAGCAAGTTCTAAAAGTAAAAAATTCTAGTCTGTTCTTACACTTATCCTGAAACAAATAACCAGTGGATCTGTGAGTGTAGACAGGTACCTTCTCAGATATGCACATTATCATTACAGTCTCTGAATCCCAGAACAGCTGAGGCTGGCAGGGCCCTCTGTGTCCCTCTGGCCCACCCCTGCTCCAGCAGGGATGCCCAGAGCAGGGGGCCCAGGCCCATGGCCAGGAGGCTTCTTAACATCCCCAGGGAGGAGATCCAACAGCTCTGGACAACCTGTGCCAGTGTTCCAGCACCGCACAGCACAGCAGTGTTGCCTAGTGCTCCAGTTGGTGCCCATTGCCTCCTGTCCTGGCACTGGGCACCACTGAAAAAAGCCAGCTCCGTCTTCTTGGCACCCATTCTTCAGGTAGTTATGGACAATGATGAGATCCCCTGATCCTTCTCTTTGTCAGGCTGAACAGTCCCAGCTCCCTCCCTCAGCCTCTCCTCATAGAAGAGCTCCAGATCCTTCATCATCTTGGTCGCACTATGCTGGACTTTTTCCAGCATGTCCAGGTCTCCCTCGGAGTGGGGGGCCCAGAACTGAACCCAGTATTCCAAGTGTGGTCTCACTGGTACTGAGAGGAAATTAGAGGTAATGAAATGAAGACTTGGTGGTATTCAATTCAGTTCCCATTCTAACAAGATGGATTCATGTCAGTGGCTGGATCACATTATTCCTTATTTTCCTGTTCCTATGTAAACGCAGAGTTAACATTTCTTATATTACAGTGATTAAGAAGCTGAAACCCCACAGTTGTAATTGGATCTGGACGAACATGAGAGAATCAATATTGTTCACACATTGTCAAAGTCTATCATAAGAGAGCTGAAGTCAGAATAGAGCCACAGTTCTGTTTTAGTATTTCTGCACAAGTTAAAATGTTGTTTGATGAGGTCTTTGGAGAACACACAAACAGAAATACTTTGTAAATTCCTAGTGTTTTAATTATATTAGCAAGTAGAAAAAGAACTATTTACTGGAATAACTAAAAAGGTTGGTTAAAAAAACCACAATTTTTTCAATTTCCAAAAATCAAAGAGAATATGATTATCTTTTTAAGAGACGACAGAATGACCATTTGAATCTTGCCACTCTGCTTACAGTTTTAAAGTGACTTCAGGTTTAACACCTTGGCTGGAAAATTGGTTTGCATTACTGTTGTCATTTTGCCAATTTCATCTGCCCAGAAACCAGCTCATGCTGAAAATACATTGTTTATAAGGTAATTTATTGCTTCAGATTGCCTTGTAGGTTAAAGATTTATTTTGTTTGGGTGTATCTTTCCTTCCTATTGGACAGTTTTCTTCCTATGTCAACCATATGTTGTTCCCTGAAGTGTGTAGAATTTGGTTTAAAAAGATCTTCCCAAAATGCTTCCTGTGCGTCAAATTGGGTAAAAACGAAAGAAAAAAAGTACTTATAGTGGGATCCAAAAAGCCTATCAAATTGTGAACAGAAGGTGAATGAAAAAGGAAGAGTTGTTCAATACCTATCCTGAAAAGAGAAGTAGAGAAGATCAAATGAAGCTTACAGCTGTAAGTTTCAAAACAACCTGGAGAGCAACTTTATCCTCATGATGATCTGACCTAGTGTGATTGATCTTACATTATGTTATAACCTGATTCAACATGAAACATCTAAATTCTTATTTCAAATTTTAAAGTTTATTTGAGGAAATATTTTCCAATGAGATAAAAAAGCAATAGATTAAAGTAGCTCCACTGCATAAAAACAAGGGAACACATTTATAGAGATATGGAGGGAAGAAATAAATGGTAAAAATGTCTACATGGGTTATTGCTTGTTTGGTTTTATAATTCTTGGGGGGGAAAAAAGTGGAGAGTGGAAGGGAAAAGCAATCAAACAAGTGCTTAAAAAATACTGAAAAACAAACAAACAAACAAACAAACAAACCAGTTATCATTTATTGAAATACACTTGTTTCCACAACTATTTCTAGGTAAAGTTCCAAAGCCATCAGTGTCATTACACCTGCAAAGTCTGGATCCCTTTCTTAACATCTGCTCACATAGCATGACTGTGTTCAGTTTCAGTCTGGGGCCTCTCACCACAAGAAAGACATTGAGGCCTTGGAGCATGTCCAGAGGAGGACAATGAAGCTGTGAGGGGACTGGAGCACGAGTCTTATGAGGAGCAGCTGAGGAACTGGGATTGTTCAGTCTGGAAAAGAGGAGCTCAGGAGTGACCTTATCACTCTCTACAACTTCCTGAAAGGAGATTGTGGCAAGATGGGGGTCAGCCTCTTCCGCATTACTACAGATAGAACTAGAGAGAATAGCCTCAAGTCACACTAGGGGAGGTTCGGGTCGAATATTAGGAAAAATTTCTTCTCTGAGAGAGTGGTCAGACAGTGGAATGGGCTGCCCATGGAGGTGGTTGAGTCACCTCCCTGGAGGCATTCAAGAAACATTTAGATGTTGTGCTAAGGGTATTGTTCACAGTGGGGAAATATTGCTGGTGGGTGGATGGTTGAACTGGATGATATTGGAAGTCTTTTCCAACCTTGGAGATTCTGATTCTATGACTAACTTCCCTTGTTACAGGAACAGTTGCTAATTGTTCTTTCAATTTCTTTTGAAAAATTCTTATCCTTTTTAAAAATACAGTTCAATTTCAAAAGAAATGCTTTGGTTCTTTTCACAAAAAAGGACAACAGAAAGCAATATTAGCACAGAGGATTTGAGTAACTTTCAGATTTTTCTCAAGATATTTCCTCCCTGGAAGAAATTGGAGACCAGAATCTGTGTGTAAAACTCTTGTTTTCCACAAAGAGTTGAAAAGGTTATTGCTTCTGTTCTTCCATCAAGCTGAAATGTCATAGGGAAAAATACTTGCACTAGCTTAAAATCACGTATTCTTATTCTCATTTGAAGATTTTTCATTCACATTTTTCTTTGAGGGGTATTTTATTTTTCTGAGGCTTATTGATGCAGAAAGAACAATTCTGATATTTTTGTGCTTTAAGCCAGAATGATCTCTTACAGGAAAATAACGAAGAACTGTCAGCACCAGCTCTACTTAAATATCTCTTCATCAATGTGTTTCTTCAGTGGCTCGTAACAGCCGAATTCCTTTATGTTCCAAAGTAGAAATGTGACTTCCAACTGAGTCAGAAGAAGGTATTCCCCATTATTAAGAGATGCTGCATGATGGAACTGCACAAAAAAAAATTTTTACTTCTGTCCAGTTGAAAACCCTGCACCAGACCACCAGAGCAGTGTCTGCTGGGTGTGATGGAGACCTACCACTGCTCCACATCAAACAGAGCAGGGACCACAATCCTCTGCTTGTATGGAAACAGCAGCTGTCACTGCTGAAATTAGCGAGCAAAGAAGAGGAGGCAATATCAATAAGCAGAAAGCTGCAGGGTCAGTCTCCCTAAGGCCATTTGATTAACATGAACTGTTGCAGCCCAGCTGAAGAGAAGGCACAGAGGGAAATGCAAGTCTCTGTGGAGACTCTGTTCAGCTCTCCAGCACAATGCTCTGACCACTCTCTTCCCATACATTTTCACAGAACTTTGTTTAGAAGAAATAACATGGTTGGTTTTTTTTGACTGATGGAAGTATCGCTGAAGTGTGTTTCCAAGCACCTTTAATATGTAGCAAAAAAAGCCATAACAGCTACCAATTACACTTTCACAGGTTTCTTAGTTTTGTGGGAAGGCTGTGCTTCTCTTATAAAAGAAGAGATGTTTTAGAAGGGCATTTCTTCAGCTATGAGTCATTCTGCACAGTAATATTTTCATTGATTCGAGACTGATAGAAAGGTTCCATTTTCCTGTCCGATAAATTGCATGGCTTTCAAAACTGTCAAGGGCTTTCTTCCTTTTAATAACTTTTTCTGTAATATCCCGAAAATCTGTTTTGTTATTTAGGAACTTTTGCCTTGACATGGGAACTGTTGTGTGTTCCACAACTCCGCCTCCTTCCTACCCTGCACTTTTGGACAAAATCCAGAATCCATGGGAGATGCATGCTATATATCACAGAATCATAAAATCATGGACCCATTAAAGTTGGAAAAGACCTCTTAGATCATCTGCTCCAACCACCAACCCATCACCACCATGCCCACTAAATCATGTCCCTCAGTGCCACATCTACATGTTTCTTGAAAACCTCCAAGGTTGATGACTCTACCACCTCCCTGGGTAGCCTGTTTTAGTGTATCACCACTCCTTCAGAGAAGAAATGTATCCTAATATCCAACCCGAACCTACCTGGTGCAACTTGAAACCATTCCCTCTTGTCATGTTGCTGTTACCTGGGAAAAGAGGCTGATCCTCACCTCTCCACGATCTCCTTACAGGTTGTTGTAGAGCATGATAAGGCAATCTTTTTCTTAGTCTCAATACAGATTTTTGTCTTTTCCTTATTTATTTTCAGTGAATACCAACTGCCTGATTTTCCTGGGCAGCAGATGGTGGTGAAGAAGGATAAGAGAAAATCTGCAAATGATGTTCTGGAGACTTATCTGTACTTGCTTTCATTTTATTCTAACACCTCACTTCTGTATCCAAACAAAGCAGTACACTAATCCACTCATTGTCAGATGTTACAAAGCATAAAATATACTTCGCTGAGGATTTTTTTTTTTTTTGTAACAATTAAAATTCCTCTGAAACAATTTTGATTGCTTCTGTCTGAAATTATCCCTGCAGATGTGTGTGCGAATTTTCTGAGCTTCACTCCACCTCTGCGTGTCTTTTCAAAGGCTGTGGCATGGCAGCATTGTGCCTAGTTGCATATCTACATATGGTTGCATCTTTAAAGATTTTAGTCCTGGGTTCTTGAATCCTTTTGGAAGCTATATTTTCAAATATAATGAAACAATTACCCCCATTCACACCCATTCCAGTCTCAGCCTTGAACATGCTACTTCACAGGTTCACTCAGTGCCCCCGGATGGGGTGGATCTGCCCCAGTTGAAGCTGTTTTGTGAAGCAGGATTGAAGCTGCAAGGATCTACTGCCTTCATGTCCATACCAGTTGCAGAGGCTGCATGTGAAAGATGTCTCCATGTATTGCTAAAGGTACTTAGGAAATCCACACCGCCTCCCTAAGCCTTTGTTGTATGTATTTCACTATTTAACATTATTTTAGTGGGGATAAAATGATCTGACCACTAATGCTGTGTTGTCAAGGAAATTATTTGGCCTTTCTCAGACGGAGATCACTGTGTGGAAAGCAAAAAGCTCAGGATAACAATTCACAGAAAAGCGCCCATGCATAATCATTGATACTGTACAGAAACCTGCATGCATTAATCCCTTTCTTCTATCTTCATGAAAAGCAGTAATCCTAGCCAGTGCATTTTCCAGTGCTCAAACTGGCTGGAGTCTGAGCCCCTTAAGAAGACCTCTGACAAAAATGTTTTGCATTATTTATGGCTCTGATTGAACAAAAGATGAGGAAGCAAATTCTAACTGTGTATTACTGCAATAGCAGAAATCAGTTTATGAAAACAGTGGCTGAAGTCCGTCTAGAGAGAAAGTAATTCTGATGGCTGTGAATAATGGGATTGGAAGTGTTTCTCATATCGCATTTCATGAGAATCTGATCTAATGTCTATTGGAATCAATGCAGAAAATTCTCTTTTACTTTGCATTTTGGATCCAGTCTAGTGTAGGAACACGACTATGGGCAAAAAGAAAAAGAGAAGGAAGCCAGACATGAAAAAATGTCTTTCAGATCTGTAAACCCAAGAGGCCGTGTGTATTCTCAGTGCAGCTTTGTGCTGAGTCACTTGTAACACCAGCCCAGCTTATGGAGAGAGATATATCCCTGGGGATGATCCAAGCTGAGGTTTAGTGCTCAGCTGCATGAGTACAAGCTACTCCAGATCAGAAGCACTGCTCAGATCTGCTCCTGAGCACTTCCCAGCTCTTCCTGAAGAGAAAAATTCAGCTTGTGCTGAGAGTTTGGGCTTGGCAATGGTGCCACTGCAGGAACTGTCATTTCTCCACTGATAAAGTGCTCTTGAAAAGCAATGTTTGGAAGCATTGCCCAGGGTGAAGGAAGGTGAACACTTCCCTGGAGATATTCAGTAAACATTTAGATGTTGTGCTAAGGGGCATGATTTAGTGGGGAAATATTGGTGGTAGGTGGATGGTACGACTGGATGATGTTGGAGGTCTTTTCCAACCTTGGTGATTCTATGGCTCTATGATTCTAAGACTCTATAGCCTGCACAACTGCCATGCACCCACAGCCACTTCTCACAGAATCTATTCATTGCACAGCAAAATCGTCTTTTCCTCCATTAACAGATTGGGAAAAGGATGTCTCTCCACAAAAATTGCTCAAGGATTTCTTTCGCTGCAGAGACCATACCCACCTTTTCTCTTAAATATCTTGTTCTCTTTGTCACTTGCATTTTGTAAAACATGTGATGTCCTGCACCTGCCCTCGTGTTTCTATAGGATGTAAGTCACCACATAAAGCATCTGGTCTCCTCTCCAACTCCAGATTCAGTGACCCCTTAAATCTAGGTCTGTGGAGCGAAAAATCTATTAGAGACACTAACCTAGAGATGATCCTGGCTGTGGGTTAAGAGATGTGATATCCCCTGTTATCTTTTCTAGATAAAGTGGTAACGTTCAGATTCTTTTCTCATTAAAAAAAAAATAATAATAAAAAAAATCTGATTCAGTAGCCATATCTTCCTGTAATTAACAAGTGACATTTTATTAACTGCTTGTTTACACTTGGCTGCATGAAACATCATGCATTTTTCATCTGAACTATTGCATTTTGTGTGTGCCTATTAAATGTTTTCCCTGTTCTAATTCAAAGGTGCCCACTGTTTAGATGTACGTGACTAAATCTTGCTAAGACCAATATTAAACAATACACGAATATTCCTCATACACAGTTCCAAAGATCGCCTAGATCAAATCATTAATGCAAATGACAGAGCTGTAAATGGCTATCTGGTCACATATTATACTAGGCCACCTCTCTCATGCATGTGCTGTTATCTACTGGAAAAAAAAAAAAAAAAAGGAGGTGCATAAACTGTGACCAGACTACACTCAGATGGGCCGCTGGTCTCAATTTATATAATTATTGTACGTATTCAAATTTCTGGACAAATTGGACAAATAGGACATGAGTTTTTACATGTGAATTTACAAAACTAGTTCAGTGTAGGATGGACATGAAGGTTTTTTCTTTTTAAAGTAGCCAGTGGAAGTTTTGTAAAACCTGAAATTTGCATACTCTACAACTACAGAAGTGAGCTGGCTGAGGAGCAGTGCACTCAAACCAATGCTTTCCAGAGGAGAAGCATTTCAAAACATTTATCAGGAGAGCTGTCTTAATACACTGTTGTCCTACCTACTGATAATCAAACAGTTTCTAGTGTTGTTTCACTGACTTTTTACACTGATGTCAGATCATATTTTCAGACAATGAAGGGAAGTACACACTAGGTTTTAACATTATCTTAGTGGATACCAAGTGCTCTGAAGATGAATTAAATAAACTGGTAACTTATGCAAGGAGTTTCCATCTTGCATTGGAATAATAATAAAAAAGACAATCTGCTAACTGCAATAGTAACAATAAGTGGTGTTTCCCTTTATTGTTACATGAAGAAGTTGTGTCAAAATCAAGTCTTCTTCTGGTAAGTGACAAAATATGCAATTAACAATGTTCTTTCCTTGAAATTATACCCTAAACAATGAGTACAGATAAAGGAAAAAAAACCTTTTTTTAAAAAAAACTGTCATTGCTGTTCCCTAGCAGGCCAGTGACAAGGCTACCATGAGGGCCAGGTGTGTGTGACAGACAAACACCTGGGCCTTTCATTCATCACAGATCTTTCCATGCTTAAAGCATCTTCAACACTCTAAGACAACTCTGGATAAATCCTAGTTCATCATTTAGTCCTCTTACCTTGCTCACAACCAACTCAAGGGTTTCTGATTAGGTGCACTCACTTAAACATATATATCACTTCCAGAGCAGAGACACACGTTTCTCACCAACTTTACATCCAGAAGAAAACTGAGCCATTTCAGTGTGAGATTTCTAATATGATTCTTCTTTTGCTCTGTTTATATCATTTGCTTTTTCTTTGTTAAACAGCTATGAACCAGAATTAATTTTCCTCTTACTTTCATTTTTTTCTTTTTCTTTTGTTCCATGACCAAAGCATGACCAATGTAAATTGGAACACTGACTGAAACAATTTTGGATCATCGGAGTCATTTCAGAGAAAGGACAAAAAAAGGCTTGGCGATTCCAGTGCAAGTCAGGTTTTCCAGTTTCTACATGTTCTATTCCATTGGCTGGACTTCTGTACTCTCAGAGTAAGTACTGGTGTGTGCTCCAGTTGTAGAGGTTCATGTGAGACAAGACGCAGCATCATGGTCATACAGATAAAAATTATCATTTACTATGTGTTGTTCCACTTGTTGTGGGGTTTTTTGTTGCTGTTTTTGTTTCGTTTTATTTCTGTCATTTTCTTACCTTTTTTAGTCTCACTGAGGCTCATTGGTGCTTTTCCATTCATGTACGGTGATTACTCTTCATTTAGAGAAAATTCTTTTAAAAACCCACTTAACATTTATTGTAAAAGTAAACAAACAGAAGAGTAGCAGTGATGGAAACTAATGGAACATTAACCCATTTAATTTATTACACTGTTATTTCAACAGCCTGACAGACTGTGACCATGAGGGGCATGAGCAGGGAGAGGAGAAGTGAGGTCTTTGCCTTGCCACAAGCTAGCATGAAGCCCAGGATGCTCCCCTGGACTTGCTGAGAGTTTGCCTCCTTTCAACAGAGACAGCGTACAAGGATCCCCACACCTGCCCTGCTGTCTCTGCAGGACACCTGGGCATCTTTCTAGCTTTGCAGTGCCACAAGCTCCCTCAGGGAAGACTAACCTGGGAGTATAAGCTCCCTCTGCCACTGTTTTGGCATGGCTGTCCATTGCTTGCTTTGGCTGATGCATAAGAAAATGTGAAAATGATTTAGAGATACATGTTGTTCCTTCCTTAGGAATTACAGACTGCCTTATCCAAGATGTAAGTAGACATTTCAAAGAAGCAAACAAGGCTTAGAAAGGCCACTGTAAGTCAAAGGCAAGCATTCATTCTGAAAGCAAAACATTTATATGGCATGATATAAGATCAATTAAAATAATTAGCAACTACACCAGGGATCTCCAGCCTCTGAATGTCATCCAACATCAGTTTTCACTGTATTCATTCTTTTGTTACTCTATCAACATTAAACATCACAAAGTTGGGCTTAATAGGTGCTTATCAACAAGAGCTGTGGCTGCCTGTTTTCTTCTTAGAATCTAACTGCATAATGAAGACCAGAAAGAACACACAATTCAAAAGGCATTTCTCCATTTGCTCAGTACTCACAACATTTACCATCCTTCAGAAGTTCATTACTGAAAAGTATGTTTTCAGAGCTGGGCAGAGCAAGAAACACACCTCTACATCTTGCCACATCAAGAACACTCCTCGAGATTAGCTCTCATCTTCAGATGGTGGTTTCCACCCACAGATGGTTCTATGTACAGCATGAATCACCCTTCCTCTGGCTAGCCAGTATAGCAGAAATGTTTTTAAAGACTAGGGCTTTGTTTTAAAGTCTTGGTTTCCAGGGATGTTTTTCATTTGTTTGTCTCCAAGGGTAATTTTTCAAAACAAAAATCCTTCGTAAATGACTTGCTGTATTTGCCCCAGGAAAATGTGAAGAATGAATAAGTGCAAAATATTTACATTTGATCTGGTTGAATATATATTATGTTTTACTTCTATACACTGTTTGTAAATCTATTCCTAATAAGAGAGCATCAAATAAAAACTATTCCAAAATGACACCCAGCATACGCTCACACAGACAAGCAGCCACAAAGAAGTACTGCATATTGTGAGTGGCCATCCTTCCTTTCTAAATCCATAATATTTCCAGACATTTTCCGATACATATATCATAGCCAAATAGCTTATTTGTATTGAGACCATTCATAGAGGGCTTGTTGCTAGGGTAACTGTACCTTTTTCTGAAACGTTTGCGAGCACTGAGGCTTTCTGCCTCTCTGGCTCTTCATAAACAGCTGAAAAATGAGAACTCATCTTCCCAACACACAAAGTCATCTGCAAGGAATTAAAAGAAAGAATCCTAAGTCTTAGCATGTTGTTAAGACTGACTTGGTATATTCTGATTGCAACTTACATCAACATATAGATCGAGTTGAGTACATTAGAACCAGCTCCCTTTTAAAACTTAATTCTAAATATGTGGGTCTTTTGGCATTAGTTTTTACTTGACATTGCCTTATACTCTTCATATATTTTACCTTGCTGGCTTCCTTGTGCTTTGGTACTCTTCCTTCTGTTGTAAGGCCCTTCCCTAGCCATCAGTTTAACAAAAATTGTGCATACAAAATCTCACGAAGCTCAAATGTGGAGTTTTTCCGAGACTTACCAGCTTTATGAGCTGATTCTATTAAAAAAGAAAAGAAAAAAAGCAAGCGAAGGGCTATGTATCTTTCCTTAATAGCCCTAGCAATGGTCTGACATGCAAAGTAAGACCATTTTGGATAGTTTCTATGGCCACAAATGACTGTAGCAATTAATGGACTGATTGAAAAAACTGACTATGTAGCAACTGAAAAATTAAATGGTATTCCAGCACATGAGCTTCATTCCCTATTTCTTTTCCTGCAGAAGTGCTTTCACTCCAGTGTTACATGCAAGCCACAGCTCCTGGAGAAAACCCCTCTTCAGATCCAGAAGTGCTTACAAAGAGTACAAGTTAAATTTACCTTCATTGTAAGGAAGTGGATTCCCCTGAGCCACATGACTTCTGTGTATAACAAGTAGGACTTGCCACTTTGATAATTTTTGATATATCATCCTCGTCTGCCAGATTGGCCATTTAGCCAGAAAAGGGGAAATATTAACTTCAGAACAACTGCCATCATGATGGACTCACTGCTTTTCTACCTTGTTGAATGTATGTGTGACCCATAAGAGCAGCTCTGCAACTCCTTCTTGATCTTCTTTGATCCAAACATATAGATGTGTTGGATGTCTCTAGATGAAAATGTAAGGTGATATTTGGGCTCACAATTCACAATATTTTTTAAGCATGTTTTAACGAGGTGGTAAGAGTGCAACTTACCAAGAGTGCCAAGAGGAGATTTAGTCTACAGACAAGCTGGACCAGAAGAATATATTCTTCACACTTAGCTTAATGACTACTGAGAAACCTACAAGCATCCTCTCAGAGAAACTGCAGACCTTCAGGCTGATACACTGTGAAAATAGCTGCTGTCTGATGGGTAACCACACAGTATGGTTTTACATCCCGCAAAAGCTAAAAAGGACAAGCAAGAAACTTTATAGAAAAATTCCTAGCTTTGTTTTTCTGTGTTTTACTAAACTGAAATCCTCTGTAGATTTTTAAAGTAACAATGCATTACACAAAAAAATAAAAAGAAAAATGACAATGTGTAACAAATTCTTAGAGTATAAATGAGTGCTGTCACAATCAATAAGACAAAACCAAGGTTTCCTTTTGGGCTCATAGTTATTTCTATTGACTCTGGGGATCTGTGAAGACACAAATACATGTGCAGAAATATCAGATTTAGGGGAAGGAAATGTGGAATTCTAGCAGAGTAAGGTCTGGATCTGAGCCCTGATGCTCACAGATGTGAAGATCATTGGTATGGAAGTAGTATATTGCACCTGGGAGGTTGTGACCAGAGCAAGCATAAAGCGTACTGATGCCAGTTTATGGTAATGTACACAAAAATGCAAGTCCAAATGCCCATGTCAGACAAACAAGTCAGACAAATGTTGTGCATTACTGTCCAACAGGATTAATTGTAGTATAAATGTTGGTTTGGTTTTTTGTTCCATCAGCTACAGGACCCAGTCTCTCAAAAGACTATAAATACCGACTCTTGGCATTTCAGGTAGTTTCTCATGCTGTTTTATTGCAGAGGTAGAAAAGGTAGGCTAAAACATT
>JAOWBP010002052.1:64521277-64544858 GCA_028571105.1 Tragopan temminckii
TTAATCATATTTCTTTCACTTTCCTTTTATTTTCTTTACCTTGCCTTGCCTTCCCTTCCCTTTCCTCTCTCTCTTTCCCTCCCTAACTTGAATTTATGAATTAATCAGACCTAAAAAACAGATGTCATTTTTGCAGAAAATGAGCTATTATGAACTCAAAAATAGTAATTGTCCTACTACATGGGCAGTCTTATTTAGTTTTGCTGAGAAATTAGAAAGTAGGCCTGTATTTATTCACCTGAATGAATCAATTATTGAGAAAACTGGAATTACTTCATTTTAATAACATAACTTTACGGTTATGTAGCATGGTATCAGCCCTCAGGATTCCTGTGGGTAGCAGGCATACACCACATTGCAGGTTGTATTAACTGCTGATTGCTTTCTTCTGTTCTGACTGAAAATATTTCTAACAAGAATCCAAATCCATTTTATTGCACAGTGAAATTGCTGTTCACCATACAAAAATACACTGAAATTTTCTCCAAAAAACCCTTTGGATTTGTCATCACTGTTTGAGTGATGATACCGGGAAGAATACTTCATGGTCGAGGTGACTCCAGCCAGGAGGAAGGCTGAGTAAACTCTGCAGGCCACTCTCAGCCTGGATATTTGCTGTGTGCAAGGCTCCACAGTCATTAATAACGTATCTGTGCACGATGGAATCGCCCACCCGTATAAAAACGCTGTGGACCAGGCCTGCATTTCTGTCAAATTAGCCAGAGCAGAGGCCATGGTGTTTGTGCAGGCTGCGTGCTGGCTGCTGGCTGGCCGCCAGCTGCGGGAAGACAAGGCCGCGCTGCAGCTGGCACCGGTTCCCAGCAGCCCCAGCACACGGTATCTGATCTGGCCCCCACGCTGCTGAGATGAAGGCACCCTTTCTGAAATCTCTGGACATATCTGACTGCACAAAATGAGTTTGTGTCGGTTGAGCACTTGGACTCATGTGTCCTCAGAAGTGTCAGTCTGGTTGGAGGGCCCTTGGCGCTGGGGCTTTGCAGTGAGATTATTGGGCTGTGGTGGCGGGGCAGATGCTCAGACCTGTTCTTGGATCCTTGGATCGTGCCTACAGCAAGGCATGCTACTTCCTTCCAGCTTTTACATCTCCCTGTTTTCTCTTGGAAGTGGGAGCCATGCCATCAATCTAAGCAGTATAATGGTAAAGTCATTAAAGTTGTCAAGGGCCTTGAGTCTCGAATGGCACAGAATACGGCAGTGCAAATGCATTTGAGAAAAGGCACATGTGTGGTTAAAAACAAGTAAGCCAAATAAAGAGCAAGAAGCTATTTCTCTAAAGAAAAATCTAATAAGTTTTAACTTCGTATCAGTGACCTTGCCATATTCTATGCATTCTTAGTGACAGGGTAAAGTGCTGTGCAGTGCCTCTCCATGAAGGATTTTTATTTTCTCTTCATTAGTTACTTTGGTGGGGAAGGGCTACTGCTCTTAAGATTTACTCTTACTTAAATCTGAGTGATAAAATCCAACATTTTCTGCTGGAACTGTTCTATATACAACCTGTCCATTAGTCACCTAATACATTTTTTATCACTTCATAGTTCATTTTCTTCCCTTGACCTTTGAGGATTTGCAAGGAATTCTAAAACCCATTAGTATCTATGAACACTCACAGTAAATCCATAAATGATTGCTTAATGGTCATTGCTAATCAGAATTAAGCAATCTTGGCCTAGCTAAAGCTTTTGTATAGTATTATTTTTTTTTTCTGTAGTGCACACATTTTTTCCTTATTTATTTGCAGTAATTGTTTTAAGTATCAGATGACAAAATAAATGTGTATTTCTATGAAAAGGCCAATAAAATACTATATGTATCAAGTGCTGAAGCCACAAATGCATTTAATGGGGGGCTGCAATTTTACAAATGATAGGGGGACTGTTTACGAGCATCACAGGGAGCTTACATAACTTTGATAGGGAAGGATGCAAGATCTCAAAGCAACAGATAATAGCTAGAGTAGTAAAAGATGAACTTCAAATGGTTTGATTTCATGTAGATAAACCTCCTAGTGTTTGGATGTTTATCTGCAGCTTATCTAATCTGGACAGTTTAGGGTTGTTGGAAGTCTTGTAAGAGTTCACAAATTCTCTGGTACCTTCTCTTCCAGGTAAGCTAGAAAAGAAGTGAGAATACATACGCTTGCAGTGTTTTGGCATTTTTGCCTTTATTGCTTGCTACAATCATGAAGTGCAGAGGTGACAGCAAATTTAAAGTACTGGACCAAACACAGTCCCACAGATCTCTCCTTTGACGGACACTGTGCAAACATAAAGGCACAGACAGATTTGACTACCTAAGTGAACATATCATCTACAAAGGAAATGAGGGAGGGCTACACTGCAAAAATAGAGTGGATAGGTGTTGATTTACAAATGGTCTGCAGTTCTCCCTTTATATTTGCAGTAAAGTCAAGATTTATTTATTTTAATTATTTTTTAAAGATTAAACTCAAGCAGAAGGTATGGATGAGGCAATGCCCTGAGACAGTGCAAGACTCCTGATGATTTCCACAGACACTTCACTATCCTTTCACTTTATGACAGCATACTAATGCATGTGAAATATGTACACTGAAACACCCAGACACTGAGCTGTTTAGGTGCAAATTGTTTTTAATACGAGTATCTACAATACCTGTTTAACCTGCCCAAGCAGAGTAGTGAAAATACAAACTAGTGTTGAGAATTTATTACTAGACTCAGAATTGCTGGTTGCTTTTTATATCCCCATAGCATGGTATCCTGTGAGCAAGGGAGATTCTCAGCACTGTTTTGAAGATGTTATATTTCCAATTCTAATGACTGCAGAGGTACAAATGTCAAAAAGCAGAGATTTAATTTAAAAACAAAAACAAAAACAAAAACAGCTTTTATTATTTTTATAAATTGGAGTTCTTCAAGCCAAATGCTAATTTTCAAGGCTTGATTCACAATTGTGAATGTCTGACAATGAAAGCATTGGCTTTATTCATAGGGAGATTGTAAAACTGTAAATAGATTCTGTTTAGTTTCTATTTTTAAATTGTTGTATTTCTGTTGTATGCCAAATAATCTCTGCTTTTATTCAAGAAAGATGATATTGGAAATAGAAACAGATAAATTGAGGTTATCTGCTGTTAGGTGTCTTGGAGGAAAGAAAACTGAATTCAGCATAAGAATTCCTTGAGCCAGAAGCTAATGTCATGGTCTAAACATGTGAGACTGCTGACTTTTTGGCTGCCTTGCTCTGTGCCTTTGTCTTGCATTGTGTTCTGCAAGGTCTGGGGGAGCAGTGAGGAGCACCAGTGTTGCTGGGACTGTTGCATTCCACCATCATCTCACTGGTGAGAAGTGACGGGATGAGGGGAAATGGCCTCAAGTTGTGCCAGGGGAGGTTTAGGTTGGATATTAGGAAAAACTTCTTTACAGAAAGGGTTGCTAAGCACTGGAATAGGCTCCCCAGGGAGGTGGCAGATTCACCATCCCTGGATGTATTTAAAAACCATTTGGATGTGGTGCTCAGGGACACGATTTAGCAGAGAGTTGTTAGAGTTAGGGTAGTGTGGTTAGGTTGCGGTTGGACTTGATGATCTTGAAAATCTTTTCTAACCTGAGCAATTCTATGATTCTATGATTCTGTGATCATTTACCTCCAGATTCCTCAACCAAAGCCCAGTGAGATCCAGTGAGAGTCTTCTACCAGTCTCTGTAATGTTGGAGCAGCTTCTGCATGCCCAGTTTGCCTGAGGCTGGATTCTGCTCTGTTAAGACATTCTATGGAAAATGCTTGTTTCTCTTACTGTAAGTTTTAAAAACAGACATTTCCAAACTTCATGCATGTATAATTTAACAATATGAAAGGCATGTGATGTTAGATGAGCGCCTACATTTGCCTAAGGTAACCAACTAGCCAGCAACGTTAAGCTAGATTGCTTTCTCCAATTACTGTACCTGTTCGGTTTTTCTTCTCTGTAGATGTGATGAAAAAGGGCCCTCGCTTTCAGATTTATTTTGCATAGGATTCCTGTCCTTGTTATCACGCACTGTATTGCCGCTGGGTTTGACTTGAGGATCTGAACTGACTGCAAACCAAAGTCAGTGATGTCCCTTGGAAAGCAGCAATGCAGTACACAAAATAAATGCCTCATTAAGGTCATGGTCTCCAAGGTGCAAGGCAGCACAGGAAGAGTAGCACCTTGAAGGCCCTTAGCAAGGAGCAGCAGGGGAAAATATTTTATTTGTGCTTTAGCTGATTGATTTTGTTTCAAGAGACCATAGCAGAAACAAACAGAATAATTGAGGAAATTGCAATAATAAAGCCTTTGCTGAAATGGTATTTAAATACTGACAGCTGATGAAATGAATCCAGAAACATGCATAAAACAAGAAAGGGAGAAAAAGAAAAACATGTTCTTGTTCATGAACATTGAGCAACTTGGACCAACAACAGCCTCTATTTGGCTTTATTTCAGCAGGAAATTTTTTGGTAAATCATAAATTCCTTCCCAAAATACACAATGCACTAGTTTAGAAACAATCAATCATTTGGTTAGAAGCTGAGGACGAGTTTGCAGAGACGTCTGTCTCATTTTCAAGTGGCTAGTTAAAGACACAAGTGGGACTCCTGCCTGCAGGGTGGACTTCATACCCACTGTCTGGCCCCCAACATTATGGCTAGGTGGATGCACAGGGAGGAGTGCAACGTGCTGGTGCTGACAGGAGCACCTTGCCTTGCCTTGAGCCACATGTTTGGTTACAGGCTGTTTTGAGCTCCTGGGATAGACTTTGGATGTACCTGCATCTGACCTGTCATATGTAGCAGATGGGCTGTGAGTCAAACACTGCGTGTTCAGCTTCTGTAAGCATCCTCAGGAATGCACGGGGAATGCATTTCAGGGAAGTCAGTGCAGTTTTTCCCAGGCATGAAGTTTACAAGCACAGTGCTTTTAGGGCAAGGCTAGAAGGAGGTGGCTAGGTGGCTCAGGGATGGTGGAGAAGGGTTCAGAGAATTGCTCACGATATCCTCAGAGGTTCTAGAAGAATGTGTGCCTGATGTAAAAATTACTCCCTAAAGCAAAAGCTGCTGCTAGTCTGTATCCAACTTCAAAATGCAAAATTGGTCTCTGCCTTCCACACCCACAATATAAAGAAGCCTTTACATGTCTTTTTGTGTGTGTGTGTGTTGTTTTTCACATTGTGCTAAATTAAAGATGAGAGCTTTCATTTTCTTATACAGCAGACTTCGCTATGAAACTGTTGGCAAGGGTGGAACCAGAAAATAAAAAACTAAATATCTTAAAATAGTGAGGCAGCAGCAGCAAAGGAGTAGAACAGACTATCTTTTGGCAAAAAAAAAAAAGAAAAAGAAAAAAAGAAAAAAGAAAAAAGAAAAAAAAAAGAAAAAAAAAAAAAGAAAAAGCAGAAACTTCCTACCTAATATCAGGAAGCAATATTTGAAGCCCACAAAGATCAAATAATGATTATGTCAATATTTCCGAAAAAGGAGATACCTTTTTTTTTTTTAAAAAAAAAAAATTTTCTCATGTTATTTGAACCCCAGTCTAAAAGATTTTGGAATTACTTTGGATTTTCACCAGTTTGACAAGATCAGAATCTTGTCTTTTTTAAATAAATGATTTAAAACCATTTGCCCCAACGGCTCAGCCTCCACTAGATACCGTTGTTGAAAGGCTGGTCCCTTTGTTTGTTTGCCAGGAATATGACTGTGTTCATGCACTTTGTTTTTGAAGCCTTACTATTAGTGTACAAGAATCTGTTTGTCCTGTCAGATCTTCGGCCAGTTCTGAATTTGAAGTTTGTCTTCTGCTTCAGATCTGATGAGGTCTCTCCATTCTGTGCAGTTCTATCTCAAGATCTAGCAAGGGTAGTCCCACAGATAACCCACAGTTGTTATCTTGCATCAGCCCTAGCTGGAGCTTTTAATCAAGTCTCAAATAGCCATGGAAGGAGATTTCTATGCATTTTCTGCTTGCTATAAATCCGGATTTCTTCTCTTACCTTCTGGATCCATCAGTCCTGCTCAAGGTACATTCCCATCTCAGGAAATTGCATTCATGAACAGAGCAGTCAGGCACAGGGCTGCCTATGAAGCATTCCCAAATACCTGGAGTTGAATGTTTCTGTGTGAGTGCTTATGGATCCTAGTCTGACTGACTGCATCTTTTAATTGCAGTTAATGGATCTACCTGCACATACTTTAAATACTGACCTTTTCCAGGAGAAATATATCAGTTCCCTAGTGGGATTTTCTCACTTCTCCACTTTAAGAATATAACTCTCATAGAGAATTTCAAAATACTTTCTTAAGTGAAAATTGATGCTCACATTACACTAACATAAATCTACAGAATGATAGTTTCAAGACAATCATACGCAAGAGGTAATAGTATCAATATCTCACTGAGTGATTTTTGAGTAATTACTCTCTGAAACTGCAATTATACCTATTTATAATCTCTTCTGCGATGATGCAAAGTCCATGAGACTTTTCCCCTACATGCAAATAAACTGTTATGTGCAGAGTGTCCTAAGCCAAAGACTGAACTCAAGAGACATGCAAGTTTTCTGAGTAACTCTAGGTGAATGATGGCAGCACAGGAATGGTATTTTGTTCAAGATTAACTCTGCTATTATGGAAGTCCTGCTTGTGTACCATATTTTTCCCACTGAAATGGTGTAGTACAAATAGTTGAAAGATTTATTTTTAGAAGCAGTACAGTTTTCTGAGCACAAAAAATTTCATGGGACTGTAGAAAAAGACTGTACATACTTTGAAGATTTTGCATAATTTTTTACTGTCAAAGACAGTATGTATTCTAAACTACTGGAACTGTAACTAAAATCAGATATGTTTTGTTCTCAACAGAAGCTGAGATTCTAATAGGAACTGAGTTGTAATTTTTTCCTTCTCATGGTCAAAGAAACTTTGCTTATTTTCTTCAGAATGTATTCATAGCAAGATTCCTTTCTTTGTTTTAATGTATCTTAAATAATTGAGATATCTTAAATAGTTTTGCCTGTCTGTCCTTTCCTCTCTTAAAGAATTTGTAGACAACAATCCTGTTCACATAAATGAGACATATTGTTTTCTTATTCATCCTGCTGCAGCAAATCTGTATTTTTTTCCTGTAAGTTTGGCTCACCATTTTCTTCACTGACCAACATATATCCTAAATTATCTGCTACAGCTTGCATTGATCTTTCCTCAGCGGTGGTGGGAAAATATTACTTACTGTTTCTATTTTGTTTGTTTGTTATACATCCCATAATCATACCTGTTGCATTGTGGATTGCAAATGGTAAATGATCCCAGCCATTCATTGTCACTTATCTCAACACAAAGTTATTTTCTACATTTCTGGTTGTTGCTTGTTCAAATTTCAGTAAAAAATTTCCTAAAATTTTTACACACTGTGTAGCAGGCTCAAGGACGTTTTGTGTAACTAACACAATTTGTCCTATTTCAGTTGGATGTGCTCTTGTCAGAAGAACTATATGACAGAAGAGGAACCATCACACTGGTTAAAAGAAGACAGCAAACTGCACAGTATGAGATGCTTTGGCCCTTGAAGGTCTGCAGTGAGGCTGGAAGTGGGAATCAGATCATATGGAGGACAAATCTGACAAAGAGGTGTTAGCCCATGTTGGCCACCATCTGTGAAGGATAACTTGAGGATGTTTGACTTGACTCAAGAATTATAGATTTTTGTATGGTGGAAGGATTGGATTATCATAATGGTGTGTCTGCCTTAAAATATCTATGCAATTATGTATAAATACATAAAGTATATATTAAAAATAAATAAATAAAAATTTGGAAAGGGGCCTGACTAAAAGATGTTTTTAGTGAAAAGATCTAAAATACATAGTTAATTTTTGAAAGTGGATTTAGACACAGAAACATTTATATACTAGATCAGATATCTAAATTTTAGACCACAAAATTTGGCATTGATCTTTAACAATAGAGTGGTTAAAGAGATATATTGGAGACTAGACTGTCTATGGGATAATATGTGAGTAATTTCCTAGCTCACATCAGTAAGTTGCTTGTTCTGTGATGGTTGAGTTTTTGCCTTTTGTTCTTAAATTAATGTAATTGCTACTCTGCTGTTTATTCAGTATGGCTGTTGGAAAGTGGCTGAGTGTATGCTCGTGAGTCTAGTCTGAGGTATCTTCTAGTTTTGTGTGTTAACCAAAGCACATTATCTTAAACTGATTACTTTGTGTTGATGTCTCTTGAAATTACTTTGGACAGTCAATTATATTAATATGCATATGATTAGATGCTGTTTTTATCTTGACTTCAGTGTTGCCAAAGTAATTTTATTTGGGATTATTTTGAGAATGCATAGTCTCACAAAAGGAAAGATGTTGTTAGTATTTATGTTTCCTCTTTGACTTGATGGTGCCAGTTGGCAGTGAAGTCCACTGTGTTATGCACTGTGGGAAGACAATGTATATCTCGTAGTCACTTGAATCCCTTCTTTTTTATTTTTTTTTTTCCTCAAAATCCACTGTAGAATGTGAAAGAACCTGGAATATCCATGTCCCTTTGCATTTGTTCCTTTGACACTCCTCTCTCCTAAAACAATTTTTTCTTTTAACAGTTCATATCACTCACTTCTATATTTCTTTTAATATATTTGTATTTCTTTTGTTTGACACAGGAATGAGTTTTATCCTTCTTAGTAACTAGTCAGTATCTAGTCCAAGTCTTCTAGGATCTCTTGGTAGGAAGACTGACATACAGAGAAAATCTCACTTAGTTTTTTAAATGGCTCAGACAGTTTCCATCCAAGAGGTCTGTCTGTCTGTCTCTTTTAATTACAGAGGGAAATATAGCATCTGTTATAAGATTTCACATTGACATTTTGGACAGTTAAGGTTAGATGAGATCAATTCTACCCACATGTCCAAGCCTTAATCTGTATCTTGGGTTTGTATATCACCCAGTCATGTCAGTATCGCATTCCATACTGTTCTTTATAAACCATAACATTTGTTTGTTTATTTATTTATTTTGGAAAACTGTTGCATAAAGTCATAGGAACATAGAATGATTTAGGTTACATGGGATGCTTGGAGATAATCCAGTCCAACCTCCTACTTTGAGCAAAGCCAACTTAGTCCTGTTGCTCAGAGACTGTTTCTGTTGAATATTAAATATTTCCAAGGATGGACACTCCTCTGCCTCTCTAGACAGCTTGTTCCAGTTCAAGACAACTTTCATTAGGAAATTTTTTTCCTTATAACAATTTTTGGTTTCCCTTGTTGTTATTTTTGTCTCTTGTGTCTCGTTCTTCTACCATGCACCACTGAGAAGAGATTGGACGATCTTCTCTGTATGCCTTCATGATGTAGTTGTGAGCAGCAATTATGTCTTCTCTTAGCCTTCCTAAGGCTCAAAAATCCCAGTTCTCTCAACCTCTTCTTGTATGTCCCTCCTTGCTGTAACCCCTTAATAACCTCCATAGCCCTCTCCTGAAATTCCTCCAGTTTGTCAACGTGTTGCTTGTATGAAGGAGGCCAAAGTAGGACACAGCACTTGAGATGAGCGTCCCCTTTGGAATTGACAGGAACAGACACTCCCCTCAACCTGTGAGCTACACATTTTAATACAGCCCCATATGTGTTTGGTTTTCCTGCCTGCAAGAATTTTGCTATAAGCAAAGAATTTGTGGAGCTGTGCAGTATGAAGCCTGGGTCCTTTTTAAGGATGGGTGCAGTTACTGCAGATCTCACTTGATTTAATTCCAGTTGAGTCTTCCAGTATGAGTTCCTTATGCGAATCAAAATGAAATGCTAAATGCCATAGCTCAGTCAGTGGACGTGGGATCATTTCAGTCATCAGAATGCTAGGTATCTGAGATAAACGTCTGTGGTTGCTCTGCTGGCGATGGGGAAAGAAAGAAATCTGCAGATTCTTCTCATTTATTTTAATTTACGAGGGAATTATATTTTATTGGAGGTGTCTGGCTCTTTTCCTTGGTTACAGAATGAGTATGGAGAGTTGGCTTAAACTAAACTCCTAATCATTCGATAGATTTTCTTAGGTCAAATGATCCTTACCCTTATTGCAGTTAGGTCCTGTTCTTGCACTCTTCTATTGTATAGACTGGACAAAATGTGTTTACAAGTAATTTGATGCCCATATGTGCAGTTTTCATGCTGTTCTAAATGTTTTCTGCAAGTCTGATCTCCAGAGTAATCAGGTGTGGTGAGATAGATGAGCCTACTTAAAATTTTATTTTACGAAGCAAAACAGATAAAATTCAGTAACTGTTCATCTAATTGCTCTAATAGCCTCATACATCACATGACCTTGGTGATCTAATGTTTTCCACTCTATTTCACTTTTGTAATTTTTGTAGTAGAGGAAGAGAGAATCAGTGCCAAGTCTGAAAAGAAGAGATCTCCCCTGAGAACAGCCAGCACTGTTGTTGGCTTAGGATTCCAGCTAATTGAAAAATCAGTGGCCATTTGGCCGGCCAGTGCAGATGGCTGCCATTAAGACTGATACCGCTCAGACCTGCTTGATATCAGAAAAGGGAATGGTAGTTGTGATAATGTGACTTTGGCTTTACATTCAAATATTTCATTTTCATTATCTTTTTAAAGGCTTAGTTCTACTTACATGCTATATCTTCACCAACGGTATTCATAAGGCTTCACACTTGGAAGAATATCATGTTAAATTGACAGGAACGGCTTTCAGATTTGGAACACTGTCTGAGTTCCTTGTGGACTGCAAAGACAAATTATTTCACATTAGGTGCTACCCCTGGATGTCTTGTATCCTCTGGGAACCTCGCAACACTAGCTGAGAACAGAAAGATATCTCAGCTGATGAAACTGAACATGGAAACTCTGTAGCCTGAATTCAAAAATTCTCCTTTCAGAGGGTACCAAGAAAAGCTGATTGTTACACATCCTCTCACCTTTCTGACTTTTCTCATTAGGAAAAACTTTACTGAAAGAGTGGTTGTGTGCTGGAACAGGCTGCCCAGGGAAGTGGTGAAGTCACTGCTCCTGGAGGTGTTGAAGAAACATGGAGATGTGGTGGTCAGGGACATAGTTTAGCAGGCAATATTGGTGGATATTTGGACTGGATGATCTAAGAGGTCTTTCCCAACATCAGTGATTTTATGATTCTACTCATTATCAGCTGTTTTTAAGCCAAAGCTTGCATTTGTCTGTGAGTGTGGCAGAAGCAGGATGACTGCAGTATTTCATCACCCAGATGGTACTATTGTAAAATTCATCATCAGCTTCAAAGGCTCACTGCTGTGTATCAACACTTTGTTCCCTGCATCCCTTCTCATACTCAGGCTGGTGAGAAACACAGTGAGGCAATTAGGTTGTGTTGTCTACAGACCATGGTCAGGTTTGAACTCCACTGGGGCTCACCTGAGCATCATTCAAAACCCACAGCTGTTGCTAGATGTTGTTTTCATTTGCCTAGTGACACATCTTACTTAGAGGGCATTATATTCTGGCTCTTTGATCTGTAGAATCTGTTTGTTCTTGATCCAAGAGATGAGTATGGTTTAGCTGAAACAAAAGTCCTCTCAGAGTGTGTGAAAAAATACGTAAAAATGCTTTCTTTGACATAATTTAATTTGGCCTTTAAATAGTTTGAATAATCTATTGAAAGATTGAATAGATCAACATAGTCTATAGTACAATCTCCACCAGCCAAACTTTGCTTACAGAATGTTCCTTCTAGCTAAAATCTTGGGAACAGAACACAATTTACATTGTGATGCATAGGGTAGCGAGACTAGGTGTGATAACTGCTTGTTATTTTAACATTTTATGCCTTCAATACATTATTTCAACTGTTGATTTTAAATGTTTTCTTTTTAAAAGACCCTTGATCAGTACTGCTTTTGTGAACTTTTGGAGAGGGGAAACAAATGTTTGAACTTAGTGGAAGACACACAGAAGCAACACTCTTTATTTGGCACGGCAACAGTTTGGCTACTTTAGGTCAAAATGGAAATGAATAAAAGATTATTTAGATCAAAGATTAGATGTGGAGAACACAAGGTAGTCAAAGGGAAAAGTAAAGCTGTCAGTAGGAACTGAAACCTCATTCTCACTGTTATTTTAATGCCAGTTTATCAAAATGAATAAAATGATTTAAAATGCATCGTCTTTCAAAAACCAAATGCAAGATCAGGAAATGGGGAGTAAGAAAACAGCTTGTTTTTCTATCATGTATATCCACAGTACATCTACAGAGGACTTCAAGCAAAAAGATGTAGTAGCATAAATAAAGATCCAGAGAAGGGGATCAAAGATGATCAAGGATGTAGAAGAACTTCAACACCAGAAACAGATGGTCTATGACTCTTCATCCTGGAAAAGAGGTAAATGAAGGGAGATAGGACAGATGGATTTCTGACAGATAGATAAAACAATACATGGTATAAGAGATGCTAGTAGGAAATGGTTGTTTACTGTCTTTCTCCATTAAAAACAGAGAATATCCAATTAAATTACCAGTTGATAGTTCAGATAAAAAGGAAGTTCTTATTCATCCATTGCTATTGAGGCTGTAGAACACACAGTTGTACAGTCAGTAGTGGATGCCAAAAGGTTTACATGACTTCAGACTTAAACAGCCAATCTGTGGGAGAGAACTCGTCAAGGTCTATTGCACACATAGATCCCACTTCTGGAAAGGAGGTTGCTGAGCTGCAGACTGCTGTAGAATGAAAGGGGAGACTGGGAAATCATCAGTATATGTACGCTTGACCTGCCTTTGGATTCCTCTCTTGGCCTTTGTCACTGACTGTTGACAAAATTTGGCCACCAGATCTTTCCTCTGATTCCAGACAGCTGTTCTTATACCCCTGCAAGGGAGCAGCAGCACTCTAGACCTGTCTCCGTTGCTTCTGTAAATGTCTTCAGCTGCAGTGCCTAAAGTGTGAGTGTCATCCCACATTGTTCTCAAAGTGAACACAGGACCTGTGAACATTAAACTGATAGTGATATCTATGAAATAATATTGAACTAGATTAATGAGTAATGGTAAGTCTACCAGCTTGTTTTCCCAGAACTTCAAGGATGTAAAATTCTTTGTTAATACTGGTCATAATAAGCTCCTAGCCACAAAAACTCTCTCCAGCTTAAGGCTGAGTTAGTGTTGAGTGTAGCATTTAATTCACCAGAGTACTTAAGTGATTACTAAATCATCAAGCCAAGGTATCTTCTTTAGCAGTCCTTGGTTAATTGCAAATAAAACAATACCATTTTTCAGTCAAGTAATAGAGTAGCTATTCTTCCCCTACATCCTGCACCTCCAGTAATTCTCTTAGTGATACTCAATGGCAATAAAAAACCTTGGCAGTAGCAGCCGCTTTCCTAAAGGAACCAGCTGCCAAAGGTGTGAATGACAAAGTGGCTCTGAGTTTCTTCTTACATTGTTCATGATATCCATAAAGCAAAGATGCAAGAAAATCAGCTCCCACTGTTCCAATAATCCAAGACTGCACACAGTTTTCTACTTCATTTGCTAGCAACTTAACATTCCCAATATTTGTCTTGCTGACAAGAGCAGGCTTCAAATTGTGGGTGAAGGAAATCTGGGAGGACTGAAAATCCAATCAACTTTAGAATTACATCTTGGCTAACTGAGCTGAAATCAATCAGCAGGATCCAGTGAGGGCCAATTTAAAGTGGTTTGAGAAGTAATCATGAAATTGATAAGAATAGGTGAAGAGAGGGAAATTGTTTCAGTAGTAGTTTAACAGAGATTGGGAGTGTGGGTACTCTCACTGAAGATAAATTGAACAGGGGTCAATGAAGAGTGAGACACTGTCATAATAAATTGTTCTTACTGGAGGAGTAATTGAAATGGCTTTGTGAGCTGCAGTGGGAATTGGATCTGCTTCTTCATAGTGGTGCAGGAAAATATAAGTTAGCTTTTGGCATTCAGTTTTCATGGGGATAAAATGCTTTCAAAGGAAGATCCAACAGTGCGGACCATAATGCTCCATTTGAATTACTGTAGAACTAATTGAATTAACACTGCTGAAATGTAGGACAACACGTGGGTGAGTTCCCCTGGAAAGCAATTCAGTCTTACAGTTGTTTTATTAAATCTGTGAACTACCTTATTTTTCCTCAAATACCAAAGCCAAAAACCAGCATTATATTTTAATATATTAAAAGAAAAGACACTTCACTTACAAATGGTGAAGCTAAAATGCTAATGAAATTGTCACACAGAATAAATATTCAGTCGGTCCTGATCCTGGACCTGCAACCCTTGACAAAAAAAGATTGCTAATATGAGTACCTCCATTTAGGTGAACATTCACTTACTATTAATCATATATCTACTGGCAAGGTCATATCTAATCGTTTTGACTACTGTTAAATGTTGTAAATGTTAAAGTGTTGCTAAATGCCTTCACTTAATAGTTAATTTAATGACTTATGGTATAGAAAGCAAAGCATTTTGATAGAGCTGGAAGATACAGTAGCAGCCATATAGTTAAATGATTAGTTAAAATAAGAGGATATTCTAAAGAATTGTTTGGGCATTAATTGTTATTTGGTTTTGTTCGTTTGTTTTTTCTCAATTTTTAGTATGATTGCAAAAGCAGAGTCAGGCAGCAGGGCAATGTTTTATTGTGTTTGAAATGAATGCCAGTTGACATGCAGGTTTTGATGTTATCCCTTTGGATATCTAGTTCAACCACTGGCACATCTGTCATTTCAACAATATCATATCAACTCTGCAATATATTCCAAACTAGCCTTGTTAATTTGGTGTACACAATATGATATGTGAACAGATGAACTTTTGTTAAAAAAAAACAATCATGCTATAGCAGATGCTACTGCTCTGCCCTCATGAGGCCCCATGTGGAGTACTGTGTCCAGGCCCAGGGGCCCCCAGCACAAAGAAAGACCTGGAGTTCTTGGAATGGGTCCACTCTGTGGCATGAAAAGAACTTCTATATTGTAATGAGAGCATTTTAGTGTCATTGTTAACTAGAATATAACTAACGAAATATTGAAGGCCACCTTGTAATTGCAAAACTAACAAAACTCACAAAATCACTTTGCTGATTCTCCACCCTCCCTTCCCCTTTGGAGAGGAGCCTGTGTCTTCACATAATCTGACTCTAAAGTGAGCAATGTTTGTTAGTTACCAGGTAAATCAGGCAAAATAAAGGGCAATATGGCAAAATACAGCCACTGATTCTGGGAGGCATCCATGTCCATTCAGCGGTGTGGAGCAGTGTGAGTTTAGATCCACTAGGTTTGGAACTCAAGAAGAGAGCTCTCCTTTCCATTCATTTCCTTGGATTTATTATTTCTTTCTGATTGTCCTAATGCCCCTGACTTGTATGTTTCCAAACATGAAATGAATTAGATGTTACCGCATAACTGAATGAAAGAAAATGAGAAAAGGGGAAAAAAAAACCAACAACCCTCAGTGACAATCATTAACAACTGGCAATTTGGTGTAGAAACAAGCCAAGAAATTAGATGCTTTGTAAACCCCCAGAGCTTTCCAAACTGTATGCAAATTCCTGAGGCACCAGGTCACCTGGCACCGTTTGGCATTTCAGCTGATTCTAGGAGGTGGAAGTAGAGAGGTGTACAAATGTGAAAAGCACACTGATTTTTTTTAACCTCCAAACATTTCCTTAGTCCTAAATTATGGTTCAGGTTGGTTTGTAAGTTATATGAGCCAGTTCGCTGATCCCTAGATATGAGACTCATGGGAGATAAAGCCAGACTCCAAAATAATCATTCAAAAATCCAGTCTGAGGAAGGCTGAATATGATACTTCTGGGGATGGTGGCCTGTGGAGGGAAGAAAAAGAATTTTAGATGGGAAATTACTCAGAATATCATAAAAATGTGCAGGAGAGGGAAAGAAAGAAGGAGAACCCATTGCATTATATGAAAAAGAAATTATTTTACAAAACTTTGCAAAGGAATCTGTGTTTTCAGCTTGAGCATTTCCCTAATTTTGATTTGGGTCCACCAGAGTGTGTGGCTTCTCAGCGTACCTGCTCCCTCTTCTTTATGAAGATCCTCACCACACTCAGCATCACCAGAAATCTCTGGTAAAGACTTTCTTTGATAGATTCAAGAATGCTCATGTCTCTGGTTAGAAAGGAAACATTTTCTGTTAGAAAACAGGTAGGGTAAGTGAAGATACCTGCAAGGCAGCACCATATAAAGCTGCAGGTTTCCTTCATGACCTTAAAGCTTGAAGTTCCGGTGTTTAAAGGTTTCAAATACATGAAGGCTGCTCTGAAGTAGTGCCTCCTATGTTATTATGTTGGCCCACAACATCAGAGGTGGATGTTGGTGGTATGGCAGTAGAGGTTGAACCTTCCAACCAATATTCCATTGTATTTTGCTGCCGTGTGACAGATGGCAGCAGAGGAGCAGACTGACAAAATGGCATCTGATGTGGAAGTGCATATGAAACAAAGGCGTGGAATTGAATTCCTCCATATAGAAATCATTGAACCCACTGACATTCATTAATATTTGCTGAATGTGTATGGAGACCAAAGAGTGCATGTGAGCACAGTGAGATGGTGGGTGGTGCATTTCAGCAGTGGCAACAGTGACAGCAAAGACAAGTCACATTCCAGATGACCGTGAAGATCTTTATGAGCACAGCCTGCAGGCTCTTTTCCATTGCTGGTGAAAATGCACACCTAATGTGGTGACTACACTGAAAAATAGTGTTTTGTAACTGACAATTTTCTCTATCAAACAGTGTTATTGTGCTCTTTGTATCTGTTGTTGTTTCCAAGGAATTAAATAGGAGGCATTACTTTCAGAGTGATCTGCATGCATATTTTTTTAATGCATATCCTGCCCATAACAGCTGGATTTGGATTAAAGTCACCATAGTGTGTTTAGCTGGTTATCTGCATGTGTAGTTAGTGAAATTAAGAATCGTTTTCAGCTCTATGCCTACATTTTGTATGCATATTTCTGTACTTAAAACACATGATTATGAGGTCTACAGCCTCTTTGTCAATGTTTCCATCATTGAGTGAGGGGAAATTGTTCCTTCAATAAGCACACGGGGATACTGTGAAGCTAAAGTCATTCTTTTGGAAAACACACTAAAATCCTTGGAAGTGCAAACAATGTAAGTGCAAAATATTTTTTTAATGTAAGTTGAGTCACATTCTCCTATCCTATGTGTACAGCTGAAATAGCTGTTTAGTACTGCCTTTAATTAGGAAAAGCCTGCAAAGTGTTCTGTGCACCGTATGGTATGCTCATCATTAATGAAACAGCACTGGTACTTGGGATCCTGTGTGCTTTTTCTTATATAAAAAAACTCAAAAATGAGAACACAACAGAAACACAGGTAAGCCCCATGCACACCTATGTGTGCCTTCACCATAGATGCCTTGAGCCACTCAGTTATGTCAAATTCTTCTTCACAGGGAAGCGGGATATGAAGCTTTTTTTTTTTTTTTTTCTCTGAGAAATAAATGGGAGAGGTGAGTTGCTGAGTTAACTTCTGCTGAACTGTGGTTGAGGTTTTCAGAAATAGATGTGTGTATTTGGGTAATGAGATGCATCCCTATTAACCTGATTGTAAAAATGCTGAATTTACCACCACATCTGTGGAAGCCAATATTTACTTATCCTCCACGATGTTATCATGAACAAATCAGGGTCATAGGGATCCTACAGGCTTCTTATCTGTCTAGAAGCACCAGAAACATATTGGAGGCACATGGTGTGCTTGAAAAGAATAAAAATGTTAAAAAGGAAAAAAAACACCTTTTGAGAAGGCAAAAAGTGTGTCCGGGACTCCTCTTGGCTACAGTGCAGTGGCAGCAGCATCTCCCGACCTGCCAGCCACTTCCAGATTTCAGGCAGCACAGTGAGTTGTGTCAGACTGGCATCGGTCTTGTATTCCTATCTTATGAAACATTTTCATTGGAACATTTTAATTAAGATCAGCTTTGCACACTGGCATCAGAAGACACACAACCTTCCCACAGTCAAATATCACTGGAGAAAACAGTAAGCAGTTGGCTGTAGCTCTGTGTTTAGCTTTGAACCAAGGTGGGAACCCACTCCAGATCCTCATGCAGTGTCCAACTGCAGCCGTGCTCGTAGAGCTCAGCCTGGTGTGCGATGTGTAGAAAACACCAGCATATCTGTTCCACAAATACAGAACTCACTCCTTGGATTCAGATCGATTTTCTGACATTTAACGAGTAAACCCGTAACAGATTTGGGAACTAAAATTAATGTAAACCAGGACTGTTTCAGAACCTCAGTGTCTGAATCAGTCTGTTACTGTTTTCCCCATGGGTTTTACTCGCTGAGCACTGGATCCAGCTTTCCGTATGGGCAGCATTCAGGAGACCTGTATGCAGGCTGTCTGAGGAAACCCGGCCGTTGTTCAACAAAGATGCATGCTGCGGGAACTTAATGCTGTAAGCTTCAGCATTTCGGGGTAGTTCAAGCAAAGATCTCAGCTAACTTTTCAGTGGAGCATTTGGCTCTGTAATGTAGTGGCCAATCACCACCTCTCCTGCTAATTTGCATATAATGAGTCTATTGTTTGTAATGTATTAGCATCCGGAGAGAGCCTGCTGGCTCATCAGGCTGCTCTCTGACAGATTGCTTGGACCTGTCATGGCTCTTTAGGATCCCTGCTAAGAGGCAGGGTAAATTACCCTCTGCTGAGCTCCATGCTGCTGTGGCTAGGCTGCGGTTCATTTAACTGGAGTTCAGCTATTACCACACCAAACTGCAGCATGTGCTGCAGACAAAGAAACTTGGGGTTTTGTGCAGCTAGAACAGCAGGGCTTGAATTGTTCCTCGAGAGCTGCGAGCTTGAGTCCACTTTGAACAGAGGGGCAGATCCTTGGTGTCAAGGTCATAGCTCTGGTGGCTTTGGCAGCCCCAAGTGGAGTCAGTGTCCTTGGCTGCCCTACTATATGTGCCTGGTGGTAAATCATCACAGGGAGAGACTCCCATGAAGAAGCAGCTGAGTGTCCAGAACAACAAGGAGACCCCCGAGGTAGGTAATGGACCACTATAAAGGCAGTGGAATGGAGTAGGTGCGTGCATTTTGCCACCTTTCCCACTGTAATAGCTGGAGGTATCAAATGGAGCTAGTGTGTGGTCCAGGACAGACAAAGGGGGCAACACTTTGCCCAGGGTGTTGGAGAGCTGCAGGACTCCTCCCCTCAGGAGGCCATAGGATCACGGTTGGCATGAGTTCAGGAGAAGATGGATTGATCACTGAAAACAATATTTGCAGGAGGTTACAAGGTATGAAGACATTGCCACTTCCCCAGTAAGTTCCCAAGCCATAGGCTGCTGGACACTATGAATACTCAAAGATTCCTGTGCTGCTCCCATGTTTTTCCCATAACAGTAAGACTACTAATTTTCAAATCAGTGAAAACATACTGTTGGTATTGGATTTGGGCTTCTCAGACAGAGAACATAAAGGCAGTATTAATTATCTAAAAACACTTAAGAGATGCCAGGAAATAAAGATATGTCAATCTGGAGTTACTCCTAAAAGAATACAGTAATTTGAGGATTAAAAAATGTTAGGGGAATGTTGTTATTAACTCAGAGCCAAGCATTATGAATCCAGCACATGGAAAGTTAAGTTTACACAAAGTTTATACTTAAAAAAATAAATCTATGCAAATGAAGATGTGAGAACACGTATTTCAGACAATTGAATGACCTTAACAATTTTATTAAAAGGAACATTTAGCCCCAATATGAAGAGAATAAGTATGACGAAAGTAAAATATGTCTGTAAAAGTCAGTTATATGTAATTTGTGGCTATGCACATTTCTGACTGGAGGGGAGGCCAGGGTATTAGAGAGTTATATAGCATTACAGTGAGAAGTAGGATAGGACTTACTTTCCTCTATTTAACTGTGGGATTGGAAGCCTGAGGTGTGAAGCTTTAGCTATTAGATACCCACTGAGAGCCCCAGGATCTTGTAGAGCCCTCACATAAGCAAATGCTCTTTTAGCTTCAGAGGTCTTGTGATCTAGCCTGATGGACTGCAGCCAGTGTAGATATGTCTACATAGATTATAGCAATTATTTATCTCAGCATGAACTGTTTCACCACTCTGAGAGCCCACTGGTGGGATGCAGCTGCTTCTCAGCAGGGCAGCAGCAGGAGGCTGCTGCAGAGCAGGAATGGGTGGGATGACACCAGGATGGGTGGGAAGCATTGTAACAGTACCACCAATGCTGTCAATATTGAAAAGGAGTGTCTGTTACTGTTTGCTGTGACGAGTTCATTCAGACCTGCTTTGAAAAGTAGGCAAGGTAAAAATATATTGTACTACATGTAGCTGTGAGAAGAAACAGGCAGACGTTCCAGGAACACCAGGTTCAACAAATATTATAATATTGTTTTTAATAGAAATTTGTTAATATAGTGAAGAATTTTTTTCTGCTATAGTTTCCAAGGACTAAAATAATCTCCTTTATGCTTATTCACAGTGCCTGTCTCTGCCCCTATGGAAGGCTGATTTGAAAGATGTAACACTTCAAAGTGTTGAACTGAGACTTTGGCTTTAAAGCTAAGATTTCATTGAAAGAAATAGTTTCTTAGAAAGATATTTTTAATATGGAAAGCTTTTAAAATAGCCAGTGTCCTAGGTAAATGAAGAACCTTACTCATCTAAGAAAAAAAAATATGCCATAGTATTTGGGTGCTGGTAATATACACACATTATTAGCGAGAGTTTATTCTGGATTTCCAGTCCCTGAAGCAATTATTCTGAACAAGGGAGCACACTCCAAACTTTTTGATGAAAATGGTTCCCTAAATGTGAACGTTTTGATCCAGATTCTCTGCCAGCACTGCCTCTGAGCACCCAACCTCACACCCCAAACACTAAGCTGTACTTGTAGAAGCATTACACAGATAAAGAGGACAAGAGAGGCCTAGGGCCAATTCTTTAGCCCCTATAACACCCCTCACTGTTCTGGTTGACCACCCACCCCCAAACATATTTGTGTTTAATACAGGGAATTTCTGAGTCTCTATTCCAGCTTCTCTGCACTTGATCCTTTCAGGCTGGAGCCTCTTATCTTTCACAGATGAACAAATGCTGCTCCCTGCTGGAAACTGTCAGTATGATGCAGTCTGCAGAAAATTGCAAAAGATGATGGAAAGAGTAAACACATAACAAAAGTGAATGCTCCTCGGACCAACTTAAGGACAGCACTGCCACATCTCTCACTGTTCTGCTGCAATGCTTGAAAAGCAGCCCCAGGTGTAGGTACCCTTTCTTTCAAGCATTGCTTCTCTCTTGGCAGCATGAGAGAGAACAGAGGTACGCTGTTCAGAGGCCACCTGGTGGCTGCTCAGAAGCCTCAAGTGAAATGCAGCACTTTTCATCCCTACAAACGCAGAGCTGCTCCTCCTGACTTACTGCTTGAAGAGCCACGTAATCTAGGAGATGAACTGATGCATATATTGTATCAAACATATACATGCAGACAGAGAGCAAGTGAGGAGGTGATTCTTCTATGACCAGTGAACGCTGGTGACAATTATGAACCTGGTTCTCTAAATTTATGATGTCTGAAGCACCTCCACTGGAGTTTTATCTGATGGATAACTCTGGGAGGAAACCAGGCCATAACAAGATCATGGACCCAATTTACAATAGAAGTGCTTGCTTGACAAGCTGTCATACAAACGTACTGTTTGTGGTCTAATTTTAGCAAAATAAATAAAAAAAACAAACAAACAAACAAACAAACAAACAAAAAAACCCAACACTTTAAAATGATGTTCTAGGTTAGGCAAAATTCTGAAAATTGTCCAAAACCCTTGACGAGGCTTCACAAAAGGTAAAAGTGGCAGTTCTCTTTACACCTTGACATGAAGATGCGGTGTACTAGACACTTCCACAAAGGAATCCTTATTAAACAGAGTCCAGGAGTTCTCAGATGCAGGGAATGCTACACCCCAACACTCACTGAACTGCTATCTCACCTCTTTGTGGGCTGTTTCTCTGTACAAAAGAAGGGCTGCAGCGCCAGCATGTTTAGATGTGTCTGTACCTGTGAAGGGCTGGAAGAACTTTTCTTGGGCTGATTATGTAAATCATGGTGTTATTCTAACTGTGCATATAGCGCAGCTGTGGTTAGGAGAAGAAGTGATGAATAACAGCCAAGGAAAAAGAAATTTGCAAAGGCAACAGTGCTTCAAGGAATAAAAGACACATTAGATTATAACAATTTTCTTGCCTTCATCTAGGAATAGGTGATTCTGGACCAATCTCAATCTAACTTTCACGTCTTTCAAATTCCCTTCCATGCCTCACTTTGAACTAATATCCATTATTTTTAAGACTTCACCTCCAGCAATTGTTGCCTTATTCTTTGCCTCTACTCCTTTCTCAGTTGTGGTTACTGAATTATTGAGACATCTTTTTTTGCACCCACTATGTACAATGATTCCTTTATAAATACTGTATTTATTAAGGCCTTAAGCCAGTACTCAATGACGATGGTGGGATTCATTTCACTGACATCAGAGGACTTTGGAATACAATTTCTCTGTGAATTACAATGCTAAGTTAATTTTTTAACTCTTTTCTTACGTGATGGAATATCAGTGTGGCAGCCAATATGTTCCCAACAGCAAGATTTGTGTTGTCACTTCCCACAACAAAATCTGACTAGATGTATTGCATTGAATGAAAAACAGCCAAGGCAATATGAATGAAAGCTGAGGTTCTGTTTTTCCAGTTTTGCAGGAAGTGGATGGTAATTGTGGTAACTGTTGTTAGTCTCAGGCCACAGTTCCCGAGCTTGGTTTTAGTGCCTTCTTCCTCTGAAGATCAGTCTGGAAAGGATGAATCAGAGGTGAGATCCAATGATGCATTAAGATCTTTCCCAGCAAAAACAGAATTAGAGGAACGAGAAAACCAAGTCCTTTCAGTTAATGTTCTTTCCTGAAGTCCAATAATAACTGATGATTTCACATGAACACCTCAGGCTCCCAACTGATTTGCAACTTGAAATAGAAAATAAATGAAAGTAGGTGCAGCACAGAATCGTTAAGGTTGAGAAAGACTTCCAACACCATCTAGTCCAACTGTTCACCTAACACCAGTGCTTCCCTACTAAACCATGTTCCTTCATGCAACATCTAAACTTTTTTTGAACACCTCTGGGGATGGTAACTCAACCACTTCCCTGGGCATCTCATCCCAGCACCTGATCACTCTTTCAGAGAACAAATTTTTTGTAATCTCCAACCTGAACCTTCTCTAGTTCAGCTTGCAGCCATTCCCTCTAGTCCTGTTGCTGGTTATGTGGGAGAAGAGGCTGACCCTCACCACACCGCAAACCTTCTTTCAGGCAATTGTAGAGAGCAATAAGGTCTCATTTGAGCCTCCCCTTCTCCAGATTAAATAATTGCCCAGAGAGGTTGTGGATGCCCCGTCTCTGGATGTGTTCAAGGCCAGATTGGATGGGGCCCTGGGCAGCCTGGTCTAGTATTAACTAGACTAGGATTAAATGGCGAGGCT
>JAOWBP010002052.1:64544958-64566812 GCA_028571105.1 Tragopan temminckii
GCAGGGGGGTTGGAGATTTATGATCCTTGTGGTCCCTTCCAACCCTGGCCATTCTGTGATTCTGTGATTCTGTGATCCCAGATCCCTCAGTTGCTCCTCATAATATTTGTGCTCCAGATCCCTCACCATCTTTGCTGAACTTCTCTGGGAACTCTCCAGGGCATCAATGTCTTTCTTGTAGTGAAAGGTTCAAAACTGAACACGGTATTCGAGGTGCAGCCTCACCAGTGCTGAGTACAGAGGGATCACCTCCCTGCTCTTGCTGGCTTGTTTCTTATATAAGCCAGAATGCAATTGGCCTTCTTGGCTACCCAGGCACAGTGCTGGCTCATGTTTAGCTGAGCATCAACCAACACCCCTGTGTCATCGTGATACTATGCATCAAAACTCCAAAGCCTTGAGTCTGGTGCACTTCTTTCTCTCTTTTACATTTTCTCTTGGCACTCCCTGAAATTTAGCTTTACTCTTGTGCAGTCACTTCTGCAGACATTCACATCTTGTGTGCCTTTCTCACTAAGCTCCCATTACCAATGGGTGCTGCTTGTCTCATCTTTATGCAACATTTCTCTTCTCTTAACCAAGGTCAGTGAGTCCTGCTCTACTCAAGCTCTCTTTCCCGTCCACAGCATTCATCTTCTCATTACCTGTGTATCTCATGGTAACCTCTTTCCAAGTGTGAATAAGCAAATTCAGAAACCTCCAGAAGGTGGTGTGAGCTGTATCCACAAACGTTTCTGGATTATATTAGGCAGACTGTACATGCAACTTTAACACTAACTTCCCGTTAGAGGGAGCAATGTCTATGGAACACATAAGATTTATTTGTTTGGGAAGCAATTTGTGTTTAATGTCCCCTTCTCTTTTTGTTCGGGATTTTAACTGAACATCTCTCTCTGCATCTGAGCATTTTTATCTTCTTCCTTCTTAATGTGCAACAGCAACTTTTTTAGGAGAATTCTTATTATAGGCAGAAAGATAGAAAGGAATGAGACATGATAAACGAGGACAGAATTTAGTCAAGAAGGGGTGGAATATATTTTTTCCATTTGATTAAATTGTTTATAGAAGAACAATTACATCTTTAATCAAATTTAAAAGATCATCAAGTAAAATGTTAAAACTGTGTTACGTAAAGTTACCCAATAAAATCTTTATGCAGAAATAAAGATTTGATAGACAGTTATTAATATGGGATCAATGCCATGTAGCCTGAACCGTATCCTGGTTTCATTTGAGGTAATTTAAACACAGCAAACTGTAAAAAGATGCAAAGAATGTACAGGAGCAAGATATTAATGACTACTTTTCTGACACTCCTTTCCTCCACAAGAGGCAGCAGCTCCTGCCAAACACAGCAGGAGAGGTATGATCCATGCATCTTGCAGCTGCTTCCCAAATGCACTGGATTACTGCGTGTAGAAGTGAAAGGAAAGAGTAAAGTAGAAAGAAAAGTAGGAGGAAAGACTTCAGTGGAATAAAAAGGAAGCAACACAGTTGTGACTTGGGCCTTCACTGACCTCTCAGCATAGAGGACATCAGTATTCAATTTCAGTGTAAGATATTACAAGCAGTGCATATACTTACTGATCACAGCAGTCATGAATGATAAGAAAGCATGGCTATGAACTGTGTGCTTACAGCTGTTTTTCATCACAGCAACACTGGTGGAGGCACAGAAGAAAGCCATTGGATTCCTGGCATGAAACATGGGTGAGATGAAAATACATCCCAAAAAAATCCTCAAGCTAAAATTCTTAAAATTAAAGGGTAGAATTGTGGCTTCTTTGGAATGTCTGACAAGATGGTTTTAAACATCTGAATGTCTCACTCTCAGATGCCCAGTCCTTTTCAGGTATTAGATGGCCTGTAGATTAAAGTAGACAATCAGGTGCTTCTTTCACTTTATAGATCAGATCCTAAGATATTTTTATAAATCATGGAAATATTGACCACAGTGGACAAGAGACCTCTCTGAAGAATATGCCAAAGTACTCAGGAAGATTTATAAACTGGTGACTTATAAACTGTTGACTAAACTCAAGTCTGCGAGAGACAAAGGAAGAATTTACAAATATTTAAAAGAGAAGGGTGTCAACAAAGTAAAAAGCACTCTCTATCATTATGTTTGAAAGGCAACAGAGAATATCACTAAAACCATCTGGATGCCAGAGAAGGGTTAAAGAGATTCATCCTAGATTTTTGAAAAGGCGTAGTGGACAGGCTAAGATGTTTTTGCTCTATTATTAGAGAAGAAAGGAATTAACAAGGTTAAAAAATAGACTTCAGAAATGTGTGAGCACATTTGTGCACCACACAAATAATTCCATGAATTAATGTATACCACAAGGAAAACTTAAAAATTGGGAATTCACATGGGGTATTTTCTTTTACAAGTCATCTTATACTTTATTCTTTTTTTTTCCATCACATTGCCAGAATCACTGCTTTCTGAATACACAATGAGGTGATGATTTCCTTTTATAACACTTCAGAAACACTGTTTTGTTTCATTCTCATTGTTCAAAGTGCAGTACTGCAGTTCATTATGAACCCGATTACTTCCTTACCTGATACAAAAGCAGGAGTAATGAATCTAGCTATGAGATTTAATTTTGCATGTCTATTAATGCCTTACTGGTGTGTTTCCTATAGCCAGTTCTGTTACAGTTATTAAGCTGGGACTGTCTAATAAGTAATTGGTGACATTTAAGAAAAAATCCTGTTAGACATAAGATAAGCCATTTATCTATTAACAACTAACTCCCTACTCATCCCCAGCACCTCCCTCCATCACACATATGTTTTGTCTTAATACAAATGTATTATTTAATCTTTCTTTTGTCAGTGTTTACCTTAAGGCTCTCTATGTCTCTTTCTCTGTTTCTCTGTTTGCATCTCACCAGTACCGTAATAGGGCTTGTAGGGGCTTAGTCAGGTAACTGGCCAATTTGGTATCCCAAATAAGTGAGACTTGTTCCCTAGGCATATAGATGGTGTATAACATTAGAACTACTTGAGCTGAAAAGATGAATTTGATTATATACCTCCCTCTAAGCTGTGAAAAATAGTTCTTTAGGCTGTTACCTAATATCATGTAGCTTCAGTGCTGGTAACTGCCTTGTGGGACTGTTCCTCATCTAAGGTACATTTGCATCTCATGACTCTTCAATAGTCTGTTGAGAATTCATCCCCAGCTCCTAATTTGTCTCCCAGGCTGCTCTAAGCAGTAACTTTCAGCTTTCATTTCCCCAAGGAAATTCATCAAATGTACTAATGCACAAAGGTAGGAATCAGCCTAGTGCTCAGAAAAAGCACCTCAGAGGCAGCATTTGATATGTATGTGTGAATCTGTGCAGAGGAACCACTGGTGCTTGGGAGCAGGTAAGATGAGCAGTGCACTGGGCATCCACTTAGGTCTGGATTTGGTGCCTATGCACTGATGCACTTACAGCATGGGAGAAAAGGGCTGCATCAGGATAACTCTCACAGAAAAAGAGAGTGAGACGATCAGCAGAAGGCTCTGCCTCTCTGGGCTTGCTTGGAAGAACCCAGAACAGTTTGGAACTATAATTTGGAAACTGGATCATCCATTTGTCAAGTGGAAGATGAACCTGTTTTTGATATATCTCAGCCAAGAGGTTCTGTTCATCTTTTCTGCATTTCACACTAAGCATATGGAGAAAACACACATTTTATGCTTTTGCAATGAACGCTTGTACAGAATAATGGAGGAGTTTGGAAAAGCTTCTGTGCTGCCTGTGGCTCTCCTTTCTACTGCATTGCTGCAAGAGGAGTAGAAAATGCCAGTCACTGAAGCGATCTAAGAGACAATAAGTAATGCTATACAGTACTGTGCTTAATAAAATGAGGCACATCTGTCATTCAAACTCTGCCCTTTGTAAGAAGAAATAACTGCTATGAAACTGCAGCATAGGCAGTATAGAAGCCCATTTTTTTCTGCACAAAAAGATGTCTGTATTCAATGCATCTTTTCCTGAGCTGATATTAGGCTAATTCAGTCCTGTCCATTCTGTAATAGATTGGATGTTTGGAGTCAAATGCCACTTGACCTCATAAAAACCTGATCACCCACTGGAAGAAAAACAAAATCCAACAATTCAGAGTCTGATGTAAGTAAATAAGGTCCATTTACCTGTTCCCACTAGCCTGATGTTGCATTCCAGAGACACTGAAACAGCCTATTCTATAACAGCCATTTATCCACAGAGAGTGTAAGATAGTCAGGGCACTCAATAGCAGCCTCTCCTGATGCCTGTTCTCAGGAGCAGGAACAGTAGCAATTTGTTTTATGGGACATGGCACCCTCCTGCCTTGCTTGTGCAAAGAATCGGCCTTTTGTAACCCCTCTCTGTGCATGCTCAGTGCCCAGAGATCGCCTTTCTTGGCACACATACCCGCAAGCATTTCAGGGGAATGTGCGCTGCTCTGCTTTGCCTGACAGATATTTTATTCATAGAGGGCTAATTTACCTCGTTAGCCACAGGCCCAAGTAAGTGTGATACACGGGAGTTCTGGCTCCAAGGTAACCTGGGGACGCTGTGATCCAGTGGCAGCTCCTTGGAGAACAGCCTCTCTTTCCCTTTTCCTCTGAGAAGCAAGGGTTTGCATAACGTAGGTTGGAGGGGATTCTCCACTCCCTGAGCCCAGTCTGGCTCCTTTGGCAGTACACAGGAGAAGGGAAGGGATGCTCAGGCTGTTCCTTGGGAGGTGAAGAAAAGTGGTCACAGTATGGGATTTGCATAAGGTCCAGCAGCTCTCATTCAGGCCAGCAAAGCACGTGCAGGTTTCAGCAAAGAGCAATTGCAATCAGCCACTGCATCCAGCGTCACAAGAGACTGTTATCACCTCTCTGCTCTCCTGTGCTGCACAGCACACAGGTCATCTATTATAATTGTAAGCACAATTACTATTGCTGATATATTAGTAAAACCATCCTTCTTGATTTTAAAACTTCCAGAGAAGAAAAACGCTAAGCAAAGTGTTCACATAGTTAATGACTCCCACTTGCTTAAAATACCAGCTGCTGGTCAGGCTACAAATCCATCTGCTAAATGCTGTAACTCTCTACTATCAATTTCTGGTTGCCAATGGGTATTTTTAGACTGGAGTGAGAACATCATGTACAGGGGCTTTGCTGTCGTGACAAAGGCTTGAGCTGACCTGGTGCTGGTTTGCTTCACAGGAAACCAGTGCTGCTTCAGAAGACCAGATCATAACCTTACATTTTCCTTTGCTTATCAAAGATCAAAGTGTAATTTCTGATTGAATTGTGGGTAACAGTATGCCTCACTTCCCTCCTTCGGTGTAGGACAATATGGAGATGTTCTCAGAGTCTTTTTATGTAGGTATGTAGCATGAAAGCGCAAAGAACTTAGAGGCAAAAGGCAGTAATTAATGTGCCTATAAATTTCCCAGGAGTGACTACTGTAAAAAACTTGGTCTGTAAAGTGCCTTTGGTTTAGACCTTGTTTAATCCATACTTTCCTCCTGCCTGAACTGATATAATTTTAATGGTGATTTATTAACAGATCAAATAATCTGTAAGAATGGGAAATGCTGAAAGCATGCGCATAGAAAATTAAGTCTTGTTTATTACAATCACATTCAGGAACCAAGAATGGTTACTAACATTGAAACTCACAATTGTTAGAACTGTGAATTTAACCAAATCACAAACACATTTAAAAATGCCTGGTTTGTCCTAGTGATAGTGTCTTTCTAGTAGGCCACTTCCACAAAGTGAAATGAGGCTCATGCACTTTGACTGTGTATATATGCTCATATGCACGTGTCTGTTGGAAACCCTTTCTTCATGAACATTAACCCCGTTACCCAACTTGAATCTAATTTGGAGGGGGCAGAAATGCCATATATATTGTTAAACTTAGTGAAAATTAGCAGTTGAATAGGAGACAAGGACCTTTCAAGTGCTGCAGCAGAGGTAAAAGCCTAGCAACAGCTCGCACCTTGTTAGACACCTGACAGCACAAAGAAGCAGGAACACATCTTTGGAAAAGCTTTATTAGCAATGAGAGGTAAATGTGCTGTCAGCTGCACTCATTCTGTGATGGTGATCAGGAGACCAGTTGGCGCAGTGAGGCCCTCCGGGCGTTGCAATGCCAGGAGGGAACAGAAGGGGCCAGCAGAAACGACACCACAGGGAAATCCCGTCCCGCCAAGCAAGCGTGAGTTGGTTTGCCACATCAGTAAGATCAATTGCAGTTGCAACCTCAAATTTCATTCCTGCTATGTCTATTTTCACGAATTATTTCTTCCTTTTGGAGAATTTCACAGAATGCGGGCATGGCCTTTGGCAAAGCTCCCATTGATTTAGGGCCAGAGAAGAAACCTCTGCAGCTAATTACAAGCTGTTTGCATTTTAAATTTGTGCTAACGATCTAGCTGGAGGATATAGATTTTTATTATTTACAGGTTTTTTTTTTACTCTTAGGTCAGAAAAACTGTTATTAAACCAAAAAAGTCTGAGAGTCTCCTCTGGCAAAAAAAAAAAAAAAAGAAAAGAAAAGGGTGTGGGAGGGGGACGGGTGGGGGAGGGGGGAAAGCTGTGATACTTAAAACTTTGGAGGAGAGAGGGATTTTATCATGTAGCAACCTCCTGCAATGTAAAACATAAGAAATGCGTGACATCATTTGTGAGCTAAGCAAGTGGCAAAATAATGAAATGCTTTTGCTGTTGCGTAGCATGAACTGATATATGCCTTAGATATCTGACTGTTAATTTAGAAGCTGTTTTCTTCAGTGAAAAAAAAAAAAAGCTAAAGTGCTCAATATCTGCATTTTATTTCTGGTGCTCATGAATCAAACCCACACAAAAATGAGACCAAAACACACCAGATAGATGTTGAACTGAGTTGGTGATGATTAATAGTGTTGTGATGAGAAGTTCATTGCACAGACTGCAGTTCATGACTAGTTTTAGATGACTATAGACAAAGAGGAATTCACAAAATGATAAAATTTAATTTTAACATGCTTGTGCAAAAGGTTTCAGCTTCTCATTTCATGTATTTTCATTTCAATCTGACAAAAGCTAAGAAAAATATTCTTTTGTTAGAGGGAAGAAATAACTGAACTCCTTCTAGAGCACCATACAGTATCTGCTCATGTTGAGGACAAATACCTTTTTCTTTAAGAGACGTCTGCCTTGATAGAGCATTCCCCTTTTTATCTGCAGAGGCAGAGATCTCTGGACTCTGGCAGAAGATGTTACAAGGTGTAACTGTGCTCTTTGCTGCATGACTGCTGGAAGTACGATGCTCTGGTTTTATCATAGTCAAATGCTGCATGGGCAGAGCTGGGACTGTGCAGCCTGGAGGAGAGAAGGCTCAGGGGGATCTCTTTATGTGTCTATATGCCTGGTGGGTAAAAAGAAGATGAAGTGGCTCTTCTCAGTGCTGCCAGCTGACAGAGCAAGAGGTGAGAGGCACAAACTGAAATAGGGAAATTCTGCTTAATAATCAGAAAGACCATTTCTACTGTGCAAGTGGTCTGAAACAGATTGCCCAGAGAGACTGTGGCAATGCTTGAAACCCAACGGGAAAAGCTGCAGGCAACCTGCTCTGGCTACATGAGCTCCAGAGGTGCCCTCCAGCCTTCACCTTTGGTTATATGAAATGGCTTCTTCTCTACCAACAATTTTTACTAAACTCTGAAAGCAGGCTGACACACTGAGTATTATACAGTGATCAACTCTAAGGAAGGGAATAACCATTGGGACATGTTTCTGAGCAAAGAAAGCAATTCCTTAACTTCTAAAGCCATCTCTGTTTTGGCAAACTATTTATCTATTTGAGGGATAAGATCGGACAATGCCTATAGTTTCCATATGCTTCTTTTGCTGCAGATTATTCAGCTAAAGGTTACCAAACATCTGAATCTGACTTGTAGATAATTATTTTGAAACACTTTGGATCTTGTAAGAGTATATGAAAATCAAACTTCTCTGCAGGGCATATGGACCATTTTCCTACTGCTAGCACTGAAAAGATAAATTAGCTTCACTGCAGAAGAGCAGAAGACATTTTGAAGGTTTTTGAGAGATTAGTTTAATTAGCTAATAAACCAAATGGAATACACATATTTTATTGAGATAGCAGAAAAGCATTGTATTGAACAATGAACACCGTGTTTGCATGCAGCTCATGATAGCAAAGAGACTGTGAAGTAACAAGAGAGAATTCACAGGAGAGTGGAAGCTGAAGGAGGAGAGGGGTGAGGGTACAGATGGAGCTAGCAAAGCACTGAGGACAATCAATACGAAGGTTAAGGACATGGGGATACAGAGGCAGACACATTCAGGTCAAGCTCCCTTTGCCCAAACCTAGATTAATGCATGAGGCTCTTCCACTCCACAAACCACTTAGCTGGGTTAATACAGTGAGAGGCAAAGTATATTGCTCAGGCAACGTGCCATGCCATGACAGCTCTGCACTTCTCCGCAGCAGAAATGGCTCTGTGTCTGGTTAGCTCAAATGCTTGCACAGCTCAAGTAGGAGTCTGAGTGCCCACTTACACACAGTTGTGTCCCAGGGAGCAAGTTCCCAGGAGCACTGCTTCTTAAGGAACTCCTGCATATGGATCTGGTTCTGAAACAAGCTGAGAGGAGAGGAAGTGGCCATAAAGTGTGACAAACATCAGAATTGGCATGGAAGGTAGAGAGGGACTGCATGGCTGAGACAACTGGAGATGGAGTGGAAGAGAGAGACGAGTAAGGAGAAACCAGACCCCTCTCTGGAGCATCAGAAAGCTGCTGGATTTGTTCAGCTCTTCATAAAGTCACTGCTTAAGGCTTGGGGGTACTTCAGGAAACACAGAGAACACAGAGTGTCCTCAAATTAATTGCAAAATCAATTTTTATTTGGAAAGATGACACAATGATGTGAGAGAGAATTTAAGGTCTGTCCTAAGCAGTAAATTCAAAGAAGTCTTTGCCATTACCATCGCTAGAAACATAATTGGGCCCATACATTTTAGCCTAAGAAGCTGCCGATAACTCACCGTCCACTCTGCTAAAATAGAAATGGATAAGGACTGTGAACACGTTGAGGACATCTAGCTCATCTTATCAAACGAAGACACTGCTATCACAATCTGGATTTTACTACTGATGAAAAATTGGTTAATTACTTTAAAGAATAACTAATAGTGGCTTTAGTAAATAGATACATTGTGACTTGCCTTTTTATTGTCATGTAAGAGCACATATTTGATTTTGTTTGTTTGGATTAACTTTTTTGATTAGCCTGCAGTATTACAACAGCATAAATTAAGTTGACTACATTCAGTTCAATATGAAATGTCAAATCTGTTTCCTCAATAATTATTGATAGAAGCTGTTTAAATTCTGGAATCCATATTCTTACCTGCTTGTTGACAAGACATTCACCCTCTCCCTATTTCATCTTTTACATCCCATACATTTTCTTCTGACAAAAGAGCAATGAAAAATATTTTCCTTATTTTTACTCCCTTCTGTTTACCAAGATAAAAGAGTAAGATGCACGGGTGAATGCATATGCTTAAAATAACTTTATTAAAATGGGAACTAAACCAAACATTATCATACATAATACTCACTTCTTGGATGAACATCACAATTAGCTTGGGGATCCCATGACAACAGCTTCAGCTCAAGCTAAAGGGGGATGCCCTTTCTCTTGGAGCTGTGACGTATTTGCACCCTGTGATGTCTGAATACTGACCACCCAAACTGTAATGCACTGGCTCACCTTGTGTGTAAATAAATGACTGTAGCTATTTATGTAAGCTTGTTGTATGTGTTGTAGCACTTTTAAATGGAATGTGGGGCATTTTCAGTGAAGGATTCTTAAATATTGTATAAACTTTCTATGCCAGTTCTCCACAGCCTGAATTCTAACCTTCAACCCTGTAAAAAAAGAAGTCACTAAAAACTGTTCTGTTTACAGTGGTTTTGAGCCCTGAGCTATTACCATGTGCTGTGGAGTATCCCCAGGAGCTGTTTATCTCTCTGAGTCACAGCTCCTTTCCTTTCATCTTGCTCTGTGTAGAGCAACAACTTACTACTGGCCTCAAATTTTATCCCAAATTATCTCCAACACTCTGCCAAAAGGCAGGCTTAATCCCACCTGAACTAGAGAGGATGTATGAAATAATTCTGTTTTTCTTCCTATGCTAAGGATCCAGAACCGGCTAATGCAAAGGACAGCCAAAGAGGAGGAAGCAGTTCTTTGCTGGGCTGCAGAGCACCCAACACAAGTGTCCATTGATAGGTAAGATTTGGGCTTTTAGATAAAACTGTTCAAAGGAGACCTCTATGGATATTTAAAATGATAGTTAAATTTTTTTATAAAAATAGAAACACATTCCATTACCCAGGATCACATGTGCACCCCTGGAGCCGCAGTGGTGCCATGTGTCAGCTGGATACCGCTCACTGCCACCAAGGTGGTTGTGTTCAAGTGGTTCTGTTGGCATGCACCTGTATGTGAAGCTTATGAAAAACTGCGGAGTTGGCACCAAAGACTACAGCAAGAATAGCACAAGCAAAAATTATTTATGACCATGAGCCACCCCAGACATGAGCAAAGAGGGAGTTGTCTGGGTAAGAGAAATTGTGACAGGTCTTTGAATCAGAGTGCTAAATAAAGACATGCATTTGTGGTGCTCCTAGAAGGACTCTGCTTCTAGAAATCAATGCAAAGATTTGTTCAGCCCAATATGTGGCATCTTTCTCCCCTTCCCAGACAGACTAATTTTACCTAGAAACTTGCTGTCTGCACTATGTCTCCTCTTCCTTTTCTCACAGATGATAAGGTATTGTCCAAACCTGACTAAACAACAGCAGTAAGAGAGATGGATTGTCACTTCAGACAGTGGCTAAAGTTAATAAAAGGTTTGGGCTGCTTTTCTGTGCATGCCACAGAACAGACCAGAACCCTTAGGAGCCCAGCCAGAAATGCTGGGCCACAGATTGCTTCTTGGATGCCACTACAGTGTTTGTTTCCTAATGAAGAGATCTAACATTTGCTTCTCTCCATACTTCTCTATCCCTGCTCGATAGCCGAAAGTGCAAACTCAGCACAGTCAATGCTCTTCTCTGACACTGAGAAAAGAAATATCATTAACGTGTGAATGATGTATGAGGTAACAATTCCTGCACCCTCTCTTTTTGTTCAGGGGTTGACTATGAGTAGGTCTCTCTCCTTTCCTCCCATAGTCCATCATAGACCTAAAGCTTTGACCCTCACCATCTGCAACCTTTTTCTCCTATGAGCAACTGCTTCCCAGCAGAGGCTGTATAATTAGGCGTAAGGCATTAGGCATATGACAAATGACGCTCTTTCGCTAGACTGTGCAGATCTGGAGGTCAAGCACACTATTAATAATTCTCTGACTTTTTAAAAGCTGTATTTCCTCTGTTTGTTGGCAACCTAATTTGAAAGGTCTGTACAAACCACTTAAAACAGCAGCTGAACACAGACATTTCAGTACCGTCCAATATCGATTTTTGTCTCTAACTTGTCTCACTGCTGAGATTGGTTTCAATATCCTGTGAAGTTTAAGTGAAGATACTTCCAGTCTCAATAGCTATGTGCTCCCACTTGATATCATAGGTAAGTCCGTAGTATTTTCCTTAGTAACATGCTTTGGCTCAATTGGGAAGAGTGCCACAAAATCTCAATCATAGACCATTGCTGCCTGAATCAAAGTAAAGATGGGTGAGGAACAAATGGAGGTGTGCTGGACTGGGGAACCCAGTAACCAGGCTGCTTCCAGGCTGGACCTCTTCCAGAAAAAAAAAATCAGGCACAACATAGAGCTGGTACAGCACACTATTTCTGCCTGGAGACAGAACACCTAAGGAACAAGGAACTTCAGTAAATTCAAAGGATTAGTTAGTTCACTCCCATGAAATAGAACCTTAAAGGAGACAGACATTCAGGAAATTTAGCAAATCCTTAACCAAAATTAAGGGCCCAGGACGAGCATATGAAATGTGAAAATGTGAAGGAAAAATAAACATTGTAAACATTGGTTTGGCTTATCATGACAGTGATCTGAAAATTCGTAAATTTCCAAATGGAGACATTAGGACAAATGAGTACAAGAGTATTGTGCAACGTTTGTGGGGACAAAGGACAAGGAGAGCAAATAAGATTTTGCTAAAAGAGAAAGAAAAGGTGATGTGGAAATGCTCTATATTTACAGAAGAAAGAAAAAAAAAAAAAAGAAGAAAAGAACTGTTTTTCTGCTTTGTGAAGAGAGAAGGAAACAACTGAAAATGAAGAAGGCTGAAGTGGTTCAGCCCTAGTATTTTTTTCTGTACATCATTAAAAAGTCTAAACCAAGTAAAACTATATGCAGACTTTAGAACTTACTAAGAATTTAGGCCAGCAGAGAACAGAAAAAGAGACTACACAGAAAACTCATGTGAACCTTATAAAATTCACCCCAAAGTGCCTGGGGAATTGGGTAAAGCAATCTTGTAGCCATGAGCAATTATCTCTGAGGGCTGATGGAGGTGAATGAAGTTCCAGAAGACTGGAAAATGACCTCTCAAGAGCTCTTCCAGCCATTGCTACCAAACCTGTAAGAAGGGGAAAACAAAGGTAAGCTGTGACTTATTGATTTGTATTTCTTCTTTGGGATACTATAGCAGCAAAGCAACTAATTGATATTCTCACTGTAGGCAACACATAAAGTTCTGAGAACATGAGGTCAGACTGGATCAAATCAAAGTCCCATCTATCACGACATTATCTCAGATAGTAGCCTGCTGCACATCCTGCTGTATCTAAAGCAAAGTCTAAGACAGGCATGCACCAGCATATTGTCTCAGCAATTTAGAAATCAAAAGCTTAGGGACTTACAGAGTTAGAGGCTTTGCATCTTTGTGTTAGTAGCCCTCCATGACCCTTAGCAGCCCTTAACAATTACTAATCAAGAGATCTTGAAAGTGCTGTCTTTGTTGCATGCAATCAGAAGATCATACATAGAAACTGAAAATAGTCATGTACTTTCCACTACTCTGATTTTCAGTGGATATATTTTTGTTTCCAGCTTAGATATATTGTTATCAAATGCACATTTATTGCATGAATCCTTTTGAAACGCAACACCAAAATGTCAGGATAGCTACTTGCTATTATTTACGTTTGAGCACAGTTACTCTGACTATTGTGTCGGAAACTGCTTCATGCTAGATTTGAAGGAAATTTATCTTATAAAGATATAAAGAGACAGAAAACAAACTCCTGTTTGGAGTTTGTAGAGATACGCTGCAGCTGGAGACTGGTGATTAAAGGACTTTATTTACATTTCTAGCTGATCAACATCTTTTAGATACTTCTAATGGGAAGAATTGATTTTTTTTTTCCTTTACAAATGGGACTTAATCTATTTTGCTTCTGGAAATGTTTTATTCAACAATAGCTAAATTTTCCTGCAAACACATCTGTCAAAGCAGAGGCTATTATTGGAAAAGAGAAGCTTTTTGTGCTGGTATAAAGATATGTTTTATCATTTGAACAGAAGCCTATTGATTTTTTGAAACATTGAAAAAAGCTTACTATAAAAAAAAATGCCTTAAATGTGCAAAGTGTCCCCAAAATTCCTGCAAATATGAACAAAATTTAACTATTGACTTTGCTATGAATTTTTTAAAGTATTTTTTACCTGAATGGTTAGTACAAAACGGAATTTTTCAACGGCATTTTTCAAAAAAAAAAAAATATATATATATATATATGTATATATTTGCCATCCCTTACGTATTTATTTATTTCAAGGGTTTTGTAATGATTAAGTTCTATCTCACAGTGCTCAGCTATGACTTAAGAGGCATTGGTGTCTGTTCTCAGCTGTCCAGCTGGCTCTCCGGGCAAAGGAGGCAAGCTACTTCATCTGTGAAATGGTCAGTATGCAATCTGTCCTATACACTGCTTTGCTATCAAGGTGCAGGAGGCTTTATGTAAACATTATGCATCATGCCAGAGGAGATCTCACTTCTCAAGCAGCTGCATACATTCACGTGGAAGCGCTTTCAGAGCTGGTCTGTAGGGGAAGAACAAATACAAATGTTTTAGATTGCAAAGTCATTTTTCAAAAAGATGACCAAATGCTACACAAAGTACAGCTCAGTTAATGGCAATACCTCAGAATTTTTACCATATGTAAAAGTGCAGAATTCTGCATGTAAATTAGAAGAATTGCTACAAGCCTTTAATACAGCAAGTCTACAAAAATATTTTAACTGTAATTGCATTTCAATCTAATAAAAATGCATTATTTGGCCGTGTTTCTATACAGTAGGAAACACTGATGTTTATACAAACAAATATTAATCAGATTGTTTTGCCTGGTTTTATGCAAAGGTGTAACAGCCACAATTTAATTTAAACCAGTAAGAAAATCAGAGAACTCTGCAGTCTAAGGACTCTTGAACTTGTCAGGACTTACGCACAAGGGAAAAAAGTCCCTGTGCATACAATATATGATGATGAGTCCTTCAACATGTAAAAATACAAGCTTAAAAAGAATCCTGTAAAAACTAATAACAAATACAGTGGTTGCTTTCAGTTAGAAAGCCTCCCAGATCTTTAAGCTCATAGACAGTCATATCTATAAATACACCTACTCTCTTAACCTCTTAAGAACCACTGGTTATACACCATGGGCTATATCTGGCACGAGGGCAATTTACTGCAGTCAATTTACTTCCCCTGGGGATGCATTTATTACTGCTGTAGCAACAACAGCCTGAAACCCAACTGGGGAAGCGGGGCCCTAATGTACCAGGTACTGTGGACACTCAGACAGATGCAGACAGCGCCCGCTCCAAACTGAATTGAGACTCGGTAGTGACACTCCCTCGCATGTCTTGATTAACATGACAGCAGTAGGAAGAGGTCTGGCCCCTTCATTCAGTGTATGAAAAATGACATTGCAAGGCATGACCTTCAAACCATACATTTGTACCTTGTTTGGGTGGGAACACAGGCTGCCAAGGGGGGTGAGGGTTTTTTGGGAAAACAAATGCACAAGCCAAGAGCAAGCCATGGCAAGGCTGGGGTGTGGACACGGCCTCAGCATTGAGTTGTGTGTGGTGACAGTGAGAAGGGGCTTGGCACCTGCCTCACACAACAGCACCCCACAGCCATCTGCTCACACAGCCATGGCTGCCCACTGCTTCTCTGCTTTTCTGGAAATACAAAGTTGGGTGGGACACCTGTGTAGGCAAATTTTAAGCCTGCATGTGTGGCACTTTCTGTCTGCAACCAGTAGCTCAGTGAGGGGCAAAAATAACAACAGCGACACAGCTCAGCTTTACAGGCTTTTATTTTTTAATCTTTACAGAATGCTGCTGCAATTATAATAAGGCATCAAATGCACGATTGAAAAGCTCACGATGAACTGTGACATTTCGCCCTTTTGTGGGAGAAAAAGGGGTTTTACAAGATTATAGCCATTGCTTTTCCCATCAGTAAACTCTTTATTCATTACAGACAGACTTTTAAAAGAATTACAAAGATTAAAAAACTGTAAACGTATCAAAAACAGCAACAACCCAGCATAGCATCCTTGGAGAGAGCTTGGGGTTCCCTCCCGCAGACTGGGCTTTGAACTGGCAGTGAGGATGGGGTCCTACTATTGCTGCAGGCCTTGCTGCGGGCAGAGCCCCTATCAGGTGTTTGGCAGCTCCCAAATGGCCCAGCCTCTGTCACAGATTTCTGATTGAGAGATATAAATAAAAAATGTCACCGGGAGCTGTTGGAGCAGTGGGGGCACAGGGAAGAGCCCCGGCTGAGGCCTTGTGACCCCTCCCCAGGGAGGCAGAGGTCCGGCAGAGCCCAGCCACATGCCCTGGCACACCAGCTAACAAGTCATGAGGTAGAAGATGGGCAAGTGTCACATTTTGCTGTGAGGGTCAGTCAGGAATAAAATGTGCCTCCTCGATATGAATAACTGTTTCCAGAGTACTACAGCTGGTACCTGAAACTCACCTTAGATGCCCCAAATTTACATCCTTCAATAAGGAAGTCCTCCATAGATCCATGCAACAAGTTTAAGCCCAGGCAACTTAAAAAATTGTCCTCACACTTGCAACCTTAAAGCATTTAGATTCTGAGCAGGGGAAATCAAATGACTGGGGTGTAGGAACAGGCAATTAATCACCCTTGGCCTCAGCCTTTGGTACAGCCATTTGAGACCAAAGTGATGCAAACAGTTGTCTACCAGGCAGCAGACAAATATGTTCATTTCCTACAACCAAGACCCAGATAGCAAGTGTTTGGGTTTCTCTCACACTGCACATCATTATAACCTGAGAGTCCCGAGGTTTTATATCACACAGCCAACCCACACAGCCCTACCATTTGCACAGGTGTCTTGTTTGGTGATCAGAGAAATGTCCTGAGATTGTTTATCTGCTAAACTCTTGCATTCCATTCTCTAAAAGTCTGCCTTCACTTCTTTAGTAGCACACATGAACAACAAGATAAAGAGATTGTGTTACTTCTGTCATTTATTTATTTTTTTATTCCTCACACTTCTGCAGTGTATATTTAGATTATTAGGTTGACTTATGTTTCCTTAAAATGCTCAGGGAATATTTGAGGGTTCATTTAAGTATTACAAGCTTATGATCTGTGACAGGCATTTTACGAAGTGTCAGAAAACTTCTCGCTTGATAATAATATACTGGCAGTCTGGGGAACATGCTCTTTTCCAGTGCTAATAACCAGCATTAAAGCATGCCATGGTTCCTACAAGAAATCTGTGATCCTTACAGTGTTAGCTGTCATCTTCCGGCAATTATGGAATGTACTCCAATTTTATGCATATGTATCATTAAAAAATAAAAATAATGGCTCACAAAATCACAAGCCTCTGCAGTGTACATGAACACAGAGCACAGGGCTTCCCATTAGGAGGTCTGGGGTGATGAAAGGTTTTTTGCCCCTCATGATGTCTATCCCCTTCCTTGTGCCAGCTGCTGCCCCTGTCTGGGTGCAGTCTGCCCTCCCGCTTGGCAGGGCCTTTCCTGTGCTTCTGGAGGACATGACCAGGGTTGTGTCCTTGTACCCACAGGGCAAAAGACAGCTAGCAATCAGCCTTTCTTCTTCTCCACGTCTTGCTTCTCAAGTAATTTTACTCCCTGCTCTCACTGATCCCAGTGGGCTGAAGGTTCTCGTTACGTAAGTAAGCTATTCCCCTTTTTCACCTTAGAAATTCATAGAATCGTAGAATCACGGAACCTTTTGAGATGGAAGGGACCTTTAAAGGCCATCTAGCCTCACTCCCTTGCAGTGAACAGGGACACATGCAGCTAGATCAGGTTGCTCAGAGCCCCGTCCTGCCTGACTTTGAATACCTCCAAAGATGAGGGTTTCCACCACCTTTCTGGGCACCCTTTTCCAGTGGTTTATCAGAATTCAGTCCATTGGCCTCACCAATTCAATCCTCCCTGATGACACACCCAGAGGGATGTAAGCTCTCCCAAGGTGACTGCTGGCCACTGTGAGTTCCTGCCCCCAGACACGCTCTGTATCACGACACAGCTGCAAATAACATCTGTTAGGCAGCAGTACCGTCAAACAAGGCTGCTCCTTTAGTTACCAAGTAACACAACTAATGCAGCAGCTAGAACAAGTAACAGCTAAGTAGCATCTCTTTTGCAGGGTCAAAGTTAAAGTTTGAGTACAACATTACGCTATTTACAGGGACCAAAGGCATGAAGGCAGAACGGTGCAGGTTCTCCAGCTCTCTGCAGAGGGCAGCCATGCCCGCTGAGCCCAAGAGACTGAGCACAGGAGGGTGCCAGGCACAGGAGCTGCGTGTGCCTTCTGCCATAAGCAGCCAGAGAAGAGGGCAAGAGGGACTTTAAAACACAGAACAGAGAAGATATGCAGTTCCCCTGCTACATGTAATGTGAGCTGGAATGGACCATAAACATTCTCATTTGGGTATAAAATACAGCTTTTCCCTTCACTTCTCTGAGTCACACCAGCCACTGAGAGTCCCCTTTGGCAGCCAGGGTGCTCCAAGCCTCGTGTCAAACTGTCCTCCACAGAAGAATAAGGCAGCAGTCATGATCTCCACCAGTCACAGCAGACTGAGAAGGAAAGCAGACAGACTGGGAGCTCTAGCTGGGATGCATCGATGTCAGAAGCAGTGAGTCCCAGCACCGCCTCTGCAGGAGGACTTTTAGTTATTCTAAACCTTGCCTTGCCACCCCTTCCCAAGATTCTTCTCAGGTATCATCTCTCAAAGGAAAAAAGTCTCATTCTTCAAATATTGGATATTCCTTATATTTGAGATTTAACCCATAGCTGACAGCAAACCAAGTGTTTCTACCACAGTTCTGCAGGCAAGGTCCTTACAGACACAGCTCTTCACTCACATTTGGCTATGGCAGGGGCTAGAACAAATACATATTAGCAATCAATCACGACAAAAGGACAGCAGTGCATACAACAACCTGTGCTGTTTTTCCCACCATCACAAGAGCACAACTTTAATGCTCCACAGAAACTGGCTGATACTGAACACCATCAATGGTAGAGGTTTTGGGCTACTGTGCTGCATAATGGTGATTGATAGTGCCATGTACCCTTGATCACCCCCTATGTTAAGTGAGTCCCATGCCAGCCAGTCCAACTGCTTGATGTATAACCTTTGTATTTCCTGACAACTTGTTTTTTGTAACTAATTTGGTTTATCTTGAATGAGCCTCAAAAGCTCCATCCTGACCTTTTGTTTCTGGTAATGAGAAGGCCAGCAGCCTAGTGACATGAAACTGAAGTTTCAAAAGGATTCGTGTGATACAGACAGGCCCACTAAAAGCAAACTCTGCAGCAGAGCTTGAATTTCTTCTGGCATCTGTACTGAAGGAGATGTGTTCAGTCTCTGCATCCCCATGCTTTTTTACTCTTTGGATCTTCTGAGACTCCAAACAGGAGGTCAGTTAATTCAAGTGATGGCAGTTTTCATCATACAAAGACATCTGTCCGCTGGGAACTGAACTTCCTTTATATGGGCCACTATAGCCATCAGAAGTTAGAGACTATCAATCATTACTAATATGAACCGAAATGGAACCACTGACCTCAAGCTGAAAGAGCCTTTTGTCTCTCACCAATACCACCATCAGCCATATGGTTCCTTGCCCTTTGCCTCTTATTTTTGTATTTTAAATAACCACCACTAATTGCATCATTGCTTGAAAATATGGGAGATTTGTGGTAAGCCATGAATAAGCGGTCTTTTTTGCCCACAGGTCTCACTCATACAAAAAAAGGGACTGGCTTAGAATTTAACTATAAAAAAATCTCTTTTAATTAAATATCAGCCTTGCTTCTTAACATGACACCAAGCAGACAGTTAATAATCCTTCTGCAGGCTGCAACAAGCTTCCAAGGTGTCAAGGTCGTTCCTGTTCTATATATGAGAGTAATAAGAAAATTATGTAGGCAAGACACCAAAGGAATGCTTTATGTTAGGATAAAGGAGTTATCTAAGGAATCTTACTTGTCAAAAATCTCTTTTTATTCAGTGGTTTGCATTATTTTATACCAATTGCATTTGCTCTGACATGTTCTCCCTTTACAAGTGTTCACATAATGCAAACATTTGATTAGAGAGCTCACAAAAAGACCGTTCTTGTCAGAAAAACAAACTGCATCACCAGCTATCTTTAGCCACATCTATTTTCTTTAATGAAACATACTTTTTTGTGGAAATGCTGCTTTAAAAATCATGACCCCACTAATTATCTATGGCAAGCACATCTTCCTCAACTAATGACAGCTCGAGCATATTATCGTTTGCACCAGACTTCATTCTGAAATTGAACGACCCGTAGAGCTTTGCAGACTCCTTGGAGGACGCAAACCTGCTCCTCCGGTACAGCTCCCCTTTCCACATGGACATCATCAGCAGGCTGGAGAGCACCACTCCCCCCAGGGTTAGGAGACACAGCCCGGCAATAACGCAGCGGTCCAGGTGAGCCCCAATCCTGGCGCTCTCATTCTCCAGTCTCTCCATCTCCCGGGCAGCCACCGTGTTGGGATCCACAGTCACGTCTCTGGGTACCACGTAGGAAATGATCACCAGCAAAATCCCACTGACTAGGAACAAAATGGCACTGATGAATCCATAGTCCAAGGATTTCCCAGCCGCTGCCTCTGAGGCAGTTTCATCCTCCTCGGAGACCAGGGATGGAGAGTCGTGCACCCACTCGGGAGGCAGCTCCCGGCAGGAGCGCTGCTGAGGAGCATCCTGGTAGCCTGTTGGACTGGAGGGACTTCTTGCATGCTCCAGGTTTACATTTTCATCCACGCAGGAGAAGGATGTCTCGAGTTCCTGGATACAGCAGCAGGGTTTCTTCTTCCCTCCATCCTCTTCCCCCAGAAATTGCTCAGGCAGGTGGCAGGGCTGGGAGTTGCTGGGGGCGCTGGGGTGCTCCTGGGGTGAACTGCTTGAGCAGGAGGACAGGGGTGCTGGGGTGGGCTCAGCCATGGAGCCCCTCTGTGAGGGCTTGCAGTGCCGTTCGCAGCGCAGGGCTGCCACGGCCGCTGCTGCTCTGGAGTCCACCTCTCCCGTCTCATGCTGCTGCTGCTGCTGCTGCTGCTGCTCATAGTGAGGGGCGGGCAGGCTCCAGCCGGCAGCGGGGCCAAGGGCACCCTGCCTGCTCTCTTCAGCCAGGTAGAGAAGCTCCATGCAAGCCATCGGCCTCCCCTCGGTGAGCCCCGACCACTGGGCTACCGCATCCTTCAGCAAGCGCTGCCCCTGGCTCACCAGAGCAGTCTCATGGTGCTCGAGCTGCCGTATCCCAAAAATCTTCTACTCTTTCACCACCGTTTTGTTAGGGACATGGCTTGTGTCAGCTGCTAAATGATTAAACAAATCCCATCTGACGTTCATTTCTTTTTGGTCTGCAAATGAAATAGCAGAGGGAAAAAAACACAACAACAAAGGCAAACCCGACAACCTCCTGACAATACGTTAATGAAGCAAAGAGCAGATAACAGAAATGCAATACATCGCTCGTCCTCTCCGCTGCTCAAGGGGAGATGACAAACACGATTGTTTTAACCACAAACTTAAAGCCGTAATCCTCTTGCAGATCCAAAATCTATTAGGGACTCTAATCAACCTTTGACACCAATATCCAATTAAGGCAGTAAGTCATCTGCAGAGCACAGGATAACCGGAATAACTATGTAAAATGACAGAGGAAAAAAAAAGATAGCTATTTTCCTTTAGAAGCAAGTAACTTCCTCCCCTTCGAATTAAGAATTTTAAACTCAGAGAGGGAGACTAATTAGAAAGAATCACGCAAATCCCGCACAGCTCAGTAATCCAGGGTCTGTATTCTCCGGTGGAAATCTGATAATCCTATGGGAAGAGCGGTGCTTTCCTATAGCAGATCTCCAGTTTGATTAAGAGCTTTCGGAATGAAATTATGCCTCAACGACTGATGACTCAAAGACGGATATTACTTCTCATCTGCAATTAATTCGTTATCCCCCCCCCGTTCCGCAGCCCCCCGGACAACCCGAGGCCGAACTCCCCGTGCAATTAGGGAGAAGCGCAGCCCCGCGGACGTGTTGCACACGCAGACGACACACGTGCACCGATGGCACCGAGGCGACGGGTACGGGACGGACGCGGCTCCCACCGCTCTTCCCGGGACCTCAGCGGTCGCTGCACCGTCAGGCGCTCGCGGGGAGCGGCTGGATACGCGCACAAGTGTGCGCCCCGCCGTGCGGAGCTCGCACCCGCACCCACGCACCCGGCACACACGCGCGCACACCCGGCACACCTCCTCC
>JAOWBP010002052.1:64570079-64582566 GCA_028571105.1 Tragopan temminckii
CCCCACAACATCCTTCACTCCAAAATGGAAATATGTGATTTGATGGGTAAACTGTTTAATGGATGCAGAACTGGCTGCAGGATCGAGTCCAGAGAATAGTGGTCAATGGCAGTGTCTGGATGGAGATTGGTGACCAGTGGTGTCCCCCAGAGGTCAGTGCTGGGACCGATATTCTTTAATGTCTTCATCAATGACGTTGACAGTGGAATCAAGTACACTCTTAGCAAGTTTGTCAGTGGCACCAAGCTGTGAGGTACAGTTGACACACCAGAGGAACAGGATGCCATCCAGAGTGACCTAGACTGACTTGAGCAGTGGGCCCAGATGAACCTCATGGGATTCAACAAATCCAAATGCAAGACCTCGCACCTGGGTCGAGGAAACCCTCACTACCAATACAAGTAGGGATGAAAGGATTGAGTGCAGCCCTGCCAAAAAAGACCTGGGGCTACTGGTGGATGGCAGGCTGGACATGACCCAGCAATGTGTCCTTGCAGTCCAGAAAGCCAGTCATATCCAGGGTTGCATCAAGAGAAGTGTGGCCAGCAGGTTGAGGAAGGTGATCCTGCCCCTCTACTCTGTGCTGGTGAGGCCACACGTTGAGTACTGCATCCAGATGTGGAGTCCTCAGTAGGGGAGAGACATGGACCTGCTGGAGCATGTCGAGAGAAGGGCCACAAAAATGATTCACAGAATGGAACACCTCTCCTACAAGGACAGGCTGGGAGAGCTGGGGCTGTTCAACCTGGAGAAGAGAAAGCTGCAAGGTGATCTGATAGCGGCCTTTCAGTTTCTAAAGGAGAGCTACAGGAAAGAAGCTGTAGCTCTTTAGCAGGGTCTGTGGTGACAGAACAAGGGGAAATGGCTTCAAGCTTAAAGAGAGTAGACTTAGGTTGGATATAAGGATAAAGTCTGTTATAGTGAGGGTGGTGAGGTGCTGGAACAGATTGCCCGGAGATGTAGTTGATGCTCTGTACCTGGAGACTTTCAAGGCAAGGCTGGATAGGGCCCTGTGCAGCCTGATCTGGCTGTGGATGTCCCTGTTCATTACAGGGGAGTTGGAGTAGATGATGTTCAAAGTTCCCTTCCAACTCTAAGGATTCTATGATTCTATGTAATCCAAATTGTTTTTCAGTGAAATGTACCTTCCTAGATTTATCTTATTGTTTTCTTAATCTCTTTAAAATATCCATCTTCCCTAACTATGAGATGTTCCCCATTGCATAATATGTGCTTTGAACTGGAGTTTGGACAAGGTGACTGTGATAGGTCCTTCCAATCTTTGCTATGACTAAAGAATAATCTGTAACTGTGAAATTGAGGAGCAGAAAATTGTTATTTAGGTCTTTTAGTTACATTGCTCTTATTTAATACTTACTCTTTTCACTTAATGTATATACATGCATCCATTCCTGCTGGTTTTTGTTTGTTTGTTTGTTTGTTTTTGATGAATCCTAAGCACGCAAACAAAAGTAGGACATACTTTTAATCGCCCTGATCTATTCAGCAGATTTTAGCAAGTTTTTTCTCAGTTCAGTGTCTGAGCTCCTTTTGGAGTGTAGAAACCAACATGCTCCAGGCAGAACCATCAGTCTTCCCATCCTTGTTTCCATGTTTCATGCGTGTATTTGTTAGGAGGATCTACAGCACTCACTCAGGGCATTTGGGAAAGTAAGCCCAAACATTTTACCTGTTGGGACTGGTAAAAGGCTTGGAAAAAGTGGATACAGGTTATGCTAGTTCATATTGTCAACTGGACAATTGAAGAAGCAATAATATAAGGAAAGTTTGCAGTTAGTCCGGGTAGTCGGCCCAAACTCTGTCTTATTTAAGAAGTTCACAAAGTGAAGAGCTGCCCCTACCTTTTCCTCTGTTGCTTTGACTCTGCCCCACTCCGCACGCTTCATTGCAGCAGTCTGGCATTACAGCATCCATCAGCACCAATTCTGCCACTTCCTTCTGTGTGGTGTTTGGCAGCAGAAGGTGTTTTAGTAGTGAAAACTGAAAACACTCACTGTACAATGATAAAAAATAACAGCTGCTAGACCTGAGCATTTATGTAAAATAGGAGCCTTTCCTTAAAAATCTTTTGTGTTCTCCTAGTGTTATTAGTAAAGATACTAAATTGCTGCTATCAGCCCATGAGCTTAATTCTTGTTCTCAGTTTTTTTCCTAACACACTCCTGTAAATTTGCAAAAGTGATTTTTCTTAATAACATTTTGCTTTTAAAAAAAAACTTAAGAAATATTGTATGTCAGTCCTCATCTGATGCAAATTGCTCTAGGTCCATTGACTTCATCAGAGCTATGATGATTTACACCAGATGGCCCACCATGTTTGATATTATTACATTAAGGTATTGGCATATGTATAATTTGCTTTGTACTTTATCAGTAGTATTTGCTTTCTATCAAATCCAGTGGACTTTTGCAACCTTTACTCATGGGAATAAAATCCATTCCATGTGAGTAATTATAGTCTGTGAAGGATAAATACTATATAATGCAGCTAAAATTTATTTGGTGAAGTTTTTTTTAGGCTTAAGCCATATTTTTAAGCCATATTTGTAATTTTAGGGCGTCATGATTATGTCTGGAGTGTTCTTCACGTAGGAAATCTGTATTATCCCTTTTTTACAGAAACATATACATGTAACTTGAAATGTGGTCTGAAATTTACTCTATCATAAACACAATCTATGTAAAATCATAAATTTCACCTGCATTTCCTCTTAGACAGGAGACTTTTTTTCATTAATAGACATAAAACCATAGCAAGGTTGTCTTAGACTATAGATAAGCAACTCCATATCTTATAGTAAAGGGAAATATAGTTAAATCACCTTCATAAATAGTCCATAGCTTTCCAAAGATGGGTTTTGGGTTTGGCATATTGACTTTGCATTTATGAGGCAAATGTACGAGAACATCTGGTTTGTTTTATCATTAATTCTGGGAATACCCATTAATAATGCATTTTTGGGAATTGTTTTTGTTATTCCTGGAGAGCACTGTAATGAACAGTCCTATGCTTGTTCTGTCGGGAGACAAATTTTGGTTTAGAGGTTATTTTGCAGACTTAATTATATTAGTTGCTATCTCCTTTTTATTGCCAGAAAGTGTGTGTTATTAAAATGAATTGCTGAGAACGCGGCCAGTGGCCATTGTGGAAACCTAAACTTCCTAGTAGTTTAGAAAAGAGACATTTCGCCTTTTTCTGAAAATGGAATTCAGAGCTTTTTTTCCTGTACCTCTGGCCTGTATTCATACAATCTTAGGAAAAACACAGTATTAGTAACACACACCTTTTTTGTTCCTTGTTATCAATCTAGCTATGAAACCATTATTAGTGGATAAACTGTCTGGCTGTTGGCAGGAAAATGAGACATCAAACACCCCAATCTTCTAGAATTCCTAGCTCTGGTGTAGTTGGATCAAGTAACTTTATAAACTGAAGCAAGACTTTCCCAGGTCACTTGGGCAAGCAGTGGTACATGTTGTCCCGCACTTGAAGACCACACCTATGGCAGCTTGGCGTGGTTAAGCAGGATCTGGAGCTCCCATCAAATCCCTGAAGATGAAGGAGCTATGGAACTCAGCACTGGAAAAACTGCATTGTCTGGTGGTTAGGAGTAGAGTCAGTAAACAGAGAGTCTATTCCCAACTTTGGTCTGATGCCTGATCCACGCAAAGTGTCTCTGCTATATTTATAGCATCGCAATAATGACTCTAGTGTGAAGCTAATTAAAATCACATGCGATTCTTTCCCTTAACTTCCTGGGCGTCGGATCAGACCCACACACATACACTGAGGATTTCTACCTCATGTCTGCTGTGAGCTGAACACCACCCTTTCATCCTGTTCTCTTTCCACTTTCATTCTGTTTATTTACCTGAGAACAAGCCATGCGTATATGCCAGCTGAGCAGAGAGGGGCAGGAGGAAGGCAGCACACTGACTGCAGCAGAGGTCTGCGTACACCCATGGGAAACAGCAACACAACATGTGACCGAACTCCCAGCAGTGGTGTCTGGGCTCAGAAACAGAGAGAAAAGCCAGAGTTAAAACATTTATTGGTTAAAGAAGCAGCATTTTTTTTTTTCATTACAAAACTGATATTTTAACCCCAGACACAGATCAGCAGTCATCTCTTTAGTTCATTTTCCCAAGAAAAGGGCTATATTTCTTCAACTGTTTATGCATTCTACCAGCCCAACTATGTGTATGACATCACTTACTGCACTGACTTTATATTTTTCCAGGACCATGTATAGAAGCCTCTGAAGAGATCAGCAGCTGGGGAACATTTTGGATATCCAAATTCCTAATGACCCCAGAGTAGTATTCCCAAACCTCTTGGCAGTTCCAAATTTCATGCCAAAAGTTGCCGGCATCTGTCTTACATTTTGAACATTTGTCATCAATATTCTTATTTAATTTAAACATCCGCTTAGGGGGGTCACGTATTCTCGGTGAATAAAATTAGCTGCATGTAACCAATCTGTGAATTTGAGTTTAATCATAGAGCTCCGGTCTAGTTACAGATGTCTTTGTCCACGGACTGTAGTTTACTACTGAATGCCTTCCCCATTAGCTTTGGGATTATCAAGCAAGGATTTATACCGTGTAGGAACCTTTTTCCTTTCTAAATACATAACTGAATGCTCTCAGTGGGAGGATTAAATTCAGGCTCTCTGAAAGACCTACAGCTGGTTATCTCCTTTAGTACTGACTTTGCGAACCACACTAAGGTGAGGGGCAGGGCATGGGTTTGCTGCCTCAGGAACACAACAAGCTCAAATTGCCAATGAAAGTTGCATTTAGTTCCCACTCTGTCTTGCTCCTGGGAGGAGGAACAAGGTTGCCACCACCTAATTTTCTGGGTCAGCTTATTACCTGCTCCCACCCTGTCAGCTCTGTTGACTGAAGCTTTGGGGATGCTCTTGGAGTTCCACTAGCTCCCCCCGTTTGATCTTACTTCTGCTGCTGCTTTTGCTTGTGGTGCCTACTCACACCCTGCACAGGTGCAAGAAAAGAAAAAACAAAATGAAAAATAACTGTGTTGCCCCTCTCCTAAATGTCCTTGCTAGGACATGGTAATTGGTCCCAAGCTCTTCAAATCATTCTTTGTATAATAAACATCCTGCACAGATGTGATTCCCAGCTCTTCACATAGCAAAAGATAATTCATTCATTACCGCAGTTCATTTCAGCACAATTGTAGCTTTGATCTGACAGTAATGGCAGTATGCTAGCAGTGCTTAAATACAAACATTTTAATTAATATTCTTATTTGTATCGTATCAACATCCTCAAAGAAAAGGTTGAAACAAGTTCTGATATAAAGCCTCTGCTCCCCATCATGGCATAAATTGTGCATATATATTTGTACAAAGTTTAGCTCATAACACATGCAAGCAATTATGAATTATGACCTATCCTACAGATGACACTGCAGCCCATAAGTTAGAATTTCCCACTGCCATCATTAGAAATAGAACCAACCTTCCTTAAGGAAGAAATTATTCATGCAACCGCTGGAGCTGATGTGTCCCCCCATCTACAATATCCAGCAATAAGTGCACCGACTGGCATGCACAACTTGCTGATTTGGATGTGAAATCAATAAGACTTGAGGTGTCTTTGCCATATATAGTTCTCCTTTCTCTGAGAGACATTATATTTTTTGGTCAATACTGTGTTTCCCAGTGTAGCGGCACAATCACACTCCTCCTCAAGAAGTTCCATGGCTTCAGATGGCTCTGAGTAGCACTGTGAAGGCTCAGTGCACCAAACTGAGTCCAACTAACACAGTGAATACTTGCCGTATATTTTTTCCAATTTCTTCGTATTTAAAAACAATACACCTTTTCTTTGTATTTTCTTTCAAACAGTTTTGAAATACCGAAAAGAGGTAAATCTTATTTTTAGGGGATTGCGCTGAATAATGCCTGGAATTAATTAAGGTTTTTGTTGTGATAGTAGCTTCATACAGAAGTAGAAATCAAGGGTCATGAAAATTGCAAAGAGTCCATGCGGAGCCAAATGATTGATGTGTATGACTGATGTGTGAATTGTGGAGCTAACTAATCCTCCTTCAGGTAAGCCTGAGCTGTCTCCCAAGACACATGCTCTTCAGCTATTCATTAACGTCACCAGCCCAAATTCTTGCAGTGCTTGTACTCGTTACAGTGGATTTAATTCTGTTCTGGCCTTTGCACTATCCGTACTAAAAATTTCAGAGGAGTGAGTTGCTCAGAGCAGCAGGCAGAGACCCGGAGGCCAGAGGAATACATGCTGTACTTTTCTTCCTCAGTCAACAGTGTCTGACAGCTGTATGGCACCTCTCACATCCAGGTACTGTCGGGATGCCCAAACCAGGTACTTCATTTCCCACCATTTCCCTGTTCCATGCTCAGGCACTGACTCACTCCACCCATTCATTCCTTCTCTCTTGTCCCAGACACTGGACCACACAGACATTCCATTTCCTGGGAGGTGTGCTTCTGCAGCACAAATTCCTGCCTGCTCAACTGGACACAGCCCAGACTTTTATCCCCTCTGTGGTACTTCTGGGCACCTCTGTTTCCTCTTCAAGCTGTTCCACTTCTGATCAATTTACTAAATATTCATTAGCATAAAGCCTGGATCCTGCTGCCATTTCTATTCTGTCTCCCTGCTGAGATGGAAACCAGTCCCTTTTTTTTTTTTCGCTCTCTTGCCTCCTCCAGCCTCACCTGACTGCTACTCAAAAATAAGAATTAAAACTGAAGATGGATTTGATGATGTCTCCAGGCTTCAGGGTGAGAACAGAATTTCTACTACTACATATTAAAGGCACTGTTACTGTTTTTGAGGTTGGAAGAAAGGAAATGTCTCAAGAATTGCTTTTCCTCACTCTGTGACTCTCCAGAAGGGATGGATGTTACCTAGATATTTTTCCAAAGGATAAAGATTTATCTACATCTTTCTCTGCTTTTTCTGTCCTCTTAAGTACATGTCGGAGCTGGGATTTGAGGCCCTTCATGCTGCTGAAGACAGCTTGGACCACAGGCTGGTAAGGGGACATCAGTGGCAGGTACAGCAGGCAGGAGACACAGTGCCTCACCCCTGCCTGCTGGCCCCAGTGCCTTCCCTGTTCCCTGCTTCAGTCATGATGGGAGCATGAGGGACCAGGAGAAACAGTGCCCATCTTTTGCCATCTCTCCGTGGAGTTGAATAATCATCTGATTTCCAGAGGATCTGTAACAGGAGTGGTCAAGAAGGGTGTGTGCAATCTTTCTCAAGTTATTTTACAGAATTTTGGACAAGAAGCAGAAACGTGGTGAATCAGGAACTGCTAAAAGTCAAAGCAAAGTCCCAGAGGCCCTTGAACAAAGGAAGCTGTGAGCATCAGTGGGGTGCATGTGAGCCAGTGTGACTCAGGAAACCTTCAAGACCCAAGGCTGGAGACATTCCCCATTCTAGTAGCATGCCAAGGAGATTTGCAGCTTTGCTTTAAAGCCACCTATTCAATCTGTCTCATCCAGACGTTCTGAGTTTTCTCCTATTTACCAAATTTAACGTTTGGTTCATTGTTTTGTTCTGTAATTAAAACTGCTTTAGGGATTGGAGGCCTTCTGTTATGCTGGCATCACAAAATGTCTGGAGCAGCTTCACTGCAAACCTCTCGCCAGCCCAAGTCCCACGTCAGCATTCAGTGGGGAGCTGAAGAGCTGGATATGTTTCTGCTGTCTCCATGCTTAGCTCATTGTCTAGATTTATGTCAGTTAAGAAAAGCTAGGATAATTTAAAAAGCTGGAAAACACTGTCAGCTGTTTTGAAAGAGTGGACTGGGGGATTGGTACTTGTGGGGTTTGTGGTCTGGTCAGGACCCCTATCAACTTTAAAGTCATTCTCATGGTTGCTAGGACAGCACTGAACTTCCAGAGATTTTTCAGGCAAACTCAGTAGTCTTCCCATTCCTGCCAAAAACTAGTCTCAGAAATAATATCTTCTGTCTCTCAGCTGTTGACTTTCCTTTTAAAGCTTCTAGACCAAAAATATATCCATTTTTGTTAGCTGTAGTAGTGACTTGGAAAAGCAAACTCCAGGCACACTTTGAATGCCCCTAGCTAAGGAAGGTATTTGGCTCTGCATGGATTCTGTAATCCTTCTGAAATCAATTATTTTTGCTCTAATCTCCACTAAGGATCCTGTAGCCAGAACACTATATAACATCTCCAAATCTTAGTAACACCCCCAAAACAAACACCTGGGTTCTCAGATTAGGCATAGAACAAACACAGGTATCCATGGAACTGACAGCATTGCTTGGGGAAATCTTCTCCCTATGAGTGGAATGTTCTAAGGGAAAGGATGTGCCCTAGACCACTTGCTGTGCCCTGCAGTGTCTCCTGCATAGAATCTGTCTGATTTGTAGGAACTTCACGTGTAGAGAAATGCAAGTGTGATATATGCATATGATAATAAAGTGCTTCATGTGACTGCTGCCCTTGGAAGTTTACAATCACAGAGTGAAGTGCAAAGGCAGAGTGATGTAATTTTCACATAGGTCTATCTTACAAAACATGACATGTGTTTCCATGTCACAGATGAAGTTATTAGTAGATAAACCAGTGCATTAAGTAAGGGGAAATAGCTAATTGTGTGTGAGAACTGGAGAAAGCATTGCAGCCAAGGGTTGTGTGATTTGTCTTGTCACTCCTCATATATTTAGTTAGTCACGAGTGGTTTTGTTGCCTGTCTGAAGCTACTTGAGAGCAAGCTTTGAGAAGAGGCTCTGCAGATGAGATATGAGCAAGTGGAGATGGTGTACAGTCAGACCACAGAAGTTATACCAGAAGTTATACCGGGACACACAGAAGTGACCAAATGAGAAAAGGATCACAGTCAGCTGTGTTAAAGTTTCGGATAAGCTGAGGATGATGAGGCAAGAGGTAAGGTCCAGGCTTCCCTAACAGACTGTCCCGGACAGCAGTGCAGAGGAGTTGGAAATAAAGCTTGTGCCTGCAATCAGAGCTGTCAGTGCTCTTTGAGAGGAAAAAAGTGATGAGCTGATAACTGCAGAATCAAGTGAGCTTTTTTTTTTTTTTTTTTTTTTAAACTTAGGGATTAGCTCTCCCTCTGTTCTAAGGAAGAGAAGAATGTGAAAATGACAAAGGAAAACAAAACCCCTATTTTGTCTGTTTTAAAGAAAGGCTCCAAGTGTGCCTTAAAATTTCCCCCCCTGAGCTGCTGTTGTATCCTTGTGGCCAGCTCCCTGCCCTGGGCTGGTTTCAGCCTGCCAAAGCCTCCCAGCTCCTGGTTTCGCTGGGCTTCCTCAGCGTGACTCACCGTGAGCTCTGCTGCAGCTCTGCTGCTGTTTGTCCTTTGGGTAAGAGCTCCCGGCAAATTAAAAGGCTTCCTGCTGAAGGCTTCGCACTGATGTATCTCAGCCTCCTCTAAACAGAATTCACTTTTTTTTCTACATTACCAGATCTATTATTTTTCAAGGCTATCCGGTGGGTGATTTAGGGAGGTGATTGTCAGGCCATTCATGTATTTTCTTTTAGATCTGATCCTCGCTTAGAAAGCAATAGTTAATCTCTCTTATTATCCATAGAAGTACTCAGATGATTTTGTTTAGTCACATCAATCAATGATTATTTCAAGTTGTCATGACTTTTCTCCAGACAACCAGAAAAACTTTAAAAAAAAAAACTATTATTCGGTTTTCATTAGGGAAGTAAGCCTGTAAAAAGCAGAATTTTTAATGGATAATTGGTGGAGGTTTAAGAAAGCATTCCAAATGGATTTTATGATCAGGTGCTTCTTTATAGCCTTTATATTCACTGAGGGTAACAGATTCAATTTGAAGGGGGATGTGAAGGTCACTGCAACGTTGAACTGCTCTGGAATGAAGGACTGACATAAAGGTTCAGCCATAAAATGGCAGCTACAATTTACAGAAATTCTTTTAGGCAGCATGGTTTACTACAAGCCATGAATGAAACAGTTTATATCCATTCCTCGGCAAAGCCGGAGGCAATATCCTAGAGATGGTTTATAAAAGGCAATTACGATTTTTCTTGGAAATTTTGATTCCAACTTTGCAAACCTTTGAGGCAATCATAAAAGTCTGACCTAATGGAAGCTGAATAGTGCTCATTCTCTGAGATCTGAAGTTAGCTTTGCACTCTGCATAATTGTTCATTAGACTGGTGGAGAATGGCTTAGATCCACATGCTTCGGGATCTGTCTTTCACTCTTATGTGTAAACAGCCTCGTAAACTAATGAAGAGAGATCTCAGTTACACAGCACAGCTAGAAAGGGAGAGGAGATGAGATGAAGTCATGTAACAATTGCATCTTGGGCCTCATTGTGTTATTATTATTTAGTATATCAGAAACAGAACCGGAGCACTTTGTATTGACTAAGAGTAGATCTGGATGGGGCAGTCAGTCAATTTCAGCACAAAAGAAGGAACATCATGCTTAGCAATTTGAGCTAAACCTGGGGAGGAGGTTAGCAGGGGCTGGGTGGTGAAATGGGAGGAGCCTGGATAAATATAGGAGATGCTTCATAATTTCTAAGGTATGGGATGAGCTGGAGCCCAAAGGGCGGCTGGTATGGCCCGTACACCCTCTTCAGGAAAGAGTTTATCTCCTGCCAACTCCTTACCCCTCAAGCATAGGCTTGTGCTATTCGTGTTTTGTTCACATCTCAGTACTGCACTCATCCCTCTGGTACCTGAGCAAACAGACTGAGAGAAGACACTTGCTTCTGCCCGATAAAATATCTTCTGCTTGGGACTGTGCCTGACCTGAGTACCTGCCACACTGCAAGAACTGGCGAGTGCCCGGAGCAAGACCCCGGGCTGTAAAGAGTAGCAGCAGAAATGTCCATGGTCTATCCAGACCAAGCCCATGAAGGAAAACTTAACAAGGATAGCTTATAAATGGTTTTACTTTTACTAAATTTGATACCCATGACTTTTAACTGGTTAGAAATAATTACTTACATACCCTTACTTACATGCCAACTCACTGATTGTTTAAGACCAGAAACAAATAATTCTGGTACATATAGCAATTAATAGCCTTTTAATAGCCTTCAGTGCTGGTTTTCAGGAAATAATGTCTTACTATTAACATTCCTGTAAAACCATTAGTCCTAAATGCATGTAATTGATGGCAGTACTAATGTTTGTAAAATGAACTGAGGCTGATTTATAAGACTGATAATAAAATAGTTCAGTAAATGGCTTTGATCTAATAGCTGTGAAAGAAGTACACACACCTAAAAGATTATCCTTGCAGATATCCGTCGTCCTTTCAACTTTTACTAGCTTCAGACACAATGATTTGGAAGGAAAGAATCCCAGCTAAATATTTATTGATGGGGATGACCACTGATCAGTTACACTCTATTCTCCTTCCAAATACGAACACCCAGTAGTACATTGACTCCTCTGCCCATTTTCAGTGCTACTTTATTCCTTGCTATTGAGTGAGATGAAAGAACATAAACACCTTGCCTGTTTTTTTAATTAACAGAACAGATCAAAGGCTTTACTTACTCTGCACACACTGAAGTCTAGCAAACTAGCTGTGTCGGTGTGATCTTTCCACTATAAAGCAGTACTTACACCTACAATATTATCCATGATAAATCCTCAGTTGTTTTGCTCTGTTGCATCTATTCATTTCATCAGATTTTATTTCCTTCTTCCCCTTCCTTATGTAAATTGAAATTTAAAAAGAAAAATCAAATCACTCAGTATTTATTCAGGGTTTCTGTAGTGTTGAAGCAGTTTATTTTGTTAACTAAATAAATACTTCCAAGTACTTGTAGTCATGCTTAATAAAATCAGAAGATTACATTCATAAAATTAGTAAGAAGTAATATTCTTCCCATGTATGTTTCACTATTTACACTTATTACCAAGAGTCTCTCTGTTTTCTAGGACCAGGCCTTGACAGCACACTGCAAGGTTTTATGGGCTGGTTGTCTTAAACCCTCTCCATGAAGAAATTCTCCTTTGCATAAAAACACAGCTTCTTTTTGTAGCTCTTCAGTATGTTGGTATGTTGACTGTGTTGGCACCTTCCTCAGTCACTATCTGCCATAGATTTCTATTCTCAGTCAGGCAATGTGTTACTAATTCTGAGTGGAAAAAGCTGAGGAGGAGAGTTCCTCCTCTGTGTAGCTCCTAATCCAGTAGGTAGGACACCAACATGGAGACTGGAAGATCTCAGATCTGCCCCTGTGCTGAATTAAGCAGGATGAGGTTGGGAATTTGGATCTCTCACAAGCCATATGCATGTCATTAACAACTGAGCTGGAGAGGATGAGCAGAGGGAAGGGAGAACTTGATAGTACTGCAAGCTTCATTACTCCTGTTGGAAAAGTTGATATCAACAACCTTCCGTTCCCCAATAAAACCAGGACATCCCCCTTCCCTTCCCTTCCCTTCCCTTCCCTTCCCTTCCCTTCCCTTCCCTT
>JAOWBP010002052.1:64598364-64613364 GCA_028571105.1 Tragopan temminckii
TAAAGATATTGAAGAGGACAGGCCCCAGCACCGACCACTGGGGAACACCACTTGTGACTGGTTGCCAGCTGGATTTAGCTCCATTCACTACCACTCTCTGGGTCCGGCCTTCCAGCCAGTTCCTTATCCAGCCAAGAGTGTATCTGTCCAAGCCATGGGCTGCCAACTTCTGCAGAAGAATGCTGTGGGAGACAGTGTCAAAGGCTTTGATTGAAATGTATTGAAATATATTTGAAATATATTTTAATACATGATTACAGGGAGTACAGGTTAAATTTAATAAGAATGACGCTCCGTACTACTGAGATGAGAGCAATATGTAAGATATACATAGTCTAGCTTATCATGCAGGGGACTTCTTTTGGTTTGTTATGAAAAGTGCTACAGCAAGTTGTTCAGAACAGTCTCGCAACTTTTCATATCAGATTATTTTTCTGATTTCTTAAACTACAGGAATTTATTTTGGTCTCACAGCTCGTGAATTTGACTGGGTAGTGACCTACTTGGGTCTGTGTTGAGTGGTTCCAGTCTCACAGTACTTCTGCATTCTTCATCAGCGTTTCTTGTGTTGTTTTTTTTTCTGGATGAAAGTCCATCTGCAGCTTGTGGGATCCTGTATTACTGCAAACAAGTTTTGTCAGTTTTTGAACAAGTGTTGGAGAAAAGCAGTGAGGGTTTTTCTACTTCACCAGCAGCTCTTCATCTAGTGACAGTGCTTGTGCTAGTTTTGCTAATTTTTACTGATCTACTTATCTGTTTGTTTCTTACTTTGACTAGTGGATCTGATGAAATGGAACAGTTTATGTGGATAGATCTTAGCCAGAAACTTAGATCTGAAGAACAGGTTTTTAAGCTCAGTTGTATAAATAAGTGCTTTGGAAAGGAACGTTGTGTATGAAGCTTTTAACAAAACTTCAACCGTTTGTCTTCTGAAGGGATTGGGCTCTACTCTGCTTCTCATCAAAGAGTAACGACTCAGCTACAAACCTTGCACTGCAGCAGCAAATATGATTCGTCAGTTTGCTCTGGGGAAGTTGTGACTCAGTCCCTCTGTCAAACATGTCTTTTTTTTTTTTTTTTTTTTTTTTTGCTATTCTGGAGAAATCTGTCTGTTGAATTCCTTTTATCCAGCCCAGATGTCTCATTGATTTCAGGAGTTAGAAGTTATACCTCCTCTGCCAACAGCCTCTGTTCAAGCCAGTGACAAACATTTTCTTTGGATTTCAAAGTTTTATTTAAAAAATAAACACAGAGCACAGAATTAGCATCGTTTGTTTCATTATAAGATATCCATTTATTAAGGAAGTATCACATAAGTTCTTACTGTCTTTATTTTTCTTAACTGTCTTGTGTTATTATGAGGAAACTAAGTAGACTTCAATGTTTTGTAGCATCAGTAAATGAGTTTACTTTTCAGGGCAAATAACTATTTCCAGGAAGCCTCGATGATCTAAAAAACTATATGGAAAATATTTCTTAAAATTAGTCTTCTAACAGATGAAGTTTCAGTTTCTGAACTTTTCTTTATCAGTGCATTTTATTGCTTATTTCAGAAATAGGTGTTTACTTTTAATCAAAGGTCACGTTTCAGGCTGTTGAATTCATCAGCCAAGGACTTCTTTTTTCCCCACTTCTGTATTCACTGTGGTATTTTTGATTTTATTTGTACAGTTTTGTCTTCAGGAACTAAGGAGGCAGTTTCCTGGGAGCCACAGAGTTAAGCGATTAACTGGAATGAGATTTGAAGCTATGGAAAGGTAAAACCTTGATTTAAAAAAAAAAAAAAAAAGTATTTTCTATGTGGAAAGGTGCATGCTATTTCTTAAAAAGGAATTCAGGCATAATAAAAGCATGGCAAAGCAATGCTATCCAGTTTCTATAAAGAAAATAATGGTGTGCATGATCATGTTATGTTTAGACATTTTTTATTGTGTTTTTGCTTGTACTATACAATGTTACATTTTTGCAATGTTCCGTCAGACTTCATAGATTGGAAAGATCTATTACTTGACAGTCTAAGTTACTATACAGTAAAACATGAGGCACTTTTTTGGCAAGGTCTGTGAAGTATACATTTCATCTTGCAGACCTCGAGCAGAATATGAAAATGACTGACAGACTTTTTTTGCTTCACTGTACTTCTGTGCTCCTGATTGCTTCAAAATGGAGCTCTTTTTCTTTGTTTTCCAAGTCTTCATAAGTCCAGTAGAACTTAATATGAATCACTATAGAGTTCTTCATAGAAGCAATTCAAAAATGGCAGAGACTAAAAGAGGGAACATTGTAAAATATCCTATAAAATGTTTATAACATACCAAATTTAATATGAATTATTAAAATTATGAACAGTTGAGAACTTTTCCAAAAAGAATGACCTTCATTTCATGCCATACAGAGTTAATGGGGTTTCGAGCCTTTGGCCCATCTTTAATGAAGGAATTGGAATTTCGAAGTGGATGCCTAAATACTTTTTTAAAATATACTTGTTTAGCAGATGTTCTTTATCCATTTCCTTGCAAAATTAAATTTGAAAATATAGTTTGATATGATCCACAAGTGAAGGTCCTTTGCTTGAAAAAAAAAGGGAGGATAACTGTTTCATTAGTACAGGAGCAGTCTTAGTGCAACTAGAAGTTCCAGATTTCATGCTCTACACGTTCCTGAAAAATTTTTGTTAAACTTAGCAGTCTGCTTTTGATGTAGGGTAGAAGTACACTGAGAGCTTAGCACTTAGCAGCATGTTTTCCCCCTTTTCCCAAAATCTGTCCAAAAGTGCAAAATATCATAATTCTGTTCAGGTGTGTTTGTCTACACTGAAGATCCTACTGCATGGAGGCAGATCTCTGTAGGAGTTAATGCCCCCCCAAACACCGTGTTGTTTCAGCAATGAAGTGGAACTGAGTTTCAGCTTTTCAATAGTGTTTTTTTAAATTGTTGTGGTGTTGTGGTCAGTTTAAATCCTTGAGACTGAACTATGAGGGGAGCAGTATAACAGAAGCCAAGGTTAGTTGTCAACAGGTTTTCTCTAGAAGCTGGAGGAGAATAATGGGCTTTAGGTGTGGGTCGTTGTGTACAGAAGCCCACCTATGATTGTTCTGAACTGTGCCCTCGGATGGCCTGCCTCTTTCCACTGCCTATAAATGAAGCCTAAGGAGACTTTGTCTGGGGTGATCACATGCTCTGTAGAAGTGCACTTCTCATTAAATTCCAAGTGCCTTCAAGAGTTGTTAAAATCCTACCTTCCTCACCAGAAAGGAGAAATAATGAGGAGCATCCTCATAGACACTTACTGATCAAGACAGTACTCTTCTTAAACTTGACTTAGTTAACCTGGGGTTATGGGCTTTGTGTTCAGCCTTGTGAAATACATAGGATAAAGTAGCAGCTAATGGGGAACACAAATACAGCGTTTAATGGCATTCCTGCTCAACTTGCCAGTAGCAGTCACCTTTTATTCGTTATTGCTTTTGTGCTTCTTTTCACATTTGCGCTTACACCTTATGGTAACTGGATTGGAAAGCTGGGCTATGCATGTTGTGGCAGTGCTCAGAAAGCAGTGCGCGTATGTAATGGGTGTCTGAGGTGAGAAGGGGATGTGCAGCAACAAAATCAGCAGTATCTCAGAAAAACTGCTTGTCAAAATATTTGTGAAGAGACAAAGCATGCCTTGGTTGTGTGGTGATAGCCTGGTAGCTGTGTAGTCCAATGTATTTTGAGTTGAACTGTTTAATTTGTCCAGTTTGGGTTCTGCACATGGCTGGCTAAACACATAAACCTGTTTCCCAGAAGACGTACAGTGTTTATAGTAACTGGAATAACTTATTTTGAGCAAACTTTAAATAGCAGAATTAATTAATAAAACCTATGTAGTGGTGGTGGAAAACAGTTTCTTTTCATGATTTGCGGTAAAGTCTAGGGGTTGCTCTAGTGTTACAAGTCCTTGCAGTTTACTGTTTGCAGCTTAAATTTATAAAATCACAACAGAAGAGATATATGAGAAATTTTAAATTGCAGTAATTAAGTGAAAAGTCATTATTTTGAATGGCCCATCAAATTTTGGGATTTCTGCTTCTTGGGAAAGAGGAGATATTTGGGTTGTGGTGATTGGATCTATGGGGTACAGAAGAAAAGAACAGGAAGAAGGAGGATGACAGGTTTGGTGTAAAATGTATTAGTTGCTGAAAGTGTATTCCATGAATGAATTGCCATTTATTTTATTTAACTTTGTCTGCACAATTTTGTTTGCATAATTATATTCAGTATAAAAAGTACAGGAGAGTTATTAACTATTGCAAGGACAGTCAAATAGTCAGAATTCTGTTTTAGCAAAAACAAATGTGAATGATTTCTTTGAACAGGTACGATGATGCCATCCAATTATATGATAGAATATTACAAGAGGATGCAACCAATACAGTAAGTTTAAAAAGCTTTTCTTAACTGCAGTGTTTTATTTGAAACTAACATTTTGTGGGTTTCGCTACGGAAAAATGTTTGTCAGTATTACTGTATTTGTTTCCTTTAGCTTCCTAATATTATAACTGTGCGTATTACCTTGTTGCCTTTGTAACAAATAAGATTCTCTTCATGAAGAGATGATGTGGTTTAATACTTGCTTAAACACCGAGTTTAGAAGACATAGGATATAGCTGTTAACCTTTCCAGTAATCCTTAGTAGATTTTAGACTTAGACTTAGATTGATGTCAGTTAACAATGATTATTGTCAATTGCTTGTTTGAAGGATATGTTTGTCTGTGTTATTTGATTTTGAGGAGCTGGATCTCAGTATTGGTTAGACTTCTGTGTGGGTAAAATACTTTGGCTGTTGTAGACATTTGACAGTCTCTTGTAAACTCTCACTGGTACATTTTAAACCTCTGCCTTTCTGCACTTGTCTTATTTGATGTGGTCTGTTATTCAGGAGTTGAAATGGATTACGGGGTTAGCAAGGCTAATTGATATATATAAAGTGCAAGCACTTACATGAAGTAAACCATTAACAAAAAAGGGATGGCAACAAATTATTTTTAGGGCAATGCATCTTGAAATAATACCAAGTTGATCTCTCAGACGATATTGATAGACTCAAGTCAGTCATTTAGCACTGACTTAACAGTTTTTTGATGTGTAGGTAAAAAGAGTTATTTAAGTTTTTCACTCTTAGTTTTCACTTTCCCTAAACTAGTTTGTCTTGAACTTTGTTTGCAAGACAAATGTAGGTGATCTTCTTAGTAAGTCTGTAATGTTTATGACAAAAAGTTTGAACATAAGGTATATAGGTTATTGCCGTATATTTTCATGGATTATAGCAATGCACAACTAAAAAATACACTAAGTCTTTAAAGTCACAAATGTTAAAATGAGAAGGAAACCATCTGCAGTGAAGCCACGAGAGTAGTTCACTTAGGTGTACATTTTATGGCTTTTTCCTAAAGCCTTTGGAAAATGGAGCACCATATTACAGTGACATCTGTAGACCACAGGTCTTTGAAGAGCACATTTTTGTCTGTTTCACTTTTCAGCTGTCTCAACATAGCTAATGTCATCTGAGTAAGGTGTTTGTGGAATAGTTTTCTAGAACAACGTAATATGTTTAAGTAATATGCCTAATTTAGATTTTCTGTGTGAGAAAATCATTAAGATCCATAAAACATTAATACTTAGAAACATAAGATGTAAATTTTGTAATAGTTCCATCACTTATTGGATTTCTGAAAATCTGAGACTAGAAGCAAACAGTTTAAAATGCAGAGCAGAAGTTTCTTGCTGTATAACTGTTGGATAGGTTGGCTCAGTCTTGCCTGTGAAAAGTGAAAATTAAATATAAAGTTTGGAGAAATTGACATATGTAGGTTTCTTTGTGTCTTTTATCTGTTAATTATTTCCATGCACACATGTGACTGCTGTAGGAAAATAATCGAGATTTTTAAAAAGAAGCTGTTGCTCAGTTTGTGTTGGCAGTCACCTTACTTTATAACAATTTCTTCTGATGTGTGGACACATGGAGTTGGTTATATATATTAAACAGTTTGGCAAGTGCTGTGAGTGAAACATAGACATTTGTTCACACAAATCATGTAAAAATCATACATTGCATCAACTGGCAGTTTCAACTGGTGAGAAGCATGGGAGGAGCATTTTCAAAAAAAAATCTTTTATTTTAAATTCCTAACAGGCTTCTCCATTATAAGTGAGCCTTGAAATCAAATTATGTAATGGGCACTTATGCTTCTGGATGAGATTTTGTTGCAAATTTTGAAATTCATGTTAACACTAATTGTTAGATTTCATTTCTCAAAATACAATTCAAAGTAGTTTTCTTAAAGTATGGTAATCTCTCAGTATTTCTCAACCATCTCAATTCTCAATATCTCTCAACCATCAAACTTCACTCTGTATTAAAAAGATTATTTGTGTAACAATGGAGTGAAGTTAGTTTTGTCACTTCGGAAATCATGTTTTATCTTCCAAAGCTTGTAGGCATTAGGAGTCTCTCTCTTCTCTAAGGAGTTTAGTATCATTGAATGAAATGTGACTTCTGTGAAAAGCACAACTTGTGTGCATTTTATTGCAATCAGCCTGGCAACCTTTTCCTTTCTTGTCCATTTCAGATGAAATACAAGCATATTAGAGCTGTAGTTGGCAGATCATTCTGTTATTAAGACTGCATAATATTTTCCATCACGGGTCTTTTTTTATTAATTAAATTTTAATTTAGTATCCAGTTGAAAGTCTTTATATTGATGCCAAACAGTGGCCAAGTTATTTATAGACCAGCATACTTATGCTGTTTCTCAGAACGAAATAAGGGGGACATTGTTTTTCGTAAGGATTGGAAGAAAAGACTTGGTTGTTTGTTTTTGCCGTTAATTTATTTTATTGGGAAGACCTGCTGTACTTTGGAGTAAAGCCTTGGATACCACCAGGAAAACAACTCTTTGTAGAATGCAACTTTCAGTATTCTATGAGGAAAAACACCCAAATTTGTCTAAATCACAGGTGTTTGAAAGTGTTCATTTTGTGATCTCAGTAGAAACTGCCGAAATTTTTTATTAAATACATCTTCTAAATGTATTGAGCATGATCTGTCCCAGGCTACGGAGAGAAAATGAAGCTTCTATCTGTTGTTCCTCATTACTGTAGTGTTGTGGGAAAGGGTCAGAAAGCAGGGAGGCTCGTTTCTTTTCTGAGTTGCACCCAGGTGGTGAGCATGGGAAAAGAAAGAACATCCCGAAGGAACAGAGTGAAAAGGGAAGAAAGCAGAAATTGTGAGTGCCAAAGAGAGAGGGACAGGTACAGGAAAGTTAGGTGGTTAGTTAAGAGATGTCAGATATAGTGGATCAGGTGGTTTGAAGGGTAGATGGGAGATCAGAAAAGAGCAATTTGTATTAACATTTAAGTCTTGGGTTTTTTTCCTTCTTCTTATTTATTTATTTATTTATTTATTTTTAAATAAAATAACACTTTACTTTGAAGCATTTGTTTTCTTCTGTCAGTAAACACCTTTGAGACCTACTGGTGGAAGTTGTCTCATTCCCTGTAGTACCTGGTATGTACTAGTTGTGTCAGTGACTGTTTAGGCTTTAATAATGATGGCATATACCAAGGTAACAGTTCTGCGGTTCTGTTATTTCACTAAAGGGAACACAGGTATACTTCATAGCTCCTGAGAATAATGCTGAAGGCTCAGGTATGCTACTTTAAAAATGCCAGAAAATGCAAACTCTTAAAATGACCAGTAGTCTTTTGAGTTAGTAGGTACTATTGATCTGTATTGATTAAGATAATGAAGGATAAAATTTCATATAACTTTGTAATATGACATTTAATGGCACATTTAATCCCTAGTTATTTTTAATCTGTGCACTGGTCTTCACAGTATTTTCAGCATCTTCATTAGTGGTCCTGACACTACGGTAGCAATTAAATTTTGGATAGTTTTTGTAAAATGTAATGAGAAATCTGCTCAGAAATTGACATATCTATATTTTTCTATTTGATACTCAAGACCTAATTTCTTGGGATGAGGTTTTTGCATAAGAATTTTACAAATTAAAATAGTATCTTGAGTGGTTTTCTATTTCTTGCTTGTCTGCAGCACCCATGTGAAAGGAAACAGTACTACCATTTTACATTGTGTAGTGCAGATGAAAACAGCTCTGCAAAATTGTTTAGGATTCAGTTTCAAAGTAGATGACTTTCCAATTTTGCCATTGATTTCAACTTTGTAATGGATTTTAAATGATAATATAATTTTTAAACCATGTGTACATGTTTGTATCAAATTAAGTTGAATGCATTTTTGCATTAGTGTACCTTGTCAAAGGTTTCTGCTTTTGGGGAGTAATTTGCATGAGCACCTATTTTGATAAAATAGGTAAGTATTTTTATGAATTGAGCCCTTCTTTAGATGACCTGTCCAGAAGTGCAAAGAAGACTAATGGTGAAAAGGAAACTGAGATCAAATGTCCAAGTCTTGTGCTGGTGTCTAAACCACTCCACTGTCATCCTAGTACAGCTGTAGTTTGTCTTGATACTTCAGCTCAACCATCAAGAAGATTGCAGAGCAATCAAGAAAAGGGGAAAGTGAGATAAGACACACAGTTCTGCCTTAATTCTAATCCCCAGAAAATCTGATGTCTTTATTTGCATGATTCTTGCCACTTTTTCAACTAAGCTTTTAATGCAAGAAGACACTGTATATGCTTGCTTAGCTTAGGGTATGTGGATAATCTTGTTACCTTCATGGTCTAGTAAAATAACATTCACTGAATGAAGAATTAAAAATGGAATTTAAAGAACAAGACAGTAAATTACTTAAGAACCTGGAAAGACCATGACTTCACCCAGAGTGCTAACAGCTCTGTTTCCAGGAATGATCAACAACAAGTGTATTTATAGGATCACATGAATTAACACACTTCTGTAGGATTTTGAGACTCTTTTACTAGCCAAGCTATCTTGAGATGGCTGAAGACATATTGGTGTCCAGATACTAGAAAAAAAATCAGAGTAAAATCTTAGGATTGCATATCATGTAAAAAGGCAGGAATTAGATATCATAAATAGCTTCCTAGCTTTTTTTTTTTTTTTAATCATTGTGTATTACTGCCACCTTGACTATATAGGTAACTTATTTTTTTTTCCAATTCCTTATCTTTATTGGTCAAGGTAAGAATAATGAGCACTGTCTGAACATCGATACTTTATAGTGTGAACAGTGATAATTCTTTACAGTTCCTGCAGTAACATTTATTTTGAAGAGGCCTCCATTGAAGTTCTTGCAGGTTTGTCTACTGGAGGCTTTTAAGTTTCAAAAGGGAAAATTGCTTACCAAATGAAATACCTGCTAATAGAGGGAATTTTGTGAAGTGACGTGTATGTTTCATTATAGACGTTGATGGCCCTGCTGGGAAAGATGCAACTAGTCCCAGGTTTAGGTTTGTGTGGTGGTAGGTTTAAGGGGAGTTGAAGAAGAAAGTTTGGCACTGTGCCTGACACAGGATGGAGTTAGTGAGAGATATGAAGAGCTGCAGCTGCTTCTTTGGATAGTCCCCCAAGGAGGTCTGGTGATTAAACTGGGGGTGCAGAACAGGGATCCTGAAGAAAAGTTTTCGTCTTCTGACAGTTGGAGCATCATCTGCCTTTGTAAAACTTGTTTTCCTTCTTGTTTAATCATAATGCACTGAGATAGGGGAGTGCATTCCAGCATTTTTCCCATGTTTTCCTTTTGTGGGTGTAGCATTTTTTTTAAACCTTAGTGGAGATTTTGTTCCTTGAAATAAAGTATTTGAAGACATAAGAACAGCTATCCTGAATTAGTGCCAAAAGTGCATTTAGCTTGTCTTGTTTTGACAGTGACCAATAGCAGATACTGGAAGAAGTGTATAGGAACTGGGCAATCATACATTATGCTCTAGTCTGCTCTGCCAGTTTCTATTAATCTTCATGTTATGGTTTTCCTGTGCCAGAAGTGTTAACTATATATTTTATAGCTCTTCATGAAGTTTTTGCACTGATATTTTTTTTACCTGCCTTTTGAACTTGTATAAATTTGTAGTAAGTTTGCTGTACGTGTGTCTACAGTATCATTCAGCAATGAAACTTCATCGTTTATTCACTGATGGAGCAAATTTCTTTTCTTCTTACCCTTGTCTACTGTGATCAGCAGTTGTTTTCTGTTCACTTGATTCATTCTTATTCATGATTTTATGGATCTTTTGCCTTTTTCTTTTCTCTAAACTGAGAAGTCCTAATCTGTCTAGCAGTTCTTGTTACCATTTTGTGTCCTGAAATCCTGCTTCTCTCTGAGTGTCCTTTTTACTTTCATTTATTGTTTACATGAGAAAGGAGAGCACACATCTGCAATTAGTATTAAAAAGCAAGAGCGTTATGGAATTCTACAACAGAAAAATGATGCACTGTATTCTTTTCTGATAATTCCAGCATCATTGGGGTTTGGTTTTTAAGGGAAGATTTTCTGTTTTGTTTTAAGACATCCTCTGAACCCTGGACTGGCATTTTATAGAACTGTTTATTGCAACTCCAGCATCATTCCTGGCTGGCCAAATTCGGAGAGCTTTGCTGAGTACATTAAATTAGTATTGTTTCATCCTTTATGCATGCATCCCTTCATTTGGATTAAATTTCAAGGGCTGTTTATTCATGCTAGCATTTGTTCTTGTGAATGTTATTCTTTGCAATTGACTTTTATTCTTTAGACTTGAGTAACTCATTATCATCAATCAACTTGAGACAATCTGTGCTAGATCACCTAAAATTATGCTGGACATACAACCCTGGGATTCTCTGTGTTTCTCTTTTCTGTGTTTGATATCTTTTAGCTACTTATGTACCACACAAAGAACTTCCCTTATTAGTCCAGGGCAGTTTCCTCTAGAACTGTGTGAGAGATCCTGTTGAAATTCTTTTTGAAATCAAAGCTCACTTTTAAATGGATCGTTATTGATCCAAGCCATTAGTAACTACTTTGAAGAGCTCCAGTAGATCTGGGAAGCCTTACTTTTGTTTACATGAACTGTTCTTACTCTCCTTTAATAAATAACATTTGTCCTGTTTTCCAATTCTAGGCCTGAGCCTTTTAGCCTTTATGGCTTCCACCAATTTGCTGTGTGCTGGTTGCAGACATGATGGGCTACTGTTTCTTAGATTTACCTCTGGAACTCTGTAAAAAAAAATGTGTTCAATATTGATATTTATGCTTTGACACTATCCATAACATAGTTGCTTCAAGTCAGAATCTCTTTCCTGCATGAAACTTGCAACTCTTTTCCATGGTTTACTTAAAAAAAAAAAAAAAAAAAAAAGTCTGGTAACAGCACATTTGTTATTGTGGTTGTATTCAGATTATGTGGTATTTTTTGACGTCTGTGTAATTCCTTTAACTCCATTGTAATTGTTTACACCTTTGTTTTGATTTGCATTTTGCAATTTGAAGGAAAGTATTTTAATGTGTCAGACTCTTAGACCAATGCACCTTTTCTAAGTTGTTAAATCATTAAAAAAGACAACTTATGGTATGGCTTACTAATCAAATGCAGAAGTTGATGAATGTTCAAATCTTCACTGCACTTTGAGTCTACTTAATGCCAATTAAAAGGAATCATGACAAATGGGAGATTAGTACTTGTGCCAGATTGGGGATTATTAGTCTTTAAAAGAAATAGCTTGGAAAGGTTTGTGGTTTAATAAATGTGACATAGTAAAGTACCTCAGTCCAGATGATACTGATTACGGTATAAGTGTTTCTTTAAGATGGCATATATCTTTCCATTAAGAATGCTGGATTTACAAAATCAGGCAATAACCGTTCCAATATTTTGTTTTAAACCCTGGAAAATGGATAGGGGAATTCCATATCGTATGTTCTGTGCAGTCAAGCACTGCATATCTTGTTGCAACACTGAAAATTTTGTCTTTTTTTTGTTATTTTTTTGATTTAAGGTGGAAATAGATTCAGTTTGTTTTTGTGTCAGATTAGTTCTTAGAAATCTTACTTTTTTAAAGAGCTGGGAAGTAAGATGTGAATGTAATTTTTCTATCATTTTAACATAATTGTTACAACTATTTTACTGTGCTCTGTAAATTTCAAAATAATCTCAAATCGGGTTGTTGGAAATAGTTCTACTGATATTAAAACAGGTAATGAATTGCATGTATAAAATATGCCAGGTAAATCTATAGTATGGGTGAGAATCTACCTTTTCTCTGAAAAGTAACCAGTTTTTGTCTGGCAGAGTGACTGTTAGCATTGGTGGTGGTTCTGCACAGTAAAGCAGCTTGTTTAAATTGATGGAAGTAGAGAAGATGACATTCTGAGTGCCATTATTTACCCCACTCTCCTCAAGATGCTCAGGAAGCTGCCTGGATGTGAGGTCCTGTTCATTGAGGAGGAAACTGTGGCACACAGGGACTCAGAGCATAAATCAGAAGAAGGATTAGAAGTTTATAGCATACAAAATCGCCCACATCTGATTTTAGTGCAGGCCTTCTCATACCTGATTTTCTTAAAGCAGACACTCCTGGAGTGATACTGAATTTCATTCTTTATTTAGATTAAAAAAGAAAATAAAAAAATCTGATAGTTTTATGGTATTTAAAGAAGACCTAGAAAGTGTGATGGGAGAGTAGTCTGTGAATATAGCTAAAGCAGTGCTGTTTTGCTTCCAGGTCTTTGTTTTTCAGTCAATCCTAAGACTCCTTGGGATCACAGATCTGAACAATCTGGATCTCTTCTACTGAACCACCTGCCTTACATATATGTCTCTTGGCTGTGTGTTCAGAATGTTTTTGTTACATTTTTATTTGTGATTAAAAAGTGATATGAATTTCCTTAAAAAAAAAACTACCAAAAAAAAAAAAAAAAAAAAAAGAATAACAACTTTGTGTTTTAATTCCCAGCTATTTTTAATACTTATAAAAATTCTGAGCCAGTTCAAAACACTTTGTGCTTCCAGTTCCCAGATTCTCCTTTGAATGTTAGCACCTGTTCGAATGTTTGTGCGTCTTTGTCAAAGAAGAGTTCTCTGTAAATAAACAAAATTACCCCAGCTGTTTTGAGGGTGTGCATGAGGGTGAGGAGAGTGCAGATTTCAAGCCCAGAAGCTGTTTTAATTTTGATAAGGGGATTGAAATTGGAAGTTCTAAGCACTACTTTTCTCAAATATGAAACAAAATGTGTTATTTTGAAGAAATTTTATGTGCAGTTTAGAAACAAATAAACTCCATCAAACATATATATAATTTGTCTTATTCTGAAGTGTTACCATCAGGACTTGGTCATTATGTCTAACCCCTTTACCCTTGATGCTTGATTACATTACATGACATTTTTGTTATAGGTAAACATCAGCTGAAATCTTTGACGAGGAATAGTTGTAGCTTGTCCTTAATTAACATCTTGTTGTTGCAGTGATTTATGTTATTTGGGAGTACTGTGGTTAAGAAATAAAACAGTCATGGAGAGAATCTGTTTGCAGGCACGTTTGGAGGACTTCCCTTGCATGCAATTGAAGGATTTATGTTAGAAACGCAATAGGAAGATGGCTCATTTGTAGAGTGTTCCTGTTTGTCATTGCAAATGAAGCTGTCAGATGCATTGATTGATGTTATATATTAAACAGATTATTTCAGTTCTCAGCTTATTTTTTATCAGTCTCTTGATGGCCTTTTTTTCCCTTAAAATTTTGAAAATAGCAACTGAATTTTCAGTCCAAAAATTACATCTTAAAGTAGCTAGTCTCTCACCGGGAAAAAGCCTTCTGCCTTTGTAAGCCATAATTGCAGGCTGTGCTCCTTTGGCTTTCTACGTGGTTATCCCACTCCCTCTTCTTTGGGGTTTCCTGCTCAGCGAGCTGTGGGTAATCCCAGCCCTGGGCGGGCAGTTTAACGCTGCTGCAGCACTTCCCCCACAGCAGGGGTAATGATCTGCTTCGTGAAACTCTTCATAAAATGTGATAGAGAGTCGCCAAGTTGGTGTTTTGGGATTTGGGGTGGTATTTTTTTTGGTTTAGTAATAGCAGCGGTTGATAAACATGTTATCTGTTTCTTGTTACACTTAACAAAAAAACTTTAAGAAAGTTTAATTATGCTGTTATCTTTCTTTTAAAAGCTCTCTAATAAAATAAACAGTGTATATTATTGTTGCGGTGATAAATGCGGTCAGCAGTTAAAACTTCCAGAGTCAGTTTTTTGGATTTTAGCCAAATGTCTCCCAGTAAAAGTAGAAAGATGAATGTCATTTCACATGTTGCAGTTTGTCAGAGACGCAATGGATAACAAAGCGACTGTGGGTAAACCCACCGTGCTGCATGTATCCTAATTCTCCTTCTCATTTTTAGGGATTCTTTCTCTACCTCTGCTTTGTGTTTAAACTGAAGAGTGAAATATTTTTTCTTTGAATTATTTTCACTGGATTTGCAATGAGTATATGTACTTGGAGGAAGTGAAGAGAACAAACTCAAAGGAAAGAATAAACCCACAGTTAGCATTAAAAACATCTCTGGTCGTGCTGATTTCTTATGTTACTTGAAGTAGTTTACATAAATGATGCATGCACTGCAGTGTTCTTCCAAGAGAAATGAATTCTGTCAAATGACATTTAAGAATAAGAAATTACTTAAAAGAACAGACATATTTAAGATACTGTAAAAATACACAAACTCTTTCAGGGTATATGTGAGTGTAATCTTAGGAAGGTTCATCATGAAGAAGCTAATGTGAGAACTATCTGTTTCTGTGCAGTCAAGGCTTCTGTAAGACTATACCCAACTGAATAACCTCTCTGTAAGGAATGAAGTGGGCTGAGAGTTATGAGGGGAATAAGCAGTGGGACTGTATTACAGGAACAGTGTACAAGTTTTTCATGAATATAATTATCTCACGGACAAAAAGCATCTAAGTGTGTGCGTACATGCAGATACATCATGCAAAACAGACCATCTGTCCTCTCGTGTCTGACAGCAGTTGTGATCACCCAG
>JAOWBP010002052.1:64615864-64618482 GCA_028571105.1 Tragopan temminckii
TTATAAGCATCATTTATTATTATAATTATTTTGATGTAGATAAAAGAAAATGAATCTTGTTTAAAAAAACAACTAATTGCTAATTGAGAAAAAACAACCATATTATCAGTTGTTCAGCAGTATCAGAAATTCTGCCTTACTGGTGAATTCACCATGGTGTTACTATTGTTCATAAACATGCCTAAATTAAGAAGATGTACGTAATCCTTAATTCCACATTTTGTTTTGATGTAAGGAGTGTGGCTTCTGCTTTTGGAGAGTCAGATTATTATCCTTTTATTTCCAAATTAACTTTTGAGATATATACCTGACTGTTAGAATAAAAACTCTACAGTTTGCTTATTCTAGGAAATAAGATTTGACTGTCTGTGTTTTAATATTTTTATTGTTGCTGAGTTGCTTTTACTCTGATCATATCTACCAACACTGGCGTTATAAACTTTGTCTCTCTGAATTTTAGCATCATGTCATTTAAGCTATGAGCATCAATGCTATCATGTCTGTAATATCCTGCAGATTCTAAAGGAAACCCTGTTAGTTGAAAGATTGTGAAGCTAGGATTTTTATTAACCCAAACAAACATATAAGATTATCTTTGTAATTTGTTCTGGAGGGCTAGAATTTCTTTTACAATGATAACATGCTGTTATTTGGACTGGGGTAGTGCTGTTTTCGTGTACATATATTTAAACTGTCTGACTTTTACTACTGTTCGGAGGGGTTTTTGACCACACTTCTGTGGTTGAGTCTGAGTAGGTAGCTGACTGACGATGTTAACCATGTTCTGATATAGTGTGGTGTATGAATCACTATCTAGCTGAAAAATCTTGTAGAAAAAAAGTAGGAACTACTTTGTGTTGTGTTTTCTGTTACATAATGCCTGTTTCTACTTATTACTTTTGTTAATAAGAAATGATACTTATTAGTAAAAAAGACTAAATATTTATGCTTTCCATGTGTACTAAAACCATTCCATTTTGTATATTTTTCACTGTTTTTAATGTAAAAAATTTGTAGTTTCAAACTTCGCTTAAAAATAAAACGTTTCTTTACACTGTGAGTCATGGGGAGTTACAAAACAAGTAGGGCTCCTTTTATTGTACTGTAAAGAAACTGAAGTAAGCTGTGTACTGTTTCATTCTTATGTCGCTGTTATTATATTCTTCAGCTATGCAAAAGCAGCCTTCTGCTTAGAGGAGCTTATGATGACTAATCCACACAACCACTTATATTGTCAGCAATATGCTGAAGTGAGTATTTTTCTGAAAAATCAGTTATGTTTGAATACATATTCTGTTTTTTTTTTGTTACTGAAGCAGTGAAAATGGAATAAAAATTTATTTAATTTTTCCCTAGGAGATTTAAGACAGTGTGCAGTGAATGTTAACTTCTCAGAGAACTTCCACACTAAGAAAGCCGTTTTGTTACTCAGTGTGACTTAACTATAAATAAGAGTCGAGGCAGGAATTACTGAAGATAAAAATTCCTTTTAAATAGGCTATTCTTGTTGAAGTGTTTATCCACTTTTCAAATTAACTGCATTAGAATTTAAACTTTTCCACAGTACTGGAAGACTATGTATCATAAGTATGAAGCTATAATATATTATCTAGTACTGTGGAACTAGATCTTGGAATCCTTCACATAGGAAATTTTGCCTGAAAGAACACTCACTGTGTGAAGAGAGGATCCTCTGAAGTCATACCTCTAGAATTTTAGCCAGTTGTAACCATTTTTCAGATGTGTGATATTTTTTTTTCCTAAATTATGCTTTAACTACTTGGAAGTTAGTTTGATTTGTTTTGTTAGCATGGATAAAATTGAGTTAACATCAAAACTTGAAAGTCTAAATAGCCTTGTGATAGAAAACTATGAAGCATGTCTTCTAATAGTTCTCTCCTTTTGTTGCTCTAATAGCAGTCAAAATTAATAGAAAAATAATGGAGTGATCTTTAAATTTTGTGTACTATTTTTCAGTAAATAGCTAATGAAAGACAATGTGTTGCGTACTGTTGTAATGCTATGCTGAAGGAATTTAGAGTTAGTACAGATTTGTAACAGTCAGAACTTAGATTTAGATTGAAAGTCCATTGTAATTTCGTAAGAGACTATTCCAAGATTGTAAGTATTGAAAGTGCAAAATAATCACTTTCTATTTTTATAGCAGCTGATTTAAGTTAATGTTGGTTTTCCCCACAGTTAAATATTTTTACATTAATTCACTAATGGAGTTCAAGTTTTTCCCAAGCCAATGTTTGGCCTTTGGTAGAACTCACGTGGAATATCATGTCAAACAAACCTGACAAGAAGTTTCATGATATCTTTGAATCAAGAGTGAATGCCTGAAAATATGGATGATGTGCAACTTTCAGGAGCCTATTGTTTTTACAGGTTAAATATACTCAAGGGGGGCTTGAAAACCTAGAGCTATCAAGAAAATATTTTGCACAAGCACTGAAACTTAACAACAGAAATATGAGAGCTTTGTTTGGGCTTTACATGGTGAGTTTGATTGTTTTTTTCCTCATGTTAATGTTTTGTAAGCTTTAATGCATGTATATCATCCTTTGGCATTTGCTGTATTTTCTTTTTGATTTAACATAGTATTTAATAACAGT